>OX101753.1:157035614-157235241 GCA_944452675.1 Tachina lurida | reverse complement strand
CAATGTTTTGTAATGCTAGAGACTTGGCCAATTTCTTTGGTAACAATATTGCTTAACAAATTTATTATCTTAATGTGAAAAAAATATTTTCAAAAATAGCATCTTTATGAAAGGTTAAATAAAGCCTTTGAAAAGTACAAGAGCTAACACCATAATTTTAACGCGGCAAATTGTGCAAATATATTTAAAAAAAATTTATTGAGTTAGAAAATGCTGTTTATTTGAAATCTTTTATTAAAATCTATGCTTCAATTCCTATCAATTTCATATGTGACGCGCAAATTAGAAAGGGACCTAAGGGTAAAAACTGGTTTTGTTCAGGAGAGCCATCAATTTCATAAAACGCGCATATCTCTGGGAAAGAAGGCTTTTGGGGCATGGAATCGGTCTCATTCGATGCACAGATGTTGTCCACATCAAAAAAAAAAGTGAAAATTGATTTTTTTACCCTTAGGTCCCTTTCTCTATGCGCTGTCACATATAAGAAAATAACAATTGCTTATTAGGACAATAAAAAGATAATAGCTTTCCACATTCCTTGGATTTGTGACATTATTCCTTAAAAAGCTATTTCAGCGAGACATTTGCCGTATAATAATCGTTTATAAATTATTTGAAGAACCAATTTCACAAGACGTTTGCTAACAAGAATATTAATAATTGTTTTTAGCGTTCGGTACACCCTATTGTTTTCGCTACCATGTCGGCCTATCCGTCTGTCCGTCCGCCCATCAGTCTATCACAGACTGTTTCGAGAGCATTAAGAGCTACGGACACATATAATATTCACAGAATATTATATATTCTTTAGCCACTACAACAATAAATACACGACAGTTACAAATTAAAGGGTGTTCTAAAGCGAGCAATGAAACATTTTAAAATCCTAGTGTAAAATACAAAAATTACATAAAGACACTTTAAATTTTCAAATTTAGTGTATCTTTATGCAGGCTACACAAATTAACACTGAAATTTAAAAATTCAATATTAAAGGGTATTCTATCAGTTACTGTAATTTTGACTAAGTAATTTTGACAACTTGTTGTATCTTGGAAACCCATAGGCAAAATCTTGAAAGTTTCAAAAACGCTAAAACAAAAGAGTCCCAAAATAAATAAAAATCGCCAAAACGAAAAATCGCAAAAAACATAAAAAAAATCGCCACAACGAAAATCAAACGCAAAATTAAAAAAAAAGTCGCTTAAACTAAAACTAATGCCCTAATTCTGTTCGACGAATGTATCGTCTTGTCTATGGACGAAAAAAAGAAGCAGTTTTGATTCTTTAAAACGATTATTATTATTTATTGTCTATGCTAGAAGGTTCGTGTATTTGCTTTATGATTTTGTCCTAAACATTATATCCAACACATATTTTTTCATATATTTTTCAAACTATTGTATAATAATTTAATTGAATTTTTATGTTTTAAAAACATGGCAATAATATTTATATTTTTCAATGTCAAAGACAACAACCATTTTTGAAGAAAATAATTTAGAGACTTCAAAGACAAGAACTCAGAAGCATTTTCAAACAAAAACGTCCTAATTCTTCTTACTGAATTAGGGCATAAGTCGTCAAAAACCGAAAAAACACCAAAAATATAAAATCCCAAAAACGATAAAACGCCAAAACAAAAAAAGTCAAGGACAAAAAATAATTGCCAAAACCGAAAAATTCGCAAACGAAAAAAATCATCAAAAACCGTAACAAGTAGCTTAAATTAAAAAAATATCTAGCGCTGAAAACCGAAAAAAATTTACATAAAAGAAAAAAAAAACGATTAAAGTAAAAAACGCCAAAAACAAAAAAGTCCGCCTTATCGTGGCTGGCGTATTTTAAATACGACTACGACAATTGGATACTAGACTAAAGAAAAAATGTGGAAGTCTTATTTAATATATTGCAAAATCGTCGTAGTCGGAGTCGAAATACGAAATACACAGGCCAATCAATTCCAGAAAAGGAAAAAAGGCCAAAACTAAAAAAAACACCAAAATAAAAAATCGCCAAAAACCGAACCAGTCGCTTAAATTAAAATAAATCACCAAGAACCAAAAAAAAAAATCGCTAAGAACGAAAAAAAAACGCTAAAAACTGAAAAAAATTCCAAAAATTAAAAAATCGCCAAAACTTAGAAGAAACTGAGGGTACTCAAATTTTCTTCTTAAATGTCTTACATATCATTACCTTAATATAGAAAGAACATAACTCATTATTTTTGTATAAATTTCAATAGAAGAACGGCTTATGTATCGAAAAATTCAAAAAGATAACGATATGTACTGACCGTCCGGAGCTTTACTGTTTTTTTTTTTTTTGTTTTATTATAAGTAAAATGTCTATTTTAAATTTTGTTATATGTTTACAGCAAAATATTTCAATTCAATATTACTTTGATGATCTTTTTCTCTAGACTTTAATTAAAGATATGTATGTATATGAAATATTTAAAATATATATTCATCTATTTTTTTTTCCTAAGGAATTTTTTATTTTATGATTTTATTTTTATATTTGTTAATGCTCGAAAGAATATTATTGCTATTTTCTTGTATTATGAACCGTATTATTAGGCCAGTGAACAAACGAACCGCAGACATCAAATAAACAGAACATTTGCATCGTGAAATGCAATAAAAAGCCACTTTACTTTGCTGAATGATGCACATGTTGTAGTTTTGTTACAATAACCGTAACCATAGCGGTGATAGATTGATGTTGAAGTCTCAAAGCCACAGAAAAACATTTTAGTATCTGATATAAAAATAAATGTTTGGTAAAGTGAGCTTTGCTCAATGTAGAAAAGGATATTTCCTTTATTTAAGCTAAATTTATTTAGTTGCAAAGGGATTGCACATACCCATCGGTTTTAAGGGCCAGATTTAAATTTAATAATAGTGAAATGTAAATTTTATTTCTAAAAATAATTTTAACTGAATCAAATGAGACATTTTTTAGAATTAATTGAACTGTAGTGAATTTTAATCAGAAATAATTTCTTAATCAGGCTTGAGTTCAGTAATTTCAATTCTTATTGAATGAAATATTTTTATTAATTAATGTGAGTATCTAAAGAGAAGAAAAATTAAACTAGACTTTATAGCTGGGGGAAGTACCGATATTTGTCTGTGCAGCCACGCACTTCATCAGCACCCATGTCTATCTACTGGGGTAGAGATTATTCTTAACATCAGCTATTTAACTTAAATTTCTATGAAATGGAATATGAGAATTGATTGTGTATACAATTATTGATTTGCCTTTGGCAAACACATTTGTAAGTATCACTATTCATTTTCTGTTTTTCCATTTTCTATTTAGGTTAGCACGAAGTTATATCACTCTACCTATGTATGTTTAACTATTCCCTGCAGGAAATGGAACTGACACAAGACTAGTCACGTGACCGGTCCCCAAGTGATAGGGACCAGTCCGAGTTCTAACACTTCCTATGAAGCGGACCAGTCACTTTCACATGGGGATGGCCTAGGATGGGGTTAATTGATACTTTGTATGCACCCTGTGACTTGTCACTGAACTATCCCATAGGGACCTATTCGATTTATAATAATATAAAATATTTAAAAATAAAATTTCGACATTTAACTGTAACAATTAACGCTTATATATTTTTTTATTGTTACAAATGCAATGACATTTTTTTTTAATTTTATTTTTAATCTGAAAATTTTTTGAGGTTCGAACCGACAACCTCGTGCATGACAGGCTGGCACACTACCCACTCGACCACAGGGCCACTCATATTTCAAAAGTATAAATACCATTTAAGCTTAGGTTAATATCTAAGTATAGTTACGGGACTGATCCCAGAGTCACATTGAAGGGAGCAATTAACATTATATTTACACTATTTGATAGGTCCTGTGTTCGACCACATCGAATATGTTCAGTGCAGTTTACTACAATACTAGACCGAGTCCGAATTAAATTGGCTCAAGATCAAGACGATACACCACGAAAATGGTCAATATGCCACCATTTAAACGATATGACTTTTTTTCACCATACACTACTACGTACTTTTGATAACACCCACATTATCTCCAGTTATAGGACGAGTACATTTGGATCAATTGTCACCAAATTTTCTGCAGGGTTCTTACTTATCTTTTACGATCATCACATTAATTATTTTTACTTATTCGATGCACCATCGGTACATACCTATAAGTATTATTGTAGTGGCTTTATGTTACTTTGTTTTTGCTTTCTACAGTTGACTTCGCTTTCCAGCATTCTGAAGCAGTGATAGCCAAGTGAACAGTGATCGCTAAGTTAACTGAATTTTAATTATTATTGTTCGAACTTCATTTGTTTTGATATTTATAATTTAATATAATTTATAACTGAAATTGTCTATATATTAGTCTCACTTAATGCCCGAATTCAGTAAGAAGATTTAGGAAATTTTTGTTTGAAAATATTTGTGCGTATATTTTTCGAATAACGTTTGTACCAACTTTTTTGACATTTATCAAGATTTTTTTTATCCAAAACAAAACCCATCAACTGATCTGTTTCCAAGACTACAACCAATTAAATGCAATGTAGCCAATTCACACACTTTTTTAAGCAGACCGTAGCTAATTTACTCACCTTTTGTTGTACAGGGTAGTAAAGAATAAATAAAGATATTAGATTTGTATTAGATTTCCTACAAATCTACTGAAAAATTAGATTTTGTTTTGTTTGGGAAATCTGCAAAAAAGCAGCCTGATTTAGCGTGAAAGTACTAGATTTCGAGACAGTGTGAATGCATTATAAGAAGATTTAGGAAGTTTTATTTTTAAAATACTTTTGAGTTCTTGTTTTTAAATTGTTTAATAGTGCATTTACACTGTCTCGAAATCTAGTACTTTCGAGATTTAGAGCTAAATCAAGCTGTTTTTTTCAGATTTCACATACAAAACGAAATCAAATTTTTCAGTAGATTTTTAGGATATATAATTAAAATCTAATGTTTTTATTTAATCTTTATTACCCTGTACAACAAAAGGTGAGTCTTAAAAAAGTGTGTGAATTGGCTATTTTTTTTCCAAAAAATGGTTGTTGTCTTTGATTATGAAAACTAAAAATATTATTGCCATGTTTATAAAACATAAAAATTAAAGGGCATTTACATCAGCACAAAATCCAGCATATTTTGATTAAAATCTTAACGAAAATCTATACCGCTTACACGAGCTTTTTTTTGACATTTATCAAGATTTGTTTTATCCAAAACAAAACCCATCAACTTATTTGTTTCCAAGACTACAACCAAATAACTACTATGTAGCCAATACACACACATTTTTAAGCAGAATGTAGCTAATTCACGCACCTTTTGTTGTACAGGGTAGTAAAGAATAAATAAAAATACTTGATTTTTATTAGATTTCCTACAAATCTACTGAAAATTTTGATTTCGTTTTGTATGGGAAGTCTGGAAAACAGCAGTCTGATTTAGCGTGAAAGTACTAGATTTCGAGACAGTGTAAGTGCACTATAAGAAGATTTAGGAAGTTTTTGTTTCAAAATACTTTTGAGTTCTTGTTTTTGAATTGTCTGAATTATTTTTTTCCTTTTTTCTTTGATAATGAAAAATAAAAATATTATTGCCATGTTTTTAAAACATAAATATTAAACTAAAGTATTATACAATAGTTTAAAAATTAATTGAAAAATTATGTGTTGGATATAAAGTTTCGAACAAAATAATAAAGCAAATATACGAACCTTCTAGCATAGACAATAAATAATAATATTTTAAAGAATCATAACTGCGGCTTTTTTTTCCTTTCATAGACAAGACGATACAGTAGTCAAACAGAATGAGGGCATCATATTTTCAAAAATGGTTATTGTCCTTGATAATTTTTTTTTTTTTTTTTTTTTACACACATATATTTATTTATTGTATCTTCAAAATATGAACTAACAATAAGTCTTCAAATCTTAAATCTATATATAATTATTAGGCCCGACCAGTATCGGACATAAACTTAGTGATAGTAATTAATAATACATAAATTTCGTATTAAGCACAATAATTGATAATTAAAAATAAAAATATTTTAAAATATATATGAAAAAATATGCATTGGATATAATAGTTTGCTATAAAAGCGTAAAGCATATACACAAACCTTGTAGCACAGATAATCACTAATTATTGTCTTAAAGAATTACAACTTCAACTTCTTTCCATCCATAGTTAAGACAACACAATTGTCGAACAGAATTAGGGCATAAGTTTCTGCACGTTTACGTGTAGCAATTTTTGATTATTTTTTTTATAAGATTTGTGTGATTGGCTAATTTTATTTCAATGAGTACAAAAAAAATTACCTAAAATTTAAGAACATTTTTCAATATTTCTCAAAATAATCTCCTTTTATCACCATACATTTTTTTGCCAGTGGCAATCAATAGCTTCGATACTCTGATCACAGTAGGAAATGTTTGCCTTTTTTAAAAAGCCATCAAGTGCAGAATCCTGCTCTTCATTGTGTTATTAAATCAAAAGGTAGCAGGTAGCCTTTTGATATAAATTTCGATATAAAAAATAGGGCAAATGAGCTAAATGTCGTAAAAAATGTACTTTATAAAATTCAAGCTTAAATTCATTGATTTGTCCATCAAACTTCGATTTTGCAAATGCTTTCTTTTTCCACTAATTTTATCGCTTTAATAATAGCTGTGCTGTAAACTGTGAGGGAGCATTTGACTGAAGTCGTTAATAAAACTATTGCAAAGCAAAAGACGGTCATTGGCAGGTTGATTTGAATTCCTGGTGTGATTGAGTCATATTATATTAGATCATCATAAATGTTTCTGCTACAGCTTACAGTTAAACTAAGTTCTTCAAACAGTTTAATTTCTAGAAAAAAAAACCAGATAATTTATATAATAAAAACTAAGAAAAAATTTGATATATTAAACATGATTTTCAGTAAAAAAACTGACTTAAATATTTATAAAAAATCTAATTTTGTTTGCCTTTTTTCTGACTTAAAAACAAAAATATAAAAATGTACGATAAAGAACTTCATTCCATCAAACGAAAATATAATCTCATAATCTATTAAACCTGCTTAAATCAAAATCATTATACGTAGTAAAATATTCACAAGGCAAACGGCTGAAAATCAAAGAAATTAAAACGAGTCAAAGCAAACAATCAGTTTTATAATTAAATTTTTCTAATGCTTTTGGCATAAGTACAAGTGTAGTGGTTTTTTAATATTTCTTCAACGTTTTATTCTATAGCAAAATATCAAAGAGTAACAAATCATGTTAATGCATATTAATGCATTTTTTTATTATCGATTTTTCATTTATGGTTTATATTTTGTTTTATTTTAAAATATGAAATCGTATTGTATTACACTTTCGCCTTCATATTATTCCAATGATTGAGTATTTGGGTCAATAGCAACAAGAATAAAGCAAAGCAAAAAAATATTTTGTATTACATTGCCAGTTAAGTAAATAAATAAATAATACTTTAATTAATTATAATAAAGAGGAAATAGGAAATATGCTATTGCAGTTTGTTGATAAAGCTAGTTTAAATCAGAGCGATTTTTGAATCTGAGCATAATAAATTTGCATAATTTGTACATTCAGTCTAAAATGTTTCAGAATTTTATGCTTAGTTTTTTATTTATTTTTTTTACATTATTTAAAAAATCCTTTGGCGGAAGATGTCCTGAAGAATTTCCTATACAGAAAGAACACACATATAAAAGTGAGCTAACCAAAACAAAAATCCTAATAAATTTTTTTAATATCCCAGTAAAAAAAAAATTGAAAGTCATTCCAAAGGAACTACATTTTCATTGCATCCAAAAAATCGATATTTTTAATTTGCCAGTAGTTTAGCAGAAAACCAAGTAGAAGTTTATTTTAGTCATACAAAACCTTGTAATTTCTCCATACTTTTAGAAATATTCACCAGAATTAAAAAAAAGATCGGTTTTTTTAAAGAAATCTATGAGCTAGGTTAGGTTAGGTTAGGTTAGCAGGCTGCTAGTGAAGAATGAAAATATAGGAGTCTAGCTCACTTGGGTGCAATACGATGATCCCTTTGTGCTGCCTGTAAGTTGAAAGTATAAGAATAAGGTCGGAGACCGGAAGTATAGGGAGAATATAGATGGAGAGGATATAGATGGAGAGTAGAGTAGATAAGAAGTGAAAAAGTGGGACAAGGAGAGGGTCTAGTACATACACATGCCGTGAAGGCTAGCGGCCATACCAGCCGCTGCTCCTAATGTATAGACTTAGGTTTCTAAGTCCTATTTCCGATAACTCGGACAAGCTACAGAAGGATGTTCTGCCAAGGAAGTGCAGACGGAGATCCTTCAAAGCAGGACAGAAGCAGAGAAGATGCGAAATGCTTTCCTCCTCTTCCTCATCATTGCAGCTGTAACAGTAGTCATTATACGGGAGACCCATACGTTTAGCGTGGGTTCCGAAAGTGCAGTGGCCTGTAAGTGTGGCCAGGAGATTCCTCAGATGCTTTCTGGTAAAGCTAATGAGGTTTCTGGTTCTTTTAGTATCTAGACGAGGCCAAAGGGTTCTCGATATAACGCAGGTAGGCTCATTACGCCATCTTTCGTGAGCTGAATTAAGAAAGGCAGTATAGCACGCACCCAGTATAGTGTGATGGTTGCGTGCTGCGCCAGTTCATCCAGGACTGTGCGGCATTCTTGGACAAGTAATGATGTAGAATATACACCTGCAAGGGTTTTGATCGCGGGTTGGCTGTCCGTTATTATCTGGATATTACTATTGTGTATCCGATAATAACTCAACCAGTGTGTTGCTCTTTTTATGGCGGATATTTCTGCCTGTAGTATGCTACATTCGTCTATGAACTAATTTTAGTATAAAATTTTAAAGTTATTTGCTTAAATTTAAATTAAATTACTGTTTCGCGTTTAAATTCCTACAAAAAGAAACTAATTATTAAAAAAGGTAACTATTTACCATTTTTCCTAGATGAAAATATTATCATAGAACACAAAAAAGGAAATTTTTCTTAAAGTCACTTCCAATTCGGTGACCAGGAATCGAAAAAGATAACTTCTTGCAATGACAACCCTATGTAAAAATCATTAGAACGGATCGAATTTGCACTACTTCCAGATCGCAAACTTTACATTTTCATGACTTTTTTGGAGTGTATTTTTTTACTGGGATATTTTTCAGAAGTAAATATTTTTAAATATCATAAAATAAACTCAGTTAAGTACGACTTCGACTAGCGCCCGCGGGGTTCCGTACGTTCGGTTTTGAGCATTTTTTCAATTGGCGTTTTTTTTTAGTTTAAACTTTTTTTTCAGTTTTGTTGCTTTTTCCTGGTTTTGTAATTTTTTTCGGTTTCTTGCGCTTTTTTCCATTTTGGCGGTTTTTTCCATTTTAGCGATTTTTTTCATTTTGGCAATTTTTTTTATTTAGGCGATTTTTTTAGAATTTCTTTTGAATATGGCACTTTCTTCTTTTTGGTTTACGGCGTTTTTTTTTTTTTGGTTTGGCGATTTTATAATATTGGGATTTTTTAGTTTTATTGTTTTTTAAAATTTCATGAATTTGGCTCTTACGGTTTCCAAGATACAGCAAACTGTCCAAATTACATAGTCAAAATTACATTAAGTGATAGAAAACCCTTTAATTTAGATTTTTTTTTTTAATTTTAGTGGTAATTGTTGTAGTCTGTATAAAAATACACTAACTTTACAAATTTAAAGTGTATATACATTAGAGTTTTTCTTTTCCCGGACTTTTTCATTTCCCGGGAAAGCGGGAAAGATTTTTCGGTTTCCCGGGAAATCCCGGGAATTCCCGCCCAGTACAAAACAATACAAAATATTTTTAAATTTAATTTATTTCAACAAAAACAAATTATAATTCATGAGATCGATTAAATAATAACGCTTTTACACACATTATTCAAAAAATAATACCGTTTCCGTTCTTTATATAATAATACATACCCCTCTGTTCTGAAAATCACGGTGATTTTGAATCACGTGATTTCAAAAGTAAACTATTAATAGCTGACTTGGTAATGGGATCTTATTGCGTTTTAAGTATTTTTCATTAATAATAGCATATTTTCTTCCAACTTCCAAAGCTATAAGGTGTAAAATATACAAAAGCAATGATTTAGCTTTTATTAATTTTTACAAACCACCGTGATTTGGCATGTCGTGATTTGCAGAACAGGCCCGATAGATACCAATATTATAAAAAAGAAATTATACGAGTATTATTAAAAAAAATATTACAAATATCCCCCTTATAAAAAAATCATTGTTAAACTTAAAATTGGTTTAACAAACGAATTTTGTATGGCAAAACCATTTTTAACGCATGCTTTAACTTTAATAATCATTTTTGCATAAGGGCATATTTCTTTGGAAATAGGACTTTAGTACAGAATAAGCTGTTAATGCTTTTAACCGTACTATTTACCAAAGAGAATCTGTAATTATTTGTAATTTTCTTTTATTTCCTTGCTCATTTCTGTTTTTTACTTTTATGAATTGTTGTAGAATTAAATTTTGATCGTCGCGCTCTGCTTTTTCCAAATAAAGGCATCTAAGGCCCAATAATTGACCTCTCAATTATATGTCATTTATCTTTAAAATTCACTAAAGTGTTGAATTCATTTTTTCAGTACAAAGTTGAGAGACACTTAAATGCCCAACCTTGTGGACTTAAATCACACTTAAGTTTTACGAGCATACCATATGTTATTGTGCATGTGTATATTTATTGAAAACATGTACATGAACATCATGTGGTCGTATTAAAAAGAATTTCGTTTAATTTCCATAAATATATAACATATACAATATATACTTTCAAATCATGAAATATGTAAACAGAAAAATGCATTCTGATGCTCTTTTCGTTTCATAAAATGTGTTTTTATGCAATTTTAGTTTTCTTCATTTTGATAACCTAACTTTTTTATTTATAATAAACAGCTGTTGTTTAAAAAGCTTTCCATAATACTGGGACATTTTTTAGCGCTACCGTACTTTCAACGTAATTTAATAAGAACTTTAATTAACCACTGAAAAAATGAAGCCAGATTTAAGTGCCACCTAAATTTAAGTGGCAATTAGCTAAATGACATATAATTGGGAGGTCAATTATTGGCGCTAAGTCTCAGAATGCATGTGTACGAGGTGTAAACTCGGCCTTAGTTGTTGTAAAGCTTTAGCTATTGTAATATTGCCATCACCTTATTATTTCACCATCGCATTAATAAAGTGAATAACGACAAACAACAAGGAATGTGTACATAGAAATTAAGTTGCCATAACAAAATCAAAAAATCCCGGGAATTCCCGCATAAATTTCCCGGGATTTCTTTCCCGGAAAATGTGCGGGGTCCCGGGAAATTTGTCCCGGGAAATCCCTTATGAAAAACACTAAGATACATACAATTGTATATATGTATACTAAATGGGATTTTAGTATTTTTCGTTGCTCGTTTTGGAACACCCTTTAATTTTTAACTCTCATGTATTTATTGTTGTAGCAGCCAAACAACACACTCTGTTGAAATTTCAGGTCCGTAGCTCTTACGGCTCTCAAGAAAATAGCCTGTGGCAGACGGACAGACAGACGGACAGCGTAGCGAAAACAAGAGGATTCCTTTTCACTTTTGGTGCAAGGAACCTTAAAAATTAAAACAAATTTTGAGCTGATGCGACCCATAAAATATATATATTCTAGATCCTTTTCAAGAGGGAAGACGAATAAGCGATGTCCGTATGTCCGTCTGTCCGCCCGTCCGTCCGTCTAGTATAGTTGAAATCGGTATTCCGAAGCTCCCGGAAAAGCTAGAGACTTCGGTGTTAGACTGGTATATCAGAAATGGTCAAGAATAAATTGGTATTGAAAATCATCAAAATCGCGCATACGGTTTCAGAGCTGGAAAACTTAAACTTGATTCTGCCATATAAAAGTAACTAGATACAACAAATTTTTAAATTTTTTCTTAAATAAACTTACTTTATATTTCATTACGAATAAAATTTATATTAAAAATATAAAAAAAATTAAAAAATTAAAAAGACGTTTCCAGGGTTGGGAACCTTAACTTTTTTGTTATACATATAAAAATAACCTACTAAAACTAATTTTTCCTTTTTATCCATAAATTTAAAATATCTGATATTGGTGTAAGAAAGCAAATAAATTTTAAATTATGATGCCAGGGTTGGGAAACTTACACTTTTTGTGATATATACAATTAAATAGGTCTAATAACTTTTTTTTATATTTTCATTTATATATGTATATATATTATGTTTTGCAAAGAAAAGTTGGGTATAGAAAACTAGAAAAATAAAAAGCACAGCTCCACAGCTGGAAAATTTTTAATTTTTTAGTTATTAAACTAACTAAATGAAACTAATATTTTTACTTATTTCCTTTTTTGTTTGTTCTCTTAGCATATTTTATATAAATTAATAAAGAACAAGATTGGTATAAGGAACCAAATAATCTAAAGGGATGATTCCAGGGTTGAGAAAAGTACCTTTTTTTTGCTATATAAAACTAATTACATAAAGCTAGTTATTTCTTTTTGTTATTAAATATATTCTATATTTTAGAAAGAAAGAAATTAAAAACTTGACGAAGAATTAGAAAATTTCATAAATTATTACTCGTTTTAAAACCAGAAAAATTTAAATTGTGGTTTCAGGGTTGGAAATTAAAAAATAATCAACAAAAAAATATTTTTTTTTGTTTTACGTTGGTAAAGGGTATATAAGATTTGGCACAGCCAAATATAGCACTCTTACTTGTTTCTTATTAAATAGAGTTCAACTTCTTTCGCTGGAGCTTGGGTTAAGCCAAATTTAGAAAACATTTATGGCGAAAAAAATTATTGATTGGATTACAGCACATCTGCTTATATTACAGCTGAGCACAAGATGTTCGTTTGCTTAAGCGGCCCATACACGCGCAATCAAGCTATTGAGCCATCATGCTTGAACCACATAGCATACAATCAAGCTGGTACAATATTTAGTTTTTTAAAAAATTAAAAAAATTAATGATTTTGTAAACAACAAAAATTTTAACAAATTTGCTGTTAAACAATTTGTTTTAATGATTTCATGTTTCGTGTCAGACGAATCGTTTTTTTTTTTTTGCTTTAAAATCACTTTTGTTTCTATTAATTTCGAAGCTTTACATATAAAAATGTTTCATTATTATGTTGCAGGAAATTATATTTTTATAATAATACTTCCGGAAATCACCCTCTGCTAAACTTTTTAAGGTAAAAGTCTGTCTAACTGTTAAGGAAATGTTAAAAAAACCCTGTTTTCCCTTTTTGCCTGTAGTTAAATTTAAAATTGTATTAAATAAAAATATGTACGTATATAAAATGAATGCATATAAAATATTAGAAAAAAATGTGCAAAAAATAAACCTAAAACTAAAATAATTGCTTTATGAACATTCAGAATTAGAAATAAAATAGCGAATGTCATCGCTTTCGAACATTTTTCATTTTGTCAGCGTTGTGGAAAAGTGATGATGAAAATGATGGGGTGGTTTATTTTTTTTCCTGCTTTTAATTTTAGTTTTGCAGTCAGTCATTTATCATTTTTGTAAAATATGTAACAATAAAAAATTTACGTGTGTTGTATGTGCTTGTTTTTAGACTTAAATTTCGAGTGGAGTGTCATGTCAAGGGTTTTCCGGTAAAATGATTCAATATATTTAATATTTTCATGTTTCATGAATAAAAAATATTTGCATAGAACAGTTTTTGTTCAATATTTTAAAGAATTCCAAAACAATTTATATAAACAAATTTGTTGGGTGTTGGTGCTTTTGCTACTTTTATTCGTCATGTTGATTTTATTACACTTTGTAAAGAGTAAAAAAAACATGTAAGGGTGTTAAATACGGCTATGCCGAATCTTATAATCTCTCCACTGAAGTACTTTTGAAAATACTTGAATTATTTTTTTCCTATAGTGTAACTTTTAGTAAGTGACCTAAAAGTATTTTTCGACTAAAGAATTTGATTCAAAGATTTCATTTTCGCCATGTGCAATAGTCAAATATTTTATTCTGTACTTTGTATTTAAGATTTTTTACATTACATATAATTTTTATTTTAATTTTAATATATATATATAAATTAAAAAATTTGCCAGCCTTTAGCATACTGATCCTGACACAAAAACTGAATTAAATAACTATTCATAATGGCAATTAAACAAATCTCTGTTTAAAAAACATCAGTAAGCAACTTTAATTAATTACGCACCTGCAATTATGGGATGGGATTCTTCTCAGAGGTGGAAGGTTACTGAAGGAGCCACAACTTTGTATCCTGAGTGTCTGAGATGTCTTAGGAAAGTAGGCGATAAATCGTTGAAGCGTGGATGCATCGTGAAATTGGACCACCAAACTTGGGGATGAGGGCTAGCAATTCACGTCTCCCGAAACCCCAAATTTGCTAACGAATCGCTATTTTTAGGTGCCTTATGCTCCAATGGCAGTTAAATGAACTTATATGTAATTATTCATAATATGCAACATTTTAAAAAGCTTCGTTCGTAAGACTTATGAGTGCCCATGTTTATGGCTAAATTAAATTTTTTTTCTAAAAAGTGAGTAAAGGTCTTTAAAAAAAACTTTTAGGTTAAAAGAAAAAAAAATGTTTTATTTAGTTTCTTTTATATACGAAAAAAAAAGTTTAAGTTTTCCAACCCTGAAACAATATATTTTTTTAATTTTTCTGATTTTGAAAACTAATGTATTGAATTACCAAAAAAATTATTCTATTTAGTTACTTTTATGTGCAAAAAAAAGTTTAAGCTTTCCAGCTCTGGAGCTAGAGTTTTTTATTTTTTTAATTTTGCATACAACAATTATTTTTATTTTCTAAAGAAAAATAAAATTAAATTGATTTGGTTACTTTTAAATTAAAAAAGTTAAATTTTTCCATCTCTGGAGCTAGAGCTTTTTATACCCTTTACCAACAAAAATGGTAAAAGGGTATATATAGGTTTGTCATTCCGTTTGTAATTTCTATAATATCAATAAGCGACACATAAAATATATATATTCTGGATCCTTATGCATAGGGAAGACGAATAAGCGATGTCCGTCTGTCCGTCTGTCCGTCTGTCCGTCTGTCCGTCTGTCCGTCTGTCCGTCTGTCCGTCTGTCCATCTGTCCGTCTGTCCGTCTGTCCGTCTGTCCGTCTGTCCGTCTGTCTGTACGTGAAATCGGTTTTCCGAAGCTCCCAGAAGAGCTAGAGACTTCGTTTTTGGACTGGTGTGTCAGAAATTTTCCAAAATAGATTGGTATTGAAATTCAGCAAAATCAGGCAGACGATTGCAGAGCTGGAAAACTGAAACTTGATTTTGCCATATAAAACTAACTAGATAACACAATTTTTTTAATTTTTTTGTTAAATAAACTTGTTTTGCACTTCAGTACGACTAAAATTGGAATTTTAAATTAAAAAAATATAAAAAAATTAAAAAGACGTTTCCAGGGTTGGAAAACTTTAACTTTTTGTGTTATGTAAAATTAACTATGTCTAAAACTATATTAGTATTTTCTCGAGAACCGTAAGAGCTACATACCTGAAATTTGGATACAGTGTGTAGACCCTTGGCCGCTACAACAACAAATACATGAGAATTAGAAATTAATGGGTGTTCCAAAACTAGCAACGAAAAATGTTAAAATCCAATGTAATATACATACAATTGTATGTATGTATGTATATACACTTGAAATTTATAAGGTTAGTGTATTTTTATACAGACTACAAAAATTAACACTAAAATTAAAAAAAAATTAACTTAAAGGGTGTACCATCAGTTAATGCAATTTTGACAACTTGCTGTATCTTGGAAACCGTAAGAGCAAAACTCTTGAAATTTTCAAAAACGGTAAAACTAAAAAAACTAAAAATTATAAAATCGCCAAACCGAAAAAAATCGCAAAAAACAAAAAAAAAATCGCCAAAACGAAAAAAAGCACCAAATTAAAAAAAAATTTCTAAAGCTAAAATAAATCGCATAAAACGGAAGAATTGCTAAAATGAAAAAAAAATCGCCAAAATGAAAGAAAATCGCTAAAATGAAAAAAATCGCCAAAATAAAAAAAGTCGCCAAAACGAAAAAAACCCAAAAAAAAACAGAAAAAAATCGCCAAAATTAAAAAAAACCCCAAAACAGGAAAAAGTCGCCAAAAACAAAAAAAAAATTCCAAAAGGAAAAAAAATTCCCAAAAATGAAAAAAATCGCCAAAACGAAAAAAAACCTTAAAAACAGACAAAAATCGCCAAAATAAAAAAAAATCGTCAAAATGAAAAAAAACAAAAAAAAAAGAAAAAAATCGCCTAAATAAAAATAAGCCCAAAAACAAAAAAAAAAAATCGCCAAAATGAAAGAAAGTCGCCAAAATGAAAAAAAATCGCCAAATTGAAAAAAAATCGCCAGACGAAAAATTGCTAAAATGAAAAAAATCGCCTAAATAAAAATAAACCCAAAAATAAAAAAAAATCGCCAAAATGAAAAAAAAACATCAAAATGGGAAAAATCTGCAAAATGAAGAAAAGCCCAAAAACAGAAAAATATCGCCAAAATTAAAAAAACCTTCAAAAACAGAAAAAAATCGCCAAAACGAGAAAAAAGCGACAAAACTGAAAAAACCCAAAACAGGAAAAAATCGCCAAAAACAAAAAAAATTGCCAAAACGAAAAAAAATCGCCAAAATTAAAAAAATCGCCAAAACGAAAAAAACCTAAGAAAACAGACAAAAATCGCCAAAATGAAAAAAAATCGCCAAAATGAAAAAAACAAAAAAAAAATAAAAAAATCGCCTAAATAAAAATAAACCCAAAAATAAAAAAAAATCGCAAATATGAAAAAAAAATCGCCAAAATGAAAAAAAAATTGCCAAAATGAAAAAAATCGCCAAAATGAAAAAACCCCAAAACGAAAAAAACCCCAAAAAAATCGCCAAAATGGAAAAAAATCGCCGAAATCAAAATAAACCCAAAAACAAAAAAAATCGCCAAAATGGAAAAAAATCGTCAAAATGGGAAAAATCTCCAAAATGAAGCAATTTATTAATTTTTTACAAAACAAATATGTATGTATGTGTCTGTATACTATATATATGTACGTACGTTGGTAAAGGGTATATAAGATTCGGAACAGCCGAATATAGCACTCTTACTTGTTATTTTTCTAATTTTACAAACCGAACTTTTCTTTTTAAAACATCAATTATTTTTAATTTCTAAGGAAAAGGAAAAAATTAAATTTACCTGGTTACTTTTATATGCAAGAAAAATTAAAAAAGTTTAAGTTTTCCAGCTCTGGAGCTAGAGTTTTTTATTTTTCCAATTTTGCATACCGAACTTTTCTTTTTAAAACATCAATTATTTTTAATTTCTAGAGAAAAAGAAAAAATTAATTTGACTTGGTTACTTTTATATGCAAAAAAAATTAAATTGTACAACCCTGCAATCATTATTTTAGTATTTTATGATATCTTTTAGCAAAAGATTTTAATTAAAAAAATTTATTGTATAGAGAAACAGAAATTAGTTTATTTTAGTAGGTTATAATAAGAAAAAAAAATTAATTTTCCAACCCTGGAATATTACTTTTAATTAATTTTGATTTTTAACACCAATTTAACTGAAACATAAAGTAGGTTTAAATTGCAAAAAAACAAATATTAGTGTTAGTTAGTTACTTTTATATGATAAACAAAATTTTAAGCTTTCCAGCTCTGAAACAGTGTTTTCGATTTTGCTAATTTTTTCTATTTCGAACCATTTCTGATACATTCGTTTTTCACCGAATTCTCTAGCTTTTCTGGGAGCTTTTTGAAACCGCTTTCACGTACGACAGACGGACATCGCTTATTCGAGAGAGATTACACACGGAATGACAAACATATATCTATATCCTTTACCATTTTTGGTGAAGGGTATGAAAATATAAAAATTTGATAGCATGTTACGATATGTATGTATTAAACTATTACAATATTTCAATAGAGTTTGAATGGAATTATTTTAAAATTTAAAGCGATATTAAATGATTATGAGTATGACTTAAAAATAAAAAATTTAACAATCTTTGGGAGATACACATTATAACACCAAAGGCCTGTTCCACGATGTCGACAACGTTCGACTTGTCGCACACTTACATTTGGAACTAAAACTAAATTTTAAAATTAGTCTTTGTACATTTTCCTTTAATTTCATTCTAAGGTACAAAAAAGCAACCTTGAAATATGCTGAAGTATAAAATACTTTTCATTATTTCCTTAGCAAATTGTCTTTGATTTTCTAAATTAGAATACAACCAATGACCTTGTGACAATACTCGTACATCCTGTAAGTTTCATCAAGTAGACAAAGTTCAAGTAAGTAGATTTGACTCAGTCATCCTCTGTGTATGCATGAAGTACTTTTCAAATGACAAGGCATTTACTATAAATGTTATGCTGTCATGTCAAATAACAAGAATAAAAGATGTATTACAATGCAACATTAAATGCATAGTAAGTTTTTGTAAAACTATATTGAACACCTTAACAAGTTTTTTTTTTAACTTTTTTAAAGGCATTTCTACACAGAAAAAATTATCATAAGTTTTTCATTTAACTGAAAGTTTTGTTGAAACTGATTTGAAATTTTATTTTTGTTTAATGAATTCATAGTAAATTATTTTAATAAAGAAAAAAGGATGTTTTTAATACTATTAATTTTTTAGAGCTTTTGCTTTTTACATTAAAAAATCCTGTGTGAGGTCCTTTTTCCATAAAAAATATTATGTGATTTATTTTAATATATTAATTGCATACAAAATTAATTTTTTTCTGTGTACAAAATGTTTTGGCTTCTGTCACTTTTTTTTAAATATCATATTTTATACCAAAAGAAAATGTACAATAGCTTCCGGTTTGTAGTGATTTATTTAAACTTGTCAGTTGTAGTTTTATATGTTGTTTATAGTTATTTAATATGAAGTGCAAGAAAGATCAGCTGACTCTTTACTTTCTCAACATGTTTTGTCATAATGTTGTCAACAACAAACTATTTGTTGTATTTTATTTTATTGCTGCACTTAATGCATATATTCTAATATATGTGAAGCGCAAAATAGAAAGGGGCCTAAGGGTAAAACTCGGTTTTGTTCAGGAGAGCCATTTTAAAGATTTAAATACGTGTATATTTGGTGTACCATCACTGAGCGTGTTGGTATTGGTCTCATTTGAAAGCGACAAATCTCATGACGTCATAAACGTGTTGGTCAACCTTGAAAACGCGTTTAGGTCATCCATACCTCTTGTTTTGTGTAGTTGGTTTTTACTGTTTTCTACCTAGCGCGCTGTTTCCATGAGTTTGATATCAATTTTGCTCGGGTTTTTTCGAATCTAAGTTTATTTTCTGAAATTATTAATTGTGAATTATAATAATAATTCTTTTAAATCGTGAATATCACTCTGTTAGTACGAAAATTTTTTCACATAACCTTAGAATCGTCGACTTCAATTTCATAAATCGCGCATATCTCTGGGAGGGAACACTTTTCGGTCTCATTCGATGCTCAGATGTTGTCCACATCAAAAAAAAAAAAGAGAAAATTGATTTGGTTACCCTTAGGTCCCTTTCTCTATGCACTGTCACATATATACTATATATTTTTTCTTAGAATATAACTACAGTGGCTTAGTATTAAAGCAGTGCATTGTTGAGAAAAATAAATAAATTTAAAATAACATTAAAATAAAAGAAAATTGAAAATAAAAAAAAATATTATTGGGGTTACTAGCACACTGTAGTTAATGTCCTTAAATACTCTTGTTACTTTCACAAACACAAGATTTATTATAATAATAACATTTTCAACATTTATGTATAAACACATCATTTGAATAATTTAAATGATGTAATTGTAGTTGTTGTAGTTGCAAGTGCCACAAGGCAAAAAAAAACTAAATAAAATTAAATCAACATTTATATTATCATAAAGGTGACAAACATGAGATAATTCTTTTAGTTTTTGGCATTGGAGAGAAAATAAGGGCGGTAGAAGTATGACATTTAATATCAGCACAAGAAGCACAAAGTTTTCACTAGTTTCAAAACTCGAGGTCATTTATCTGAATTTAAATAAGCATGTCAGACTAATTATCCTAAACCCATATACTGTAACTCGCTAAAGCTAAAGCTAAATTCGATTGCTAGAATGCTGAACAAATAGAAAATTAAACATGATCGGTGGCGACATAAAATACTAAAATTTCGGCGCAATAAATTTTTAGCCATAGTTCGCAAAATGCATTCGTAGCTAGAAATCTTTATAGTTTTTTAGTACTATAGTTTTAGATTTAGCTTAAGCGAGTTGCAGATTACTAGGCCTGGTAGTTATATAATATATATGTAGATATAGTCACATTGATGAATATGTCAGGATATCTTACTGTTATTGTAAGGATATTGAAAATCGCTTATTTTTAGTTTAGTCCTTAAAATTTTTCTGATTATAATTTTTTTAACTTAGTATAACTAATCCTCATATAGTTTTGTTTGCTTATTACGAAACTAGCCCCTCTAGTTTCTGAGATATTGTGCTTTACATAAAAAAAAAAAATACTTTAAATTTTTCTTTTCGAACGCCATCCAATAAAATTGTTTTTTATGAAATAAATAATAATATTTTAGTAAATTACAAATGAAAAATAAGCGTAGTAGGTTTAAAAAGGTTGCTAAGAAGACGTGCCCTTGCTACAATGATAGGCGCTCAATACAATTAACAAATAGGAACCGTAAGGACATAGTAGGATAGGTCTGTCCTATAATGAGTTCTGCCGAAGTTGTCGAGGAGAAAGCAAAGAAGAAACAATCTTCTACTTTCCTTGCGAATGTCCAGCCTTGCATCTCTCGAGATACAAATTTTTAGGAAGTCATGTACTAGACGATCTTTCAGATTTATCTGAGCTTGGGTTGAGTGACCTTATCAGATATCTAAACGCGACGAGTTGGATCTAGTAACGATCAACGTATCAGAATACTTAGATACGGTTCTACATAAGTTGATACCGGTGAGTGTAGTGGCCTTTTCAAAAAGGAATCATCTATATTCTACTTGAATGCCTGCGTGTAGTAGGCAGCCACGTGAACCAGCCAACCAATCAAGGCTTAGAAGCCTATACAAAACCCAGCAAACAATTTTTATTGCACATGAACCTATTTTTCTTTATACTAGGATTTTCTCACATGTTTTTTAACCATATGTTATAACATTTTTAATAATAAATTAAAAGTTTTTCCACTAAATCATCTATTGATTCTTTCTCTGTAAGAAAGATTTACAAAACAGTTTTCAACAACTAAAGTTTAAGTTTAAGATTAACTTTATTTTTATTTATTTGTACTTTTATGAAATTTACATTCATCTTTTTGTGCTTATATTAAAGTTACTAATTTTCCTGTTTACATTATCACGTCTTTTGATTACATTTTTGATAAAGAACATTTCACAAAAAGAGAAAGGGTAAAAGTGTGTCACAAAATAATTACTGTTAAATTATTATAATTCGTAATATCTTGTGCTAAGCACGTTGAATTGTAATAAAATTTACAACTATTTATGTTTATAATTTTACATTAAAATACTTTCCATATTCTCTCTAACATTAAACGTTGCATTTGTGTGTAGCGCACACAGTTTATGTTTGAGTGTATTTTTGTCAGCAAAAGACAAGGTTCCTTTTCTTCTTGTTTCCTGTACAATCATGCAAATATTAAAATAAGTGGAAAATAATTAAATGCTTAAGTCACATAATTTTTGGGTGATAAAGTACAATGAAAATATGTAGGTAATTATGAATTTTAAAGTAAAATACATTTTAAATATGAAAATGTGCTCAAAAGGATTAAAAGTGCTTGAAACTATTTGTGTAAACCCATTTCTTTTTCAGGAGAATAATATTTTATATATATATATATATTTATATATTTTTTTGGCACTTGAACTTAGTAAACTTTTTAAAGAAGGTGGTCCTACAGAGTATCTAATAAATTGTTAGAAATGTTGTTAATATTTTAATTAAATTCAAGTTTTAATAACGTTTGCAGTAGCCCAGCAATTTGTGCATATGCCACTGGTAAAAATAATATATGTACTGTGTTTGCCACAAGAGAGCAGAAATATTACAAAAAAAAAAATATAAAATGAAATACATTAATTATATTGCCCCCCTACAAAAAAAGTTAAACTGAACCATTAATTAATTTAACACTTTGGATATGTATGTATATTGCAATAACATAATATAAGTTTGAATAAAAAAAAAATCAGCAGAGTGCGACTTTGACTCACCCACAAAGGGTTCCAAACGGGCACTACATACGTAATAATAAAATAAGAACTTTAGCCTATATAACCGAATATCTTACCAGATGTAAACATTAAAAAAAATTATTTACCCGGTAAACTTTTTTTTCGGTTTTTGGAAATTTTTTTAGTTTGAAATGTTAGTTCTTAGCTTTTTCGCTTTGACGTTTTTTTCGTTTTGGTGATTTTTTCGGTGTTTGGCGATTTATTTTTTTTAGTGATTTCTTTAGTTTCGGCGTTTTTTCGTTTTTTTTTGGCGATTTCTTGAAGTTTCTATTCGGCTTTGGCGTTTTTTAGTTTTGGCGATTTTTTTTTGTTATAGCAATTTTTTTTTGTTTCATGGCAATTTTTTTTTTAAATTAGTGATTTCCTTGGTTTTGACGTTTTTTCGTTTTTTTTTGCAATTTTTCGGCTTTTAGCGATTTTTTTTGGAGTTTCTTTTTGGCCTTGGCGTTTTTTCGATTTGGCGATTTTTTGGTTTATGGCGATTAATTTTAGTTTTAGTAATTTCCTTAGTTTCGGCGTTTTTTCGTTTTTTTTTCTTGGCGATTTTTCGTTTTTTTGCGATTTTTTTGGAGTTTCTTTTTGGCTTTGGCGTTTTTTTCTTATGGCGGTTGTTTTTTGATTTATGGCGATTTATTTTAGTTTTAGCGATTTTTGTTTCTTTTGACGATTTTTTTATTTTTGGTAGTTTTCGTTTTGGCGATTTTTTCGGTTTTTTGTTTGTTTTTTTTTGGCGTTTTTTCGGTTTTTGATGATTCATTTTAGGCCCTTTTATTCCGTTGACGCGAATTTTTCTGTTTTTGGCGATTTCTTTTTATCTTGGAATTTTTTTTTATTTTGGGATTTTTTAGATTTTTCATAAGTTTGATAAAAATGTGGATACATACATATATATTTGTTACGATTGAAAAATATTCGATGCTGTGATTAAGAAATATCTTGCAATATTTAATAAACAAGAAATAATATTTTAATTTTCTGCACAATGCAGCCTCTAGTGTCCTACACTCTCTTCACTCAGCTCTATGTGCACACATGCATACAAACATTTCTAAAATTAAATAAATTTCTAAATAAATCCAAATGTACGAACGTGCCAGCTTCTCAAATCTCGACGATTGAAATCTTTAACCTGAATATGCACAATTTATATTAATTAATGTACTCGTACATATATTTATTTGTATGTGTTTGCACGAATGTATGTGTATATGTATTGATCTCTTGGGCTTAATTATTTGCTTCATTGCCAACATTGAAAGTTTTATTCGTGTGTACATGAAAATTAAAATAAAAATTTTATGAAATAAAAAAAATAAAAACTATTTGGAACTTTATCAGTACAAGGACAAAAGTTTAATCGCTTGCCTCGAGCAACAGTATCAATAGGTTTTCAATCAATTGAATCAATTAAATGCAAAAGGGTATGAAGAAGTAACCCAAAAAAGTATTTCTTTCATAAGTTGAGCTCTTTGTTATTTAATCGTTTTAATTTACAGAATGAAGCCAAATATTGCTTTTAACAATTTATTTTTTATAAAATGTGCATACAATGTTTTAGCGATTCAAGTAAAATAATAATGTATGTTCTGGCTCCCAAGTCGTTTTTAAGTGTATTTTTTTTTTCTTGACAGATCGTCTATACTCGCTTAAGTTGGAAAATTTCGATTTTTATGTGCTTTTAACCAAGTCTTCAATCTTAATTATTTTTTAACAATAGCTAACGTAAAAAAATTGTTAGCATTATTGGAATTGTTACATTTTTGAAGTAGCACAGTGTTATTGGATATTATTACATCAAAGTACATGTCACGCCCAATTTGTCCGCCCATTTTTCTAAATTAAACTACGTGTGTAAATAATTAGATTTTATTAATTTAAAAATTTCCTAATTTCTACCTGCCCGAGGGTGCCGGCGCTAATAAACGCCACTGGCTCAAAATAGTTGAAGGCAGATGAATGCCTGAATGAAGTAAACTAATTCTTTTATTATTAGAGCTCAGCAAGGAGCTCACAAGAAAGTTGTTTATTCATTAATTTAAAAATAAAAATACATTGTCTTATATACTAGTTATGAGAATAAAGCTTAACCTATCTTAACATAAGAGGGAAAAGAAAAGGTATATGCTTAATAAGCAAATTGTTCCTTTTAGTTTCCCACGGTAGGCGTGCGGCGTGTGTCTCATAAGAAATTTGGAAAACATGGGTTTTGTATGGTTTATATTTATTATATAAACACATGTGGTTATTAATTTTGATTCATTCAAGTTCATTTTGCTGCGGCCTTCGATCAGACTGGTAAGTGTCAAATGTCATTTGTACAAAATACATATTTACGTTGCAGTCTGTCTAATGCATTTGCATGAGTGTCAAATGTCCAGCGCAAAAATAATTTCAATGCCATTGGATGTTATGTATATTGCGGTCAAGTTGACTTTAAATGTTTACTACGCAATGTTAGTCGTAGTGATAGTTAGAACACGCTACACGTGTAACGTTCACAGCTCATGGTGTCTGCTATTGTAAAAGTCTATAGAGCAGAAGCACGTGAAATATAATATTAAATTTTAATGGGTGTGGTCCCGCCCACGTTCAACCCAGTTTTTTTAATACAACTTTGTGTCTTCTTAAAAGCTCCAGATGGGCGCCACGTTTCGCAAATTTTTTTTATGTACAAACATGTAAAAAAATAATATTAAAATTGAATAGGCGTGATTCCGCCCACTTTTATTAATGCAAAACTTTTTCTTTTTTAAGTTAAAGGTGTGTGCTTAGTTTCGTAAAAATTAGCTAAGCACAAGTTCATGATATATAAGATTAGATATTAATAGCTTTGGCTCCACCCACTTTTTTTAATGCAAGATTGGGTTTTCCCTTATTTTCAAGTTGTGTAAAGAGTTTTGTACAAATCCGTTAAATTGAAAAATGTGAAGTATAATATTAAATTTTAATGGGCGTGAATCCGCCCAATTTTTTTAATGCCAGATTGTGTCTTTCTAAGAGCTCGACGTGTGTGCCAAGTTTTGTAAAAATTACTTATGTACAAGCACGTGAAATATAATATTAAATATTAATGGGTGTGGCCCCGCCCACGTTCTTGAATACAAGATTGTGTAGTTTTTTAATCACAGGGTGTGTGCCAGTTTTGTAAAAATCGGTCAAACAGAACTTTGGGAAATATAATATTAAAGTTAAACGGGCGTGAACCCGCCCCCTTTTTGAATGCAAGATTATGTTTTTTTTTAATAGAGAAAGGTGTGTACCAAATTTCGAACAAATTCATTAGTTATAAGCACGTTAAATATAATATTAACATACAACAGGTGTAGCCATGCCCACTTTTTTTGAATGCAAGATTGTGTCGCTTTTAATTTAGAGTTTTAATTTTTTAGTATCGTAAAAATTGGTGAAGTAGAAGTATGAGAAATATAATTTTAAAATATAACAGGCGTAGCCCGCCCACTTTTTTGAAGCAAGATTGTGTCTTTTTTGAGCTCAAGATATGTGCTAAGTTTCGTAAAGAGCGGTCAAATAGAAATATTGAGAAATAAAATATTAAGTTTTATTGGGCGTGGCTGTGCTCATTTTTTCAACTTCGAGACTATGTCGTTAGGAAATTGAAATGTATTGGCTAAATTTCGCAGCAATCAAACCAGAAAAATAAAATAAATTCAAACAAAATAAATTATTGGCGTGTCCCCGCCCACTTTTTTTTACAATGTGACCAAATGGAAGCTATATCCTGTCAGACCAGTTTAAAATGTACCACGTGATAAAGTAACAATGAGGGGGTGTTGGCTTAGGTAATTAGCACATGGACTAGAAAACCGAAGATCATGGTGTCCAGCCCGGTATCCACAGGTCATTAAAATAACAACACAACGAATTTTTCTGATGTACATTAGTGTCCCTTTGTATCAGTTGTTGTAAGAAATTTCAAGTAATGACAGCATAGTCACTGGTCACTGCGCAGATACTAGTTGTAATGTAACATCAGAGCTATTAAACACAACTTTAAAAATTTGATACACCTCATTGACACCAGAGGCGCTGTAACTTTGCATTATTAAAAAACTAACGTGCAAAGAGCAGAGGTGCAAAAAGGATAAAGTTTTCCTGTGTCTCTTCCTTCACCAGCTATATTCTCTATCACTAACCCTTTCCCAAAGGAGATAACACCTATTAGGCATTCATTGCATAAGTGCTGGTTCTCTTAAAAAAAGGAACAATGTAAAAACAAATACAGACAAATTCATAACCTCCTAATTTATTGGAAATTGGTTAAAAAAGTACATCGCGACCTAAAATAATTATATGTTTGACCTCCGCAAAAACTATTGTTTTGTCATTTACAATTTATTCGCGTTGAACCGTCAGTTCTTTTGAATAACGAGATGATTATGGTACTCCATAGCGAAAAATCGATAGAAAATTCTATAATCTCAAATTGGAAATAAGTGATCAAATCAGCTAGTTAGCAAGAATAAGGACTAGAGACCTGATGATAACTCGATTTTCGGAAATGTGGGTGATATCAGTAACTTTTTATCCTTGAAGACGGAAAATTTAAAATAAATAATAATACTAATAATAATATTACAGTAATTATTTTTAAGGCTGCTTATAGTTTTTTTTCCTTAACTATTTTCCATGAAAGTTAATCCAGTTTTTTGTATGATGATAGCAAAAGTTTTAATACTTTATATTACAAGAAATCTCAAGGAATATTGAATTTGCGGGCTCCTAACAATTTATAGCTTATTTAACTATTCCTATTGCATAAATCAATAAAATATGGTAGTAAAGGATAATACTGCTATACAGTTTTTCAAAATCTCGCCTTTAAGACAAACTCACTTAACTTTGCCACCACGTCTTGGGTATCGTTTTTGTAAGTTATTTTTCCTTAAGTTTCATTTATCAATAAACCAATAGTTAGGATGAGCATAACATAAACACTTGTTTTTATTGAAAATACTTAAAGATTCTTAAACATTTTTACTGCTGCTTTATTTGATATGCTCACTATACAAATCCACATGATTGCAATATTTCTGCTTCACTTACCACACGAGCGCTGCGTGTGTGGGCCGCTTGTATTATTATGCGTTTTTATATCAAGTTACTGCTGCTTTCAATTTATTCATAATGCAGACGTGTTTAAAATCTTAACAAGCATAACTCTAAATAAAAAAAGAAGTATATAAAACCATCATCATTTTGCCACATGTAGGTATGTGCCAAATATTAACCATTTATTTTTATTGAACTAGTTGTTTTGTTGGTTGGTCCTTGTTTCCATAAAATAAGAAAGAAATTGCTAAAGTATTCAACGAACAAGCATGTTTATGTTGTGTTGTGTTTTTATCTAGTGGGCGGATTATTTTACATAAAATATTGTTTTACACATAATCAACTCAAATCACTTTTGTTTAGAAAAAAAATAAAAAACAATGTATAAAACTAAAGATCAAGTATTAAAAGGAATTTGCACAAACTATCAAGGCTATGGAATGGTTAAAAAAACTGTTTCTTTCAACGTGAAAGCATTTTTTTTTGTATCCTGGAGGATTTTCAAAAAGCTCGGCAAAATATCATGCCATAACCACCAAAATAACTTAAGCGACATAACTTTCGAGTTTAATTTTTTTACGAAAATCGTTTATTTATCATCGTAGTAGTCCATTTTCATAAAAAAAAAGAAAGTTCAAAAAGTTTTTTTTTTGCGTTACTGGCTCGATATAACATCCGTATACAACCAGTGGGCAGGTATAAAGTTGGACTAAGCATGAAAAGATTGAGACGTAAGTGGAATATATTAAATATACTGAAAGAATATGCAATATTATTGAGAACTTTATTTTTATTGTTATTATCGTTTTGCTCCACAATATTGAATAAATTGCACAATATTAAACAAAGATTGCGCAATTTTTCTTACAATATATATAAAAGTAAAGAAAACCTATAGACTCATGTGCATTTAAGAAATTTTAAAATTAAATTTTCGTGCTATGTACAACATACATACAAAATTTAAGCAAATTAAATAATTAAGTAACTTAAAAAATGGAAGAATAATATTTAGTGATGCACCCGGAAATAAATATTGTACAATGTTATTGCGCAATATAAATTAAAAGACTTTCGATTTTATCCAATATATTGTGCCATATACCAATATAATATAAACACTGGCAATTTTATTGTACAATAGCAATTATTGCACAATAATATTTCAAATGTGTGGGTGGATTAAGTCACACACTAAGTAAGCAAGCAGATAGCGTAGGGAACCAGAACAAGGGGAAGACGCGCATACATGTGGAAAAAATAGTTGTAATCTGACAAAGCAATTACAAGAAAGTATTGGAACCAAATAAAACTAAAAGCTCGTAATAAATACCAATGGAATTCATTTAAAATGGACCTAACGACCAATTTATAATCATAAGTCATATCTTCATAAAGGCGTAATTTTTGCTGTTAGATGAAACCAAATTAGGGTTGGTGATTCCATTAGTAATAAATTTCTCCAAATAGGAAATATTAATAAATTTCTTGAAAAAAAAGAAAAATATCAGGTCTTAATCGTCGCTTTTAATAATAAACTATTTCGTTCACGTTTTTTAGGGTTCCATACAACAAAGGTGAAATGGAAACCTATTGTTTTTGCTACAATGTCGGTCCCTCCCTTTGTCCGTCTGTCTGTGTGTCTGCCTCAGGCTATTTTCTGGAGAATCGCAAGAGCTACATATCTGTAACACTTGGGTCACTACAACAATAAATATATGACAGTTAAAAATTAAAGGGTGTTCTAAAGCGAGCAACGACACATATTGAAAACCTAATGTAATATACAGACATTTATATACAGGCACTTGAAATTTTCAAAAAAACAAATGAACAAAATTAAAGGGTATTTTATAGGTTAATGTAATTTTTACCATGTAATTTTGAAACCGTAAGAAACAAAAGCTTGACATTTTTAAAAACGCCAAAACGAAAAAATCGCCATAGCCGAAAAAATCGCTGAAACGAAAAAATCGAAAAAAAACTATAAAAACCGCTTTAACTAAAACAAATGGCCAAAAACCAAAAATATCGTCAAACCGCAAAAAAAAACATAAAAAATCACAAAAAAGAATAAAATCGCCAATACTAATGAAAAGCATAAAAACCGATAAATCGTCAAACACAAAAAATATGCAGCAAAACTAAAGAAATCGCTAAAGCTAAGATAAGAAACCAAATATTTAAAAAAAACTCCTAAAGAAAAACAAAAACACCACAAAACCAGCGACAAAACTAAAAAAATCGCAAAAATTAAAATAAACTTCCAAGACACTAAAAATCGCCTAAAAACGCCAAAACTAAAAAGAAGTGAAAGACTTAAAAAATCAAAAAAAAAATTAAAGAAGCACCAAAATTAAAAAAAAATTGCTGAAACTGAAAAATCGCTTAAACTGAAAAATCGCTTAAAATAAAATAAATCGACAAAACCAAAAAAAACCGAAACTAAAGAAAGGCCAAGAACCGAAAAAGTACCAAAAACAAAAAAAAAATTGCCAGAACTAAAATAAATCGCCAAAAACCGAAAAAATCGCAACAAAAAAAAACGAACACATCTTCAAAACGAAAAGAAACGCCAAAAACCGAAAAAATTTCTGAAAAAAGTGCCAGAAATAAGATAAAGCGCCGAAGCAAAAAAATCGCCATAAGTAAAAAAAAACCGACAAAGCGAAAAATAAGCGTCAAAACTAAAAAAAAATCGCTAAAACTGAAAAATTTCTTAAGCTAAAATAAATCGACAAAACAAAACAAAAAACACAAAAGTAAAAAAACGCCGAAAACCGAAAAAAATCCCAAGAACGGAAAAAAGTACCAGAACTAAAAAAATCGCCAAAACTAAAATAAATCATCAAAAATTAAAAAATCGCACAAAAATTAAAAAATCTTTAATACGAAAAGAAACTCCAAAAACCGAAAAAATCTCAGAAAAAAAGGGAAAAACACCGCCAAAAATAAGTAAAAGCGCCAAAGCTAAAAAAATCGCCAAAAACCAAAAAAGTTTAGCAAGTACCTTATCTTTTTTTTTAATGGGTACATCAGGTAAGATATTCGAATATAGAGGCCAAAGTTCGTATAGTAATACTTATCGTTATATAAATTTAAAAAGGGCGTAACTTACATAATCAAAATGATTATGATGTAATTATATAAAATCCATTTACACACAATATTTTTAACCGAGTATGCCCAAAAAATTTAATTTATTAACAAAATTTAAAAGACTGATAATGATAGAATTAGTCGATTCGTATACGGATCAGCTGACAAAATCTGTACCATAAATTAATAAAATGCTGCTGTTTATTTAAAATGTATCGTATCGTACGTGAGGTATAAATCTACAGAAAATTGATTTTAACGTAAACTTTTCTCTCACATGAATACAAACACACGTATAAAGCAAAGGGAAATACAATAACAGCTGATACATTCGCGGGAAGCTACACGTTTTTACTAACTAACATCCACATTTAAACTATACGACCACTTTAGAAGTAACACGTTATGAATGGACTAATTCTAACATAAGAGCTAAATCCATTTAAACTTATGTATATGTTTTGCTTCTACTGTAAAATATTTTAAATGTAACTTACGCCCTTTTGAATTTATGTGACGATATTTAGTGTCCATACGGAACGCTTCATGTGCGAGTCATAGTCGAAATTTACTGAATTTATTTCAGCTTGAGATTATAGCATTCGCTATGGATCATGGATTCATGAAAACTATGTCTCTATCTCTCTCTCTCTCTCAAAAATCTGCTTTCACTTGCCGGTAATGGAAATACCTCTTTAATAAAATATAAATGAAAAATAAAAAATTAAGGAAAAATTAAAATTCCTAAAATAAAAATTAGCCATCTACATATAAAAAGCTATTGATTAAAAACTATTCAAAAATTAAGAAAAATTTTTTTTGTCTGCTGCAGAATAAGAAAAATAAAGAATAAAAAAAAATATTTTCACCACCGGCCAATCATGACAGAAACTAAAAACTCGAGTAAAAGTGCAAATTGGCATATTTTTTTAATGGTTTTTATTTAGAAAAAAAAACTGCACCAAAAAACAAAGAAAAAATGTCAACAATTTTATTATTTGTAAAAAAAATATATGGCATTTAAAACAAAGAAAAATACATAATAAAGAAAGAAGGGTGAAGCGAAAAACAGCTCAACAAAAAAACAAAGTAATAATAATAATATTAAAGAAGAAAGTAGACATTCCTAAAAATATCTTTATGGACAATATTAAATTAAATAGGCAAGTATAAGACACTATTATATTATTGTTTTAAAGTTTGCTTAGCATTATTACAGCACATCCTTGAATGCTTTTGAATTTTGACTCAGAGATAACAAAGTTTGCCTTTTTGATAACATACAATAAAGCTAAATTTACACGATTAAAATTTTCTTAAAAATTGCTCTTCAAAATGCTTTAAACTCGTGTAAACAGCAAAATTTCTTAAAAATGTTTTAAAAAATGTTGCTGTTTACACGAGTTTAAAGCATTTTGAAGAGAAATTTTTAAGAAAATTTCAATGGTGTAAATTTAGCTTAACACCAAAGTAGCTTTCAGTCGTATGGTTTATGGTTAAAAAGAAACGATATTTGCTTATGAGCTTGTGAACAAACAACTTTATTGTATCTTTATTTTATTTAATTTTTGAAAATCAGAAATTCAAATTGAAATTTAGCCAGGTATGGGAACTTTAATTTGATGTAAAATAAACTGTTCTTTATTTGAAAGGTCATTTGTTGTCAGGGTTGCTCGCTATTGGAATTCTTTGCCGCATGAATTGCGTGTTTTTTCACACTCTAATAATGTTTTTCGGCTCAAATTGAATGATTTTTTTTCAATTAACTAATTTGTTCTCTTTTTGATGATGTCTTGCTGTCATTAATGATACCCGGAAATTTGTTGTTTTTGAAAAACTTTAATATATTTATTAATTCGGCTGGGGAGCCACCAAATGTAAATAAATGTAATATAATTATAAATAATGGTAACATAATTATATATGATCTGATATATTTTTTTTTTTTTAGTTAGTTTAAGTGAATTTTATGAATATTGTTTATTATTATATTTGAAATATTTAATTAATCTTTATTGATTATATTATATTAATATGTTATATATTAATGTTTATTATTCACTCAGTATTGAACTATGTAGTACGTTTTTTTGGCCTCTGGGCTTTTGTATTACAATATGAACAAATAAATAAATAAATAAATAAAAAAATGGTTACAAGTTTATATTAAAATAGCATGCAAATTGAATTGAAATGAATTAAATATATATTTACCACTAAGCTGAATTTGTTTTCTGGTGCTAATTGTCACAGAATTAAAAGATTTTTGCAAATGATTCAAACACACATACATATATAACATTCCCAGACCTGGCCTTAATATAACTATTTGAAAAACATATGAGGTTCAATCCAGAGCTGTTAAATTTCGATTAGGATTAGTAATCAATTAGATTACATTTTAAAAAGAATTGTAATGATTATATAATTGCATTCAAAAGAATTGCTGATAAATAATTGATTACGATTACTAATAATCGAAAAGTACTCTGAATAACTTAAAATTACTAAAAATAATCAAAAAGAATCAAAAGTAATCAAAAAGTAGTCCGACTACTTTCAAAGATTACTTTTGATGCTTAATAAATAATCAAAAAGAATCAAAAGTAGTCCTTAGAAGTAATCGGATTATTTTTTGATTACTTTTGATTCTTTTTGATTATTATTTTTAGTAATTTTAGGTAATTCAGATTACTTTTCCATTATTAGTAATCGTACTGAATTAGTAAACGTGCGAAACTGAATGTAATCGTAATTTAATCATTACTTTACCCTTCAAAAAAAGTAATCAAATTAGTAATCATTACGATTAGTAATCATTACTTAACAGCTATGGTTCAATCGTATGATTAAAACACATTTTTGTATGAAATTTATTACCAACAAAAATACAATATTGTACAATTAGACGATTAGACAACGTATATGACATTAAGAATTTGAGTAAAATGTACTGACTAGAAGATAAAAACCATTTAAATCTAAAACTATCACTATCATCAAGTATAACGTCGACCAACAAGTTGTATATAAAAGCCTTCAGGCATACTTAAACATTATCTGGCAAAAATAAACCAATTACATTTACCAAATAGTCAAATAAAATCTACAGCAAATGTAAGAGAAAAAGGAAAAGTATTACAAGTGATACACATAATGGATTGACACACTCTCGAAGAGCAGCAAACAAGAGGGCAGTACAAAAAACAGGAGAAAGCAAAGAAAGAAAATGTAATTGCATTTTTCAACTTTAATAAGTACACAGAAATATAAATAAGTTTTATATATTTTTCTTAAGAATTTCATGAAACGGTGGCTGAAGTTTAAGATATTTCCTTCTCGTGCATTTAATAAAGTAAACAGACTCAATAAAAATAAATAAAATATTATTTTAAAACATTTGAGCATCTCGAAATGGAAAGAAAATTATACATGTATTTTATGTTATTGAATAATTATAATAATAAAAATAATAATGATATAATCTTACAAAAAGCCTCTAAAGCGAAAAATCAAAAATTGTGAACATAAGGCATTTAGATTTAATTTTTAAAACTATTTGGCTAAGTTATATGTTTTAAATTTTTGCTCTCATCATATTTAAATTAAATCAAAGACAAGCGAAATGCAACAATGTGCATAATTTCAATGCAAATAGAATACGTGAATTATTTATAAACATCAATAATACTTTTTATAGGTAGTGTCCCTAATTTGTCTCATAGTCCTTTGAAAAATACAAATTTCCCTTTTTAGTTAATATTATGCTAAGTATCAAATTTCATATTACAAAAAAGTATTTATGTTTTATAAGGGGTTTATAAAACATATTGCAAATGGAAATGTATTTTATAAGGCCTTTAAAATAAAAGGCCTTTTTCATTAACAAATATTTTTGTTTAATAAAAGTTTTATAAAGCAGATTTTCATAAAAAAAGCAATTTGAGTCCAATCACAGGGGAGATGTGTAAACTTGTCTTATGGTAACTAAAATACGCTATATAAATTTTTGACTCTACGGTATTTAAAAATCTATGGAAAACTGCAGCTACTGTAGTGGAATTATTAGTTGTGGGGTTTTGTGAAGAATTACTCATATGCAAGTGGAAAACGTCAAATAAAAGTCCTGATAAAGCTTGCGACTGTGGCTTTGCAAAATTTGTATTTAAATCTTCACCCATAATAATTGGCATGAGATGAAGATTGTTACCCAATTGTCGTGCACCAGCTTCAGTGTAAGTAAGGCAACAGTACGTAATGAAGATATGTTATAATATAATATTATAAATTCTTTATAAAGACTGCTAGATATCTTTAAAACAAATATTTGACATTTAAAACGTTCTTTTATTTAAAAGTTTATATATATTTTATTAATATTATATTTTTCAACTTTTTAACAAAATTATCCCCACTGGCAACACTATTGTACTTCACAAGCAATTTCTATTAAAATTAACAATGCACCTGAAGGTATGCTTTGAAATTCGGTTGAGTGTATTTCTATGCAGCTGTTAAGTTTCTCTGTACTTCTTGTTGTCCGTATGATTACACTAATACACTCATACATAGCTCACACCGATTTGATAACGCTTTACGATTAGTCAAGGATTACATCGCACATCTTACTCAAAATTTGTGATTGTATTGTGAAAAAGATTTTTACCGCCCAGCGTATCTACAGATGTTTACACTTCAAAAATGCCTGTATTAACCTTTTATGAAACAAAACTATGCAAAATGTATGCATATACAATTTATATAATAAAAATTTATAATTATTTTACTTTTTACACAAAAAAGGACAGCAGCACGTTCAAGAGCTCAGTCGGCGAATTCACCCACAAATCAGAGTCATTGAAATAAACAAAAGCTTCTTTGTTTGCTTAAATTTCACGCTTCTTCGAAAAGCCACAAACAAGAACAAGTAATAAATCCATTAAATATTTTGGTGAAAGTGTTTTCCATTTTGCCAGTTGAGAGTGCGGCAGACATTTCTTTTGTTGTATTTAATACAACTCCCATGTGTTTCGTAAATATTTTAATTGTATTTTTTTTCTTTGTTATCATTTCTTATACATACATGCCTGCATGCTGTATTTTAAGCAATTGTTTTTTTGTGGAAAAGTGTGACGGCGACTTCTGCTTCCGTTAAAACTCTCATTTTCAAAAGCAACAAAGCGCTGCATGATAACTTAAGTCAGTTGCAGTTGTGTTTACCCAAGAAGTTATATTCATTGAATCTGTGAGTGTTTTGTATAGTTGTTTTTTTATATGAAATGCCAGGCTTATTTTATTATTTATTATAATTACACTATGCAACAGTAAATAATACACAGAGTCTTGAAAGTCTAGGTTTGATGTAGAATTACAGAGAAAAAAATAGTACTGCAATAAATAACTTTTATTGAAAATGGAATAAAAAATTAATTAAAAATGTATAAAATTCAATTTAACTTTCAATATTATTAATCACATTATTTACATTTCATTAGTTACACAGTTTAATTGATGTAATTATATTTTTAATTGATTTTTAGTTTTTTATTGTAGGAGTATTTTTTCTGTGTATTAAAGGTGACTAATTTATTATGGACGTCCGATGATTTTGCTTACACAGTGCAACAGGAAAGAATATAACCATATAAGGACACCACTATGTGATAAAAGATACGTGTCTTTCAGTTTTGCCTCACGTCATGGACAGTTTTTATTGGCCTGCAGGAACTTTGGGGCCTCGGTGTCATTCTTGCAAAAAACTGATCATTTTCTCAGGCCCATATCACGCAAGCCGTTCAGAATTTTGATCTACTCTCTGAGGCAAAGTTGTAGCTTTATTTTCAAGACAAACATTTTTAAAAACTTCTATTTTTTTACCATTTTTGAGTGCGTCGACAAAAACTGGTGTCTTCAGTTTTTGGCCAACAGTTAATTTAGACTTGGTGATAGCTCTAAACTATATAAAGCAGCAATGCAGCTAAGAGTCTATTAATTAATTATTAATAGTTCTTGCCAAAAACTTATTTCTTTGTACACTTTTTTTTTTGCAAAAGTAAAGAACAATATTTTTTTTAACATTTCGCTGCCATGCATTAGTTAAATATCTTATATAATGCATAATGAGATTTTATTTACTTTATTAATATTTTTCCTTTTTAAAATGTATGAGGAGCAATGAATTAAAGCAGACTTTAAAGGAGATCAGCACTTTCTAATTGAAATTTATACACCTACATTATGTACTTGTGCATAATACGCAACATATCACAAAGGTTCGTAAAACTAATAAATGCCAATGCTTATGTTTAAATTAGATTTTCACATAAAAATTGGTTAAGGGCCCTTCTAATATATAAAATATGTTGGATTAAAAAGAAAAAAAAATTAGTTTAGTTTTTTTTATATATGTATATATCAAAAAAATGTTAAATTTTCCAACCCTGGAACTATAATTTTTTAAGTTTTCTGATTTTTAATACTAATGTGTTTACTTCTTTAATATACAAAAAGAGAAAAATATTTGTTTTATTTAGTTACTTGTATATACCAAAAAAAGTTTAAGTTTTTCAGCTCTGAAGATGTGCTTTTTATTTTTCTTATTTTGTACACTGAACTTTTCTTTCTAAAATTTCAATTATTTTTATTTATTTTTTAGTATTATTGTTCGAACTTCGTTTGTTTCTGTATTTATAATTTGGATAAGGCTAAAATTCGTATCGCCTTGTAAGCCAAATTGCATGTGATAATTATTAATGAACAAATAACACCAAAGTTAATTGTAAATATTCTGACAAGCACTTAGTAGAACGGAACAACTAGCTGTTTTCGAAGGTTTTGTCCACAGTGTGTGTTGTCAGTTATTTTTAATTTTTAAAGAAAAAGAAAAAATTAAATTAACCTGGTTACTTTTATGCAAAAAAAATTTAAATTATCCAACCCTGGTATCAGTCTTTTAGTTTTTTTTTTCATTTAGCAAAATGTTTCTCTCTAAATATAAAAAGGGTTTAATTTATAGAGAAAAGGAAAACATTTGTTTGAAAAGATTACTATTATATACGAAACAAAAAAATTCAATTTCCCAACCCTGGAATCGTGTTTTTAACTGAATTATAAAATAGATTTATATTACAAAAAAAATTGTTTCATCTAGGTACAAAATTTCCTGACTGATTGCTAGTCGGACGGACGGACGGATAGAAGCGATAGAACAGACGGACATCGCTTATTTGTCTTACCTATTAATAAGGACCAATATGTGTCGCATATTAATTATATTAATATGCAGAAAGTACAAACGGCATGACAAACCTATATATACCCTGCAGGAAATGGAACTGATACAAGACTAGTCACGTGGCCTGTCCCCAAGTGATAGGGACCAGTTCGAATTCTAACACTTCCTATGAAGCGGACCAGTCACTTTTACATGGGAATGGCCTAGGATGGGGTTAATTGATACTTTGTATGCACCTTGTGATCAGTCACTGAACTATCTCATAAGGACCTATTCGATGTATAATAATATAAATATAAATTATTTATAAATGTAATTTCGACATTTAACTGTAACAATTAACGCTTATACATTTTTTTATTGTTACAAATGCAATGAGATTTTATTTTTAATCTAAAATTTTTTTGAGATTCGAACCGACAACCTTGTGAATGACAGGCTGGCACACTACCCACTTGACCACAGGGCCACTTATATTTCAAAACTATAAATACCAGTTAAGCTTAGGTTAATATTTAAGTATAGTTACGGGACTGGTTCCAGAGTCACATTGAAGGGAGCAATTAACATTATATTTATACTATTTGATAGGTCCTGTATTCGACCACATCGAACATTTTAAGTGCAGTTTACTATAATATTAGACCGAGTCCAAATTAAATTGGCTCAATATCAAGACGATACATCACGAAAATGGTCAATATGTCATCATTTAAACGATATGTATTTTTTCATCATACACTACTCCGTACTTTTGATAACACCCACATTTTCTCCAGTTATAGGACGAGTAGTTTTGGATCAATTGTCACCAAATTTTCTGCAGGGTACCTTGTACAATTTTTGGTAAAGGGTATAAAAAGCTAAGCTGGCAACACTAACGTGAGTAGATTTATGCCACAGATTGTCAAAAGTCGTCTTTGGTTATAAATTGAATTGAACATTTTGTAACTTAGAAATATTTTGTTCTGTATTTTGTGTTTAGTTTCTAATAAACAATTTAAAAGAGCTGCTTTGAAAAATAAAACATAATCAATAAATTATTACAAATTACAAAAAGTACATGATTGGACTATATCAATCGTACCTGAGCGTGGTTTCCCGATTTTTCTTTAACTTTTGCTTTATATTTTAGACAAGCACCAGCATATCTTAAAAAACAAAGTTGCATATTGTTATAAGTTTGTTATACTTGTCCTCCTCTTGCTCTCGCCTTGTTAACTATAACTGCGAATAATGTATTTTTTCTTTGAATTCCAATGTATCAACTTATTTGAACGACGATTTTAAACCATAATATTTTATAAGATTTATATTTTTTTATATCTGATATTAATATGATTTTGCATTTATACTTCTTTAGATAAAAACAAATAAATAAATTTATTTCTCATATACATAAATTTATTATGAACAATTTCTTTATTAAAAATACTTGAATTTAAGTAATAGTGTATTTAATTCATAATGGAATAAAATAAACTTTGTATTATCTTCTTTTGTTCTTCACGTTTGAAAAAACAATTTTTAAGAACATTTCTCTTTTATCATAGATTTATTTATATATATCATAAATAAACTTAGTTGTTTGCAAATAATAAAAATATAAGTAAAAGTGCTATACTATTCGGCTGTAGCGAATCTTTTATACCATTCACGGACATACAAATAAGAAATAGTATGAAATTCAAGGTATTTTTAATATAATATTGAACAATTTGCGATAGCTGTAGCCTCTAATTTCAAGAAAGTTTAAAATAATATAATACAAAATTTGCAAATAATATGTCAGTAACAGTATTAAATGTCAACATTAATTAATTTTACTACATCCTCTTATATTTTTCTCTTAAAGTAGAACTCGTTTTTAGTCTATATACAAAAAAAAAAATTAAATATATATATTTTTCCGGTCTACAAATTTTCTTACTTACTACAGCCGGAAACAGAAACAATCGTATACAACACGTTCATTTTCCACAAGAATGGTATACCAACAAAACAAATCTGAAACCTTTCTACAAACCGGATGTATAGGTTTACCTGTTTAAGGTAATTTTGCTGTCCAAAATGCAAAATGTTACAATGAGCATAAGCTTAAAACAAAAACAAAGATTTTCTTTTGTATATCATATGCACAACATTTGTGCTACTGATGAAAATCGTAAATGAAAACTTCATGATGTTTTCTTTTTTTTTTTTTTTTGTATAATTTGAATGATTATAATGAGCAACACTCAAGGAAGCGGATGTTGTTTTGTTTTGTAAATAACTTGACAGACAGCAACATGTTGACTGTAAAACCGACCCAATCAAGCATAAGCATGAATGTCATTAGTTATTAATATGTATACCCTTCACCAAAAACGTTAATGTTATGTGACTTGTAAAAAATATATCGCTACCTTAATATAGAAAGGCCCTAACTCATTATTTTTTTTTAAATCCATCTGTCCGTCCATCCATGTGTGCTTCTGTGTGTCTGTGTGTCAGTCTATGAGTGAAATCAGCTTTCCGAACTTGGAGATTTCGGTCTTAGAATTGATTGATATTGAAAATCAGCAAAATCACAAAGACGATATCAGAGCTGGAAAGCTTAAACTTCTTTTTTGCCATATAAAAGTTACTTGTAGCTAAAACAAATTTTTGTTTTGTTTTGTTAATTAAACCTATTTTATATTTCAGTAAGTATTAAATTTTGTATTCAAAATTAAAATAAATCAAAAAGGCGATTCCAGGGTTGGAAAATTGAAACATGTTTTTTTTTTTGTATAAAATAGTAACCTACTAATATTATTTTTTGTTTTTTCTCCATAAACTATAGATATAGATTGGTATACGAACTCAAAAAAAAATTAAACGGAATGATTCCAAGGTTGGAAAATTTAAATTTTTTGATACATAAAAGTAACCAGGTGAAATAAGTTTCTTCTTTTGCTTTAGAAGTTAAATATATTTTATATAATTATATTTTAGGAAGAAGCAGATTGGTAGTAAAAATTACGGAAATAAAAAAATACAGGTCCAGGGCTAGAAATTTCATATAATTTTTTTTATTTTTTAATTAAATATATTTTATATTTTAGAAAGAAATATTTAAAATAATTTTTTTTTATTATTTTTTAATTAAATATATTTTTTATTTTAGAAAGAAATATTTAAAATAATTTTTTTATTTGTTAATTAAATATATTTTATGTTTGAGAAATAAAGTAGTATTAAAAACTAGAAATCAAAAATATAGTTCCAGGGTTGGAAAGTTAAAAAAAATATTTTTTGGTATATAAAAGTATCTCAATAAATAAAATTATTTATTTTCTCTTCACTTAAAAAAGAAAACAATATATTTGAGTTAAAAACAAATAAGTATTAAAAAGCAGAAAAACCAAAACTGTTGCTCCAGGGTTGGTAAATTTTAACTTTTTTGGTGTATAAAAGTAACTAAATAAAAGTACTTTTTTTCTTTGTAATTAAACATATTTTATATATTAGGAAGATCTATAATCAACAGTTGTTTTTTATTTGTTAGATTTTTATATGAAAATTTGAATTTAACCATAGACTTGGGTACTCCTTACTCTTGCAAAGAACTGTGGTATGTAGCTTATTATCCTCTTAGCAAAATGATGTTTCAAATCGGTGGTCATGCGTTGACAGCTTGTATTGAGTTCTTATTAATTTTGAGTGAATGAAGATAACATAAAGTATAACTACGAGTACAAAATAAATTAAAAACCATCTTCCATTTCATTTCGCTGAAACCCTTCTTTTCTGCTAAAAAAAAATATCGATTTTTTTAGGAACAATTAATATAATTATTATGCTGGCAAAAGGATGTTTAATGTGAGACTCTTAACTGTTTTGTCCTATTAATTTGTATTAAATACTGAAATATATGAAATAAGTTAGCTTACTTGGCATGGAGGTCCAAGGACTTTTTATCTAAATATAAGATACCCATATATAATTTGCAATGAATATTAGTTATTCAAAAATAATTATATATCTATTCCTCGGAAATACCTTGAGGCATTTTGACGTAAAAGTAAAAAATTATTTATAAAGAAAATAATCCTGTAGGTATATTCTTCTTTGTAATTTATAATACCATAGACATGACGTTGTAAAATACGTGCCCATCAAAATCTAATATATAGTTTGTTTTCATGTCACAACTAACATGTTTAAGAAATTTGACTGATTTAATATATCCACTTATATACATAGACGTATGTGTATCTACTATCTAGAGAGTTAATTAAACAAAATTATGAAAAGTCTTACTCGTGTTCATAAAACACAAAACAAGTTCAAATTAACTGCAGTAATTTTTATATTTGTAGAAAAAATATGAAAACATTAAACCTAAAGTCACGTAGTGTAGGCAAGTATACAATATTTCGTGACATATGAACTTGTTTGGATATGCCTACAAGAATACAAATGAATTATTTTTTTGGAGTAAAATAATTATGTGAAAAGGTTAAACGTGTAAACTGAGACGACTACATAATCCTGCAAATGCTCTTTGTATCCTTTAAGATGCAAACTTTAAGCTGTTTTTGATACAATATAATAAACAGTTTCTAAAGGACTATGTCTCAACTAGAAATTGAAAATGAGAACTCAAAAAAAAAAAATACTAAAGTAAATAGTCTTAATTTAAGTAACTGCGAATAGCCATAATTTGAGTGCAAGCAATACGTACGCTCGTATATTTTCTCTCAATTAATTAGGACTATAGCCGATTCCAATATATATAGGAGTATATCTACTTCGTTCATGTGAAAAACTAAAATACGCTAAAGAACATGCTAAAAGAATAAACGTATCAAAGTATCTGTTATACTAATAGCCAGAGTATGCTTATACTAAGAAGTATGGACATTTTGTCGGATAAATAATATACGCATGATACTCGGGATATTTTCGACTTCGTGTGCATACATTAGTGTTTATAAAATGAAATAGCAAATGTGTTTTGGCTACTTGAAAAAATGCTTTATGTATGTGTAAATAGAGTAAATACGTATTTGTACCTGATTAATACTCAGAATATTTTTTATACTTATGCGCATGATTTTAGCTCATACAGTCTATAAATTTTAGTTTAAAAAATGTGTATAAACATAACATAGTTGTTGTTTCTTTAAAGTTATAAGTACTCGGTTTAAAATTAATGCGTGTGTTTGCATATGAGCGTATTTTTTATTTTTGGCTGCACGCATTCATAATTATTTGACGGCCAATACTAAAAAAAGTATATAAAACGATACTTTAGTCATTCTATGGTATCAAATTTTTTTACTTTAGTATTATCCTGACATAACTTAGCTTATAAGCTTCAAATACTTACCCTTATAACTTCAATTGAACTAATTTTTATCAGAAGTTTATTTTAGAACTGAGCCATGAATTAAATTCCTTTGTTTAATATTTCACTAACAGCTTTACGCAATCACTTTGATGTAACTAATGTTCATCAGACAAACAATGAAACTTTCATAAAGTTCTATTCATTATGTTTTTAGTTAGAATTTAAGCAGAGCTACCTTGTTAGCCCAGATCAATAAACCAAAAACTTTATGGGCGCTTCATTAATATGTATAAGGAATGGCGTATTATGTGCCTGACTGCAACATGTGCTGCATGAGTTGTTCCTTTCTTCAAATTTGCATGCAACAACATAAGAAAAAAACTTGATGGATATTACAATTTGAGCACCAAATATCCACCGCACATAAAATTTTATCATGAGGCAAGTGAATTACAAAAAAAAAAGACTCTTGCAAAAAAAAAAAGCAAAGCATCAACCAAAAATGTTAAACCTTAGATAGAGTTAGACCCAAGCAACAGCTGGTGGTGCTGATGAACAAACAATCACACATTATTTGCAACAGCTATTTTTAGTAAATAACACTTTTTGGTTTTAAATATTTGAAAAATCAAATTAAGAAGATTTGCTGTCAAATGTTTTTTAATAAAGCAGATTTAAAGAATTTAGCTGATCAAGTATTATATACGATTTGACAGAACAGTCTTAATAAAAATCAAACAGTCTGTACTTTAAACAAGATTTCCAATTTTAGCTATTGCTACAACTGCCCATTTCATTGACGCTATGGCACTTAAGACAACCTTTGGAATCCCCTTATTGTATATTAAGTTATAAGAGGACCAAAATTAAATAAAAATTTATTCCATCGAAAAACCAAGATACAGTTTTTATTCTTGAAGCGACTTAACATTAATAGGCTGAGTATAAGGCCATAAAAATAAGTCGTTGGAAAACAAATATGTTAAGCTACGAATGCCCTCAATCAAAAAAAAAAAAAAAGACCACCTTCTTGTAACTTAGCGCTATTTCGTTTTCATTACTTTCCTGACATTTAACAACTGATATGTACTAAAACTTTGCAGCACATTATTGAATTTTTAATAGTCATTTCCTAATAAGTGTTTCCTATTGTGTTCTACTCATTTATTGCTTCTCTGTTAGTCTACAGTTCACTCTTGTTTTAATAATATAAATATGGTATAAATCAGCTGTTATATAAATTCTCATTTCACAATCTCATGTTATGTGAGAGAAAATGTGGATGATGTAGATGTTGTTACAATAAATAAAGTAAATTGTGGGAGGTTAGTAACATTAAGTTATTTATTTATTTATAACAGTAATCTTCTTTACAAACTGAATGTTAGCGAATGACCCACATACATACATACCTGTAAGAAAATGTTGAGAAACATTTATGTACGAGTATGTAAACATTTTACATTTACTCATATTATTATGTTCAAATTAGGGAAAAATGTTTAACAACATTGATTAATTCGCTTGAAACTATGCTACAATTTCTTACGTTTGTACTAGAGACCTGCTTAAATAGTCTTGAAATATAAATACGTCTTGTTTTTTAAATGTATTCTCGTAGCTGTAGATTGCTAAACCAATAATAAATGCTGTCATATTATAAGCAAAGCACGATAGATGCATTGGTGTACATATGTGTATATGAGTGCTAACAAGCAATGTCGTGAAGACTTCTTGTTATGAACAAACAATCAACAAAGTAGTGTTGATACGTGTATGTTATTTTCCATACTGTACGTTTGAGTGTGTGTGTGTAATATGTGTATATGGTAAGGTATTATGTGTTTAAGGGAGGTTTTTTAAAGCAACCGCACACAACTAATGTCAATGCGTATGTGCGTTTGTGTGTGCGCAGAAAAATAAAAGAGCATGCACACAAAGCGTGTGTGTATATATGTACATGCATGACGCGCGCCCATGCGTAGAAAGAAGCAAGCATCACAAATTTTTCAGTCACGAAGTATTTTCTTCTTTATTCCTATACCTGCAATAGCTGACACAAATTATTGCAAACAGTGTTGTTTAGCGTTTGTTTTAGAAGATTTATCTGTAGTAAAGCATTTGAAAACTCTCTCATGTCTTGAAAGTTCTTATAAATAGTCTTGTGCAGGACTTTATTTTGTACAAACAGCCCATGTGTTTGTTGTAAATTCCATGCGAAACAAGTGCCACTCATAATTATTTCGCATAAAAATCTAAAATGTTGAAGAGACATTGCAACATTTGTTCATGAAGAATTCGTGCAAATTTTTTAACCGACTTCATAAAAAGGAGGAGGTTAACAATTCGTCTCAATTTTTTTTTTCGTTGTGTTACTTCATAACTCAGTACATTTTAGACCGCTTGTAAAATTTTTTTTGTTGTTTGAGAGGGTATAGCTTCCAATTGGTCCCATTGTAAAAAAAAACTAGGGCGGGTACACGCCCATAATTTTTATAATATACTTTTATGATATTCTACATATTTCATTGCTGTGAAACTCCTAAAAGAGCTTTGTTTCTTTTAATTACACAATTTGAAAGTTAAAAAAATGGGCGGAGTTACCGCCCAATAAAATTTGTTATAATATTTCATGCAGTTCTACTTAACCGATTTTTACGAAACTTACCACACAAATTGAGCTCTTAGATAGACAAAATCTTTTATTTAAAAAATGGGTGGGGTCACGCCCATTAAAATTTACTATTTTATTTACGTGGCTCTACTTTACCGATTTTTACAAACCTGAACACAGACCCTAGCCCTGAAAAACATACAATAGTGCATTTAAAAAATGCAAATGCACAATTTCAAAGTTAAAAAAATGGGCGGAGTTTAAATTTATTATAATATTTCACGCGGCAGTACTTAACCTATTTTTACGACACTTACCACACAAATTCAGCTCTAAAATGGAAGGCATGCCCATTAAAATCTAATTTTGTATTTCACGTACTTCTTATTGTCTTCTTTAATTACACAGAGAAAAAACTGCATCATAGAATCAAGAAGATTTTCTCTAAGGAGGCGAAGATTTTTTCATAGAGATTCCTTAATGTTTTTATGTGGTAAATCTTATTAATTTTATCAAGAAGAAAACCACATAAAATGAAGAAGAAATCTTATTATTCACAATTTTTTTACATAATTTCCGTTATTTTTAGCACCAAAAAAACAATCCATAGAGAAAAACTTCTTGATTCTATTAGGTTTTCTTATAAATTTTTAACTTTAGGGATTTCTTATTGATTTTATTAGGTTGCCTTATTGATTTTTTCAATGAGGTTTTCTTTATGATTTTAGTAGGTTCCTATATGATTATGTGTAAAGTATCTTATTAATTTTTTAATAAGGAAATCTTCTTGATTTTGTGAGGTGTCTTGTTATTTCATATCTATAAATAGACATAGATAAATTTTTTTCATGATATTTTTCATTGTTTTATAAGAACGTTTGCACAATAATTTCAATGGTTATTCAGGCTGCTTGTTGGCATATTGGGTAAGAGTGCTTGTCTACCGGATAGAAGTTTGCTGGTTCAATACTTGGTGAGTAAGTTAGTTGAGAATATAACCTAATGTATATGTATGTATATATGTATGTATGTATAAACAACTAATATCTACTACATACATACATAAATATATGGTATACAGTTAAAATGAAAATACATAAGTACAGAGAATAAAGACGCAATTTTTTTTTATTGAAAAAATCAATAAGATAACTTCATAAAAACTACAAGATTTCTTCTTGATTTTTTCAAAAAGGTTTTCTCTATGAAATTAATAAGATTTACTTATTGAAAAAAAAACCATAGAGATTTCTTATTAATTTTGTTTTATTTTATGAGGTATTTAGTAGGCACTGTTTTCTCTGTGCAGATCTTTGCATTGAAGTCGGTTTTTTTTGGCAGAAAGAATTATTAAGATACGTCGTTGTGAAAAATTAAGGCATTGATATGTAGTCTGCATATGGAACAATTCATGTGCGAGTAAAATTTGAGCTTTAATGAATTAATTTTTTTTTGTCATAAACATTTTATAATGGTTTCGAAGCGCTTTCTGTACGTCAAATTTTTGCCACTTTTTCGAGTATTTCTGGTCATATGTAACAAATAACACAAAGGATGTTTGCCTCTAAGATGTTCATTCTTGCTGGTTTAGCAGCATAAGCCCCACAACTCACCTAATTTAAATTAATTTATATTTCAAAAAAATATATTTTCTGGCTTTATATTTGAAAAAAAAATAAGATGAAATAATGCCAACAGCTCTAAATTTTTGTGGATGTAATGGTTGTCTTCATATGCAGCAATTTTGTTTATTAAAATAGCTTTCGAACACAATTTCGCAAAGCAAATGTGGATAATTTAGGTAACATCATAGCTATCAAAAAGTGTGCGTATCACCACAGTTTGTTTGATAGTTAATGCTTTTGTTAGTTCTATCGCGCTTAATTCAATTGGAAATTAATGTGCTGTTTTAGAAAACTTTTTAAAATGTTCTATTTGTTTTTCACAAAAATTCTCTACATTCGAGAAGCAAACTAGTTCAGGCTTAGTTTGTGCTTTCATAAGAAAAATAAAACTAAATCTTCAAATTGTTTTCGTGTAAATATCACTTTGGTGGCGTTATTAATTAACAATTAGGCTCCTTTTGTCTGTATGCTTTTATACTATGTTAATGATTTAAATGTTTTGAGTTTTCACTTAAAGAAATTCAAAAGAAAATAAACACCATCACCATTATTAATACGAGTATGCTAAATATTGCCATAAATTCAAGTGATAATTAATGCTTGAGAAGAAACACTTATGCAAGTGTCAGCTGTTAATCTCTTGAGATGTCATTTTGTTTCCTCTTTCACTCAATGTTAAAAGTGCAAAAGCACTAGAGTTGTGTTTAATTTAGAAAATTATAATGGCAAAGAATTCATATAAGATAGATTAAATATTTGCATAATTAGTGCAGCTATTAAATACAGAATATAGAATAAAAGTTCTATGTGCAAGAATTATATAAATCCTTATTGATATTAGCTGGATTAAGCAAAATCGAAACAATATTTAATATTACTTTCATTCATGGAAAAGAGTTTATTGCACAAATAAATTAATACTTCTAAAATCAAAAAACAAAAATAAAATCCCATAAAAAATATTTTAAAAAGTAAAAATAACATTTTATGACAAAATTTTTAGCATTTCTTTATAGTTTTAAGTTGTCATAATTCATCAAACACATAAATGCTAATTTAATTATATGTTCGAAAGCACCTTCTACTTGATGGCGTTAGACAAAGATAAATATGCTTTAATATAAATATTTTACTCTCTATCTGCATACTAATGCATAAGAATATATGAGAATATTTCAATAAAAATCTATCATTCTCTTGTCTGTTTTTGTTTAAAATTTTCAAGTTAAACAATTGCATAAGAATAACATTTCACGCTGATGAATATTGATGAACTTGCTTTTATCGATTTTGTGAATATAAAACATTTTTTCGCTGTTTTAAATTCAAAGAATAATATTAAATAATAAAAAAAAAACATTTACACTAGGTTTTATTGTTTTACCTCAGTGCATGCTTTTTACTTTTGAATGGTTGTATAATTGGGTCAAAGCTAAAAGCGAGAATAATATAAATAAAAAGAAATCAATTATTTTATGTTGCACTGATTTTATAGAAAAATTTCTTAGTGAAAAAAAAATACAAAACAATTGGGAAGTTTAAGTAGTTAAGCCCAGGCCATATTTTGAGATTATTTGTGATGTATCGAAGAATTCGCTGTAAAACATAAAATCACTATCTCCTTTTTCACTATAAGAAAAAATATAATTATTTTTATTCTTAAAAAAAATAAACAGCTTTTGTTGTTATTCATTAAGCTTTTAAATTATTTCAACAAATTGTATGGCTGATATTAAAATATAATGAAAAAATGTGAAGCTTTTAGTAGTGCCTAATTAAAAACCTTTGACATATTGTTTAAATATGAAATGTGTAATAAATAAACATTTGCTGATGATTATGTCAAAGACAAGAGTCGTGATTCAGAACTCTTGTCATCTCACAATAAATTAGATTGATTTTTAGATAGTTTTAGCTATCATCGTTTGAACTTTATTTGTTTCTTTATTTATGGTTTGATCAGGCCAAAGTTTGTATGGGTTTGAAAGCCAAATAATAAACGAAAATTAGAACAAAAATAAGCAAATTATCTAACATGTTTTTTTTTTTTTTTTTTTTTTTTTAAAGAGAAGTAACACTCAGGCAATTAATGCCTACTGCTAATATTAGGTGTTACCTTCTTTAGGAAAGGGATAGTGATAGAGAAGACAGGTGGTGAAGGGAGAGATAGAGGAAAGCTTCATTCTTTTACAACTCTGCTTTTTGCACGTTTTTTGATAATGCAGTGTTGCAGCGCCATCTGGTGTCAAATGAGGCGTTTTAAATTTTTGAAGCTGTGTTTTGCAGCCATTTTATTGATTATTTTACTTCGCCGATGATTCTGCTACACAACGAAGGAGGGCGCTCTGATGTTACATTAGGATTAGTATCTGCTGAAGTCGGTATAGTTCAGTGACCAGTGACTATGCCTTCATCACTTGAACTTTCCTACAACAACTGGCACAAAGGGACACTAATGCACATCAGAAAAATGCGTGGTGTTGTTATTCAATGACTGTTGGATACAGGGATTGAACCCAGGACCTTCGATTTTGTAGTCAACGTGCTAACTACTTCAGCCAACGCCACCCTCATGTGCATAATTAGTGAAAAACAGATGACAATGGCAGGACTTTTGTAAATTTGGAGATGCTAAAATTGAGCTTTTATTACAAACAAAAAAGCTTTGAGCAAATTGTAATACGATGAATTAAACCAATTCTCATATTCCATTTGCAATAAAGGTTGCAAATCCCACACATAGTGGACCACAAACACAATGAACGCTGAAGATGAAAGTGTAGTGGCCTTCGAGAACAGCTAGTTGTTCCGTTCTACTAAGTTTTTTTCAGAATTTTTACAGTTAACTTTAGTATTATTTGTTCATTAATATTTTTTTATTTTGATCACAGTTTACATTAATTCTGACGATAGAATAATGAATCTTACACACAAGGAAAAAATATGATTGCGGCAATATACTATGGTTGCATTCAAATCATATTATTGAAGTACAATATTAAGTTGAAGTACAATATTAATGTTGATCTAGATACTTTAAAAAAACGAATTTTCACCTTGAATATCATTTTCGATAGCACATATAAAAATATTATATTTAACTGAATCTAAATTATTTTTAACATTTTAAAGCTTATTTTTAAAGTCGATTAATTTTTTCTCAAGCTGTTATTTTTAATTTTTACTGCAATTTTTATATTTGTATGGGCGCGGTCACGCCTAATTTGGCAAATGTTAGTGTTCGCCCACTTTTCTAAATTCAACATCGTGTAACTTTCAGAACTCAAGGTGAATGCCAAGTTACGTTAAAATCAATAAAGTAAAATCACATAAAATATAATATTGAATTTTATTGGGCGTAGCCCCGCCCATTTTTTTATTAATAGATTGTGCTTTGCTTAGAGCTCAGAGTGTGTGTCAATTTTCGTAAAATTTGGTTAAGTACAAGCAAGTAAAATATAATATTAAAATTTAATAGACGTAACCCCGCCCAATTTTCTGAATGTAATAGGGTGTGTGCCAATTTTCTTTACAAAAAACAAATAAATTGAAATATGTGATATATAGTATTAAGTTTTATTGGGTGTGACTCCGCCCACTTTTCAGCCTCCTTACCCAATTTATTGGGTAAGATTCGTAGTAATCGAATAAGTAATGTAACATAAAATCAAATAAAAACATTTAAGGGTGTGACCCCACCCATTTTTTTCAATGAAAGCATATGAAAGATACACCTCCCAGACCAAAAAATAATTTTTACAATCGGTCTTAAATAAACCGAGTTATGAAGTAACAGTACCAAAATAAAAACACCATTTTAATTTAAATATCTAAATCCAAGTTTTAAAACTGAATATGGCGGCCAACAGACGCCATTTTGTTAATATGACAAATGTAAAAACTCGGCGAACTATATCAAAATAAGTATAATTCGACAGGTATTTTAAAATTATTTTTAGCAATCTCTTAGGATTTTTCATTTCGAATGACCATTTAGGATATTTAGCGGTTCAAGCAGTGCAGAGTCTGCGTAGCTTTAAAAACACAGATCTCTTTTATTTTGCATACGAACCCCCATTTATTAAGACATTCCCATTCAGATAAAGTCTATTTGATTTTCCATAAATATTTTATTACAAGTTTTTCTCTTTTAAATACATAATCAGTAAGAGTATGAATAAAACCAAATTCAACTAAACTTCTCTCTTTTTATAGGATACATATAAGGCCTGATTTGGTTTTTATCGCTTCAGCAGTTGCTGTATTGTATGTTACAAGTAATAACAAGCTGAAAACGTCATGTTTTATAATATTTTTTTTTCAATCAATACAAGTTAATTAAGCCACAATTTAATATTCACAACTTTTCATGGAAATTATTTTATGCTTTGAATAAAGTCTTTGTTAAACTATAATAATTGACATAAAAAATTCAATCGCACATAATTACAGTTTGCAACTTAATATTTTAAGCTTAAGGGGATGGATGTATGGTATAATTATAAAAGGATTAACAAAATGTTCTTTTATTCATGGAAAAGGATATGTAGCATATTCATTTATTCACAGGTTTTTTTTTTTTGCATAAGTTTCTGTAAGCTATTAATTTTTTTAAACTAATAATTTAAGAAAATGAATTATTATATATGCATTTCCATTATTGTAAGGTTTCTTAATTAAATTTTAAACTTTATTTTTGTTTAGTGAATTAAATTATTATGTAATTTATTTTAAATAAAAAAATTTAAGTCACTAACCTATTTCACTCCTTAAAAGTGCATTTTAATTTTGTTACACTTTTATGCCAACAAAAGAGAAAATTTATTAAATATTTCTTCAACTCAAAAGCTCTGCTTTATGATTTAAGGTTTAAAAAACAATAAAATTAGTTTGATTGACAGATTTTATATGAAAAAAAATATATAATTTACAAAAACAATATATATATAAAATTTACTTACCAATGCTTGGCATTGTGTTTTATAAAATCGAATTTCAGAAATTGCAACATTTGAAAGTATGACATTAAGCCAGGTATGGAAACTTAAATATGATAAGAAATGGTTAAAAGCTTTTCGCTATAAACAATTTTCAATAGACTAGGGCAAAAATTCAATTAAAATTAATTAAATATATTTTTATCACTAAGATGAACTTGTTTTCTACAGCTAGTTATCACATTGTTAAAAGCTATTTACAAATTAACATTTCCATACCTGGCCTCAATACAATTATTAGAAAAATATACAAGGCCTGTATTTTGGTTTTATGAAGGATTTCTCCATCTTATTTCTATAAAAAAAGTTGTTTTGTGATCCTTTTATAAAGCAAAAACATTTTTGTAAATAAGCCATATGAAGGTCAATAATATAAAGGGTGTTTTTATAGAGTGGCACAAGTTTAAATGATAATAAAACAAGGAAATATATTTTTAGTATCAATAAAACGGGCTTTATTGAAAAAAAATTTTATGAAATTAATGTTTAAATATGATTTCTGCCATGTGGTTGCAATGGCTGGCGCAACCTGAAACACTAATTTTCAACAACTTTTCGCAGCATTTGTGGCCGTATTTCACCGATAACGCTTCCAATATTGATTTCCAGGTGTGCCAATGCTTATGGTTTATCGACATAGACAAGTGACTTAATATAACGCCAAAGAAAATAAACCAATGGTGGCCAATTAATTGGGCCATTACGTGAAATTATATTTTCATCAAAAGGTTTTTTGAGAAAATCAATTGTCGCTCTGTGGCAGGTGATTCCATGCTGTTGGAACCACATATCAGCAAGATTAATGCCACGTAATTGAGGTACGAAAATATTTAGGATCATGTTCCTATACCGTTCACCATTGACACAAACATTCTGACCAACATCGTTTTTGAAGACATATGGACCAATGACTCCGCTAGCCCAAGAAGCGCAACAAACACCCGAGCCGTACGGAACCCTTCGTGTGCGAACCAAATTCGCACTTTACTAAATTTATTTACTACCAACATTTTCTCGCGACTTCGTTCTTAACCAAAAAGAAACTGAACAGACCTTAACTGCATTTATAATCTTGTCAAAAACAGAAAAAAATTTAACAGAAATTTTTTTTCCCGGCTTATCCTGTTACACGCAGGTTTCTTAATTTGTTCTTTCATATTCTTGTTCTTTAGATAATAAAAAACAAAACAGAAAAGGAATGGGTATTATCGGTCCAGTCCAGTCATATTTAGACCCATTTTCTACAGGCAAAGCTTGCTTTGCAACGTTTTAATTCAGCTGTGTGAAAGACAGAGGTAGTAAGTAGTACAGTATATCTCCCTCTGTCTTTCTCCCAGTTTCAATGAGGGCCTATCACACTTAAATTTAAAACAACAACAAAATGACAAAATCTGTTTTTGTTTTGCATGTAAGTGTGCGACAAGTCGAACATTGTCGACATCGTGAGATTGGCCCTAAGACTTTGTAAAGTAAGCTTAGCGTGCGGAAAATAAGTTTACTTGTGGAAAAGGGATCAATATAGAAAATATTCTTTTGGAGACTTTGGTGGTCTCTTATTGTTTAATTGTACAATTGCTTCTTATATTTTTTTTAAATTTATTTTTGTGATAAAAAAAAACAGTTTTGCATTCACTAAAAGAGAAAATAAGACGAGAAAAATACATTTTTAGTTTATAATTTTTATCACCAATGAGCAGTATGCATTTATAGCAATATTTAACCTTTAGAAACTTTTTTTTGTACAAATGCCATGTACAGGCTTCTGAATATGAGCTCTTAGTTTAATTTATAAAATCGCTGATTTTCTACATATTTTCAACTCGCTACACTTAATGTTTACTTTAAATTTGATTATTTTTTAAATTGCAAAAAAAAGTGTATTACATTAAGCATTATTACATTTTGTTGTTGTCTTTTATGAAAAATATTTTTAACTTAATTTGCATAAAATAACATTTCTCGTACATGTTAGAAGGAAAATAACATTTGTAATATTTCTATGCAAATTGTGCTTTTTAAATCGCATTTTTAAAATGAAAACAACGGATGTGCATGTTTGGCGACACAGATAGATGATAATGGTTGAAAAATATCTATATTGTTTAAAGCTACCGCAACTTCAGAGACACTAGAAAGTTTTTTTCTTTTTTTGAGAAACATAAAATTTTCAAACAATATGCCAGATGGTGGAAAAATCTGTTAAAACAGCTTAAAACAATCAGGAGAGTTGCCAGTAGAGTGAAAAAAATTTCTTTATGAAGAGTGTTTTTGCTTTGGAGTGTCTCAACTTTGAGTTGGCATCACTGTTTTATTTAAGCACACATTTAACAGCTGATATTTGCCTTTTGTTTAGTTTGCTTTGAAATTTTATTATGACTCGACTTACATCAAAACAACGCATGCAAATTATTGAAATTTTGAAAATGTGAAAATACATAAAAATTGTGTTTTCCGTTGAAGCCTATTTCTGTTTGAATGGGTATATAAATAAGCTGAATTGTCGCACTTGGAGTAAAGAGAACCCACAAGCTCTTGTCGAATAACCATTACATCCACAGAAAATTACTGTTTAGTGCGCTTTATGGGCTGGCGGAGTCATTGGCCCATATGTCTTCTAAAACGATGATGATCAGAATGTTACTGATGTCAATGGTGAAAAGTATAGGAATATGATTCAAAATTTTTTCATAACTCAATTACTTGGCATTTATCTTGCTGATATGTGGTTCCAACAGCACGGAGCAATATGCCTTCTAGCGGGCGCTACATTTGATTTACTCAAAGAAACTTTTGATGAAAAAATAATTGCACGTAATGACCCAATTAATTGGCCACCAAGATAATGTGACTTAACCCCATTAAATTATTTTCTTTGGGATTATGTTAAGTCACTTATCTACGTCAATAATCTACAAACAATTTAACACCTGCAAATCAAAGCTCGAAGTGTTATCGGCTAAATACAGCTGCAAATGCGCCTTGTACGCGCCAGCCGTGGTGGCCACATGACAGAAATCATATTTAAACATTAATTTCATAAAATTTTATTTTCAATAAAGCCTATTTCATTGATATTAAAAATATATTTCCTTGCTTTATTATGATTTAAACTTGTGCCACTCTATAAAAAAACACCCTTTATAAACTTAAAAATAAAGGATTAAAATGTTTGCTTTCTTCATTAGTATAGAATTTTAATATGTCTTTCTTTGAGTAGATTTAATTGTAAGTACACCTATAATTAAACACTAACTTTATGTCAATATGTCTTCCTAATGTATAGTATATAACCAGGACTTTAGTCTTGTCAAGGATGAGGCTGAACATAAGATCATACTATAACTTTACAGCTGATAGAAAAGTTTACTGTTTTAATGGCATGACTTATGTAAAATCCAAATCGTTATTGCTGAGGTAGTCATAACTTTGACTGCAGCACCGAATCTCCTGGGTTCGACTACATCATGCCAGAATTTAATTTCCTTGCCAAATCACTATAAGGGAAGAAGGCCTTAACTATAGTGGTTAAAGTTTTAATTTCTTCACTGATGGCTGAGAGATGGATGAAGGGATAAGAGATGCGGTTTACTGCCCGAAGCTCAGCATAGCAGAATCTTATAAGCTTCCTGATTACTGTAGCATCTTCCAGGCGGAAATCTTAGCTTTCTCCTTTCAAAACATGAATGCGCGTGGGAATATATATATATATATATATATATATATATATATATATATAGACAGTCAAGCAGCAATTAAGGCAATTTCAGCACACTGTAACTGTTTCTTGGTTGTGCTCATGTTTAGGAATGCCCTAAATAGGCAGAAAAGTACATGTTTTTTGGGTCCGAGGACGTATGAGGTTTGAGGGAAACGAAATGGCAGATACACTGGCAAAAAGGGGAATCCAATTACTGGTGGAAGAAACAATATATGTCCGGAAACCAATTCAATACCTGAAATGGATCTTAGACTCTAAGATGAAGGAAGAAGCGGAGAAAAGTTGGCGTGCGACGAAAACTTGCACAACTTCTAAAATCATAAGGAGCTCCTAAGATCCTTAATCGACTAAATTCCTTTTATCACTAACCGGAAGCAACTGTAGACTTCTAGTGGGGGCATTAACTGGACACTCCTGAACGGCTTCGTATGACGTCAAAATTGTACAAAAACCTGACGGTACCTGCAGGAAATGTAAGGCACTCGGGGTAATTGAGACAGTAGAACATCTACTGTGCCACTATCCCACACTAAACCGCACTAGATATGACTGTCTTGGTGATAACACTTTGCGTAATCTTGATCTTGTATCGGGAATGGAAATATGTATGTAGGCTACTAAGATTTGTTAAATCTGTGTGGGAGTTATTCGATACAGGCACCACGAACTAGGCTGCCATACTTACAGGTTTCTTGTCGTCAGCTAAGGTTATGCTAAGGATCAATCCTGGTCTATGCGAGGTACTTGACCACCCAGACTAAGCTAATCTAACCTAACCTAACCTGGGTTCGATCACGGTCTCCGAGAGTCTTTAAGCAATAGCATCATGCATTTTTCTGTTGTGCATTAGCGTCGCTTATCATTTGTTGTAGGAAAGTTCAAGTGATGATGGGTGAGAAACTGGTCACTTATGTACACAGGCTTCAGCTAATACATCAGAGCGCCCAATTTCCTCGCTATTGTGTAGCAGAGTCATTGGCGAAGTAAAATAACCAATAAAATAGCTACATAACACAGCTTCAAAGATTTAGTACGCCTAATTAACACCAGAGGCTCTGCAACACTGCATTATTAAGAACGTGCAAAAAAGAAAAATAGTAGAGTTGTAAAAGAACGAAGCTTTCCCCTATCTCTTTCTGCACCACCTGTCTTTTCTATCACTATCTCTTTCCTAAAGAAAGTAACACATAGTCATACCAATTATTTTTTTCTATTTATTTTTTCAGCTCAATAAACCAAATTTCAAAAGCACAATTAATTTGTATATATTCAACAAACTTTCATACTAAACTTACATGCAACCCATGTGACTTTTATACAAGCAAAAGTTATTATTACCTTTCCGTTGTTGTTCTAATTGAAATCGAGTTGTCCTTCACAATCTTACACAAATATTCTTGTTGTACCTTTCAATCAATGAACTCATGTGCATTCTTCGTGTGAAACATTAAGAATGAAATATAATGTATTTGTCATAGTAATCTTCTGCACGCTTGAGATGGTTTTGAAACGACAAGACAAATTTACTGCAACAAAATGTTTTGTTGCTATATAACATGCATACGAGTATGTATGCTTGTGCAACATGAATTGTAGATGTAGTAGGATGTTAACTATTTGTTATACATTTGGAAAAGACAAGCATATATGCTTGGTTTTATTGCATTGTGTGAAATGAAATATGCGAGTAATATTATTTATAAGATGCACTTACTCCTTTTTGTAGATACTAGTACTCCTTTTTGCCACAAAATGTTGCTAAAAATAAATTTTTATTTTTCAAACTATGACTCGCATAAATTTACTTTAGATATTTTTGCATAAAAAAGACCAATAAGCCCAAAAGCTACTGCACCAATTTTAAAACAAAATTTAGTCGAAAAAATACTCTCCAAAGAAGTCATAAAAGTGTAGAGTTTGCAAATCCTTGAGGTTCTATAATAATATTTTTCTCTAGGAAAAATGGTTTATGTGAATTAAAGAGCTTAAGAGTCTTTTCAGTGCAAAATTATTAATTTTTAGACCAAAATCAGTTTCTCAATTTCTTTAAAAATATCGATTTCTTAAAGGTCATGGTGAGTATTTCCTAAATTATGCAATTTTTTTTCCAGCAATGTAAATGTATTTCCCCAAGAAGTACTTCGATGTTTTGACTGGATCTTTTATGGATCATGAGGAGTATTTTTGTGTTGTTTTGCTGTTCCCCGAAAGATGGCATGAGTATTGAATACATAAAATTTATTGATTTGAACAAATCCTAATTTATTTCTGGCGCTCCCACAAACGCTATAGGTTTACTGCCTTGCGAGTAAGTTGCAGTGAGAAGTGTATTTTATACAAAAGAACAACAAAAAAGTTATTTAATAGCACCATAACTCAAATAGAGATATTCTTAAATTTTTTTTATTTTTTTAAGAGAATATCTGCATTATCGGCCTTTATTCCATTAGGTTAGGTTAGGTTAGGTAGGGGTGCCAGTCAGACAATCCGAACTCACTTAGACCGTTTTGGTCCTCTATGATACCACAGAGACTCTGCCTATGCGAAGTACCCACCGTCGAACCAACCAGAGAGTTAATTCAACACTAGCAATGTCAGAAAGCTCCCTGAACTCAAGAGCACCCATATTGTGGCCATTCGCTTTCTTGCAAGTCCAGGATAGTAACATAGAAAAGAAAATGCTCTACACTTTCCTCTTTATCCATATCCTGGCAGCTGCGGCAAAAATTATTGTGCATGCCTACCCATGAGACAGAGTCCGGTAAGCACGGACACTAGAATTGAGATTTGTTTCCTTTTCTTTAAAATTAAAGAAGCATAATTTTTTCTATTTAGATGAGTCTATAACCGCCTTGTGATCACGCAATAATTTCTTGTGACCCACCTTCTATTTGTTTCATACTCTGTCTAGGGCCTAAGTCTAAGTTTGCAAGAGAGTAGGGATAAGCCTATACATTCCTAATCCGGTGGAACTTGTAAGGTTGTCCCAATTCAAGCAAGCTCATCAGCCCTAGAGTTCTCCTGAAAGCCTCTATACCCTGGGATCCAGATGATCCTAATATCAAGTTGCTCTGCCATCTCATTTAGAGATGATCGAAAGTCGAGGGCTGTTATTGTTCTTAGAAGCAAGGATTTGAGGGCCATAATAGCTGCTCTCGACTATCAGTGTATACCTTAATCAAAGGCCTTGAAGTGAAATTCACTTTCAACCAATTCGCAACTTCTTTTTAGCAAGGATCTCTGCCTGGAAGACACTGCAGTGATCCGGAACTCGCTTTGCAATACAAAGACCTAAAGCTCCTGAAATACTACATAACCCATAGCTTCCTGGTTTTGGAGCAGTCCGTATAAAATCAACACTTTTCCTTCTACCTGGAGTTCCATTCATCCATAATTCTGTGGATGGTATCCAGGAACAAGGTTTCCATTTATTGGATACCTGGCCACAGCGGTCATCCAGGGAATGAGGAAGCGGATGAACTGGCCAAAAGGGCCTCTTCTGCTACTTTTATGGGCCCAGAGCCGTTTTGAGGCGTAAGTAGGTCAACTATAATGTCTGTGATCAAAAAAGATGTCAATTCGACTGCTAAGGAGATGTGGCTGTCTTTTTCTTTCAGGCCAAAGCTTTGATGCAGTCATTTAAATATAAGGGCATTCTGAACTTCAACAGGAATAATTTACGGCTTGTTACTGGTTTTCTGTCTGGTCACTTTGGACTGAACTATCCTCTGCGGAAAAGCAACCCAAGTTCGTTCACCTTTGTGTCGCTTGTGCTTGGGAGATGACGAGACGACGACACACATTTTTTGTGAGTTTATCGTGTTGTGTGACGTGTTTTTCATTCTGAGTTTCTGTGTTTAGATGATATCTATTAGGCAGACTTCTCCAATATCTGTACTGACTTTCATAAAAAGCGTCATACAGAAATTGAATTAATCTAATTCATAGATCTATGGTACAAAATATCCATCGGTTGTCGCAGTGCCGGTCTTTGGACCAGATCTTCCCCCTTTTCTAATCTAATCCAGGTTTTATAAAGACGTTTGTGTAGTAGAACAGAGCAAATTTAGTCAATTCTCCATACCCAAGCATCATCATCGAGTATTCTACAGTGGCAGGTTCCATTTGCGTTCCACAGAGAGGTACAACGAAGACGGATTGCCAAGGTCGTTGCTATCTCCTTCCCTACCATTAGCTTCAGTAGCTAGTATTCCATTAGTTTAGTAGAATTTTAAGCAGCTGTTGCACTGTTTAATCCCTTAACATATGTATATCACAAAGAACAATTAGTATTCTTTTGTAAAATGTTTGAGAAGTAAATATTTCTTAAATTTGTTACATAATATTCCAAATTTTTTGCTTAAACATTGTTAAATACTGCAGTTTATAACGCCTTCATTCTTCCATCATTTAACGTACTTTAACCCAACAAGAATGACAACCAGAACAAAATAATAACAACAACATGGATATGAGCAATAATTATATCACATATTTAATTAACATGCCACTCTTGTAGATGAAAGTGACGGAAGGAAAATTGTTATGGTGACGTATGTTTTACATTGATTAATGTAAATATATGTATGTGAGTGCGTATGTGTGCGTTTGCTCACGAGTGACTAAAATATGCATTGTTAGTAGAGATGACAATCGCTGTAAAAATCCCAGGATTTCCTTATAGGTATTTTGCGACTAATTATTGTGAATAAAAAGCAGCAGGGGAAAATCGCCAACAAAATACAGAACAAAGAAAAAATGGCGAATTTTTGCCGAAATGCAAATCGCCCGAAATATGTTTCCAACATAGATATACAAAAGAAGATTTTCAGACAATATTTAATTCTCAAATTACTTTTACAAAAGTAATTTTTTAAAACGAAAGTGTAAACCTAAAAACTCCTCACATTTCAAGAAATTATTAGACTCCGAAATAGGATATATGTATTTCAATCCCAAAGTTTCGGGATTCTAGAAATAAACTCTGTTTGGCAGCCCTACTTGTTAGCAAGCATCAATTATAACTAAAATGTCTGGATGGTTTTTGGGGAATGGTTTTGCTAACAAAGTAACTGAAATTAAATTATAGTCTTTAAGTAAAAAAATAAAAAGTATATATACATATAATATATAAGACTCTGTGAAGCAAATAATACTAATATATTTCATATATTACTATAGTTTTATAAACTCAAATTTATAAGTGTTTAAATTTTAAATAAAAGCTAACTAATAAAAAAAACTTAAAAAAAAAAATGCAAAAGCTATTTCCTTTTCAAGCACTTTTTAAAGTAGTGTCAGTAGATACAATGCTCGCCGAAAATTAATATTTACTTCACTCTTAAAAATTTAACAAATAACTTTATAACAAAAATAATACAAAGAGATTAATATATTCCTTTACTTTTGACATCATGCCGCTCTTGTTGTCAAAAGTAAAGTATATTTTAAAATATGACCCAAATTCAGCGATACAACTTTAGTGCTTTTTGCATCAGATTTAGTGCTTTTTTTCAATTTGGTGTTTCTTTAAAAAAAATTACTGCGTTTTCTATATAATTTTTTATGCAACTACGCTACCACGTTACTACGTCACAACTATTTGTATATGTCATTTTTTATGGAACTTCCTGACTACCATAATAGCAATAACGCAGTATCTTTCTTGCATCTTAATTCAATTGCAACTCCATTAAATATAAAATTGTGATAGTCTGGAAGCTTCAGAAAAAATAGCATATGAAAATTATTTTGACTAGTATGCTGACGTGAGCATCAGCTGGGAGGCTCGCCTTCGTCTAAATCAGCATTTCTGAAGTTATTTTGATCATCTTCTTGCAGTAGCTCCTTGGAATTTGATCTTAAAGATGTTGTTATGGCTTTCCAATGCTTTTATATTCCCACTTTGCTGTGCTAGTTTTTTACTTTTTATGAAAAATTTGCTTTGATGCATGTTCTGTTTCTTACTGTTTTATGCATTTTTAAAGAAAAAAAATATGTGTCAATATTAAATGAGCTTAACTCACGACTATTGTTTTTATTTTTTAAGAAAAAGTTTTAATTTTAGTTAATTTTAATTATTATTGTTCGAAGCTCATTTTTTAAGTTTTAGATATTTTTTTGCACTGGTTTGTTTTGTTCACAATTAGTTTTAATAGCTATGCTATTTATGGTGCAATACAGGAGTTAGGATGTAATTTTCGTACCAAAAATAATAGACACTATTGCAGTTATAAGTTTTTTTTTTTATTTCTTTGTATTTAAAAGCAGATTACGATAATACGATTTTGTTTTCTTACGTTCTTTGAAATGAGTGAAACAAAAACAAAGCAAAAGCAATGAGAACGATCATTCAATTTGTGTTTGTATTGTTTTCGCACATGAGCACAAACCAGAGAATAGAGCCGATCAGCTGTAAGCCGGCTTATAGGCAACACCCGACACAAATAATGCCTTAATTTAATCGTAGGCCACTAGCAAATAAAATAATGGGAAATATGTAAATGGAAACGTTTTGACATATTTGCGGCAAATTTGTCATCAACCACCTTTTTTTTTGGGAGACAGACAGAAAGAGATAGTATAACGCCAACTATCTTTCACACAGCTGAACTAAGACTTGGCAAAGTACAATTTCCGTGTCTAAAAGGGATATTAGCATTAATGATATCGGAAAGTGTGAACTAGAGGATAATGACGATGGTTCAATCAATGAGGGATAATAGGGTATTTTTTAGATGCAAATGGTGTGGGTAGCGGAGGGGTAAATATTACTTTTTTTTTTTGGGTCTATGAGTGGAGCAGCGGTATAGCACTACCCTTCGTAACCTAACCTAACCTAACCTTTCCTCAATCAGTATTTTAGACTTCATGCAAATACCAATTAACTTTTTATCCAAGCTCGGTCGACCAAAAACGTTCCTTGTCATCTTTTATTTACCCTTAAAAATCCATTTACATTCCATTTCATTTCGAATTATAGTGTACCCCTAGACACGAATTAAGGCACGCGATATCGAATAAAATTTCATAATATTTCCACACTGAAAGAATTTTAGGGCTAAATTCTATGAATTTCGACATTTATCTGATGAAAAATTCATTAAAATTCAATCAACGTCACGCTTCGTTGGATTAATGAAACCAGTTTCGTTAAAATTATATTATTAAAAAATTCATCAAATTTATTTAACAGTGTAATTAATGCAGTGCTATAACTTCATCGAAACAATAAAATAATTTCATGAAAATAATGAAATAACTTAAATATAAAGGGGTTTCTTAATAATTAGAAACTATTGTTGTCATAAATCCAATAAAATATTCTTACGAAACCAGAATACCAACGAGGCAATTTCAATGAAATTCTTTCACAATATTCATGAAATTTTCATTGGATTTGTGAAATTATCATTATGATGAAACTATGGCGGTGTTTTCCAAATTGTACTAAAAGTCAGCCGGTGTACTTAAGAAGGTGTGTGAATTGGCTACATTGCAGTTGTTCGGTTGTTGCTTTGGAAAATTTTCAGTTAATGGGTTTTGTTTTAGATACAAAAAAAAAACTTGGTGTAGACGGTATAGATTCTCATAAAGGTTTTAATTAAAATCTGCTAGATTTCGCTCAGATGCTATGCTTTTTTTTTTAATGAAAAAAGAGTGTGTTTTGCTTTGAAAAAAAAAAAGAATTTGGCATCACTGCCTTAAGGTATTAAATTGGTGTAGAAATAGTTCACAGAACTCTTCCTGTCACATAAAATGAAATGTTGTACGGCTTTTAAACGAACTTTATTTTCATGACATAAAACTGGGATTGAGTTGATTTCTATCTACTGAAGGTGTATACATATGTATATATATAGTATGATGTAATCACATATGTAAGCAGGTATATACACATAAATTTATGTGCAAGTTTTTAGAACTAAAATCAAATGCACACATTGTTATGTAAATACTTAACTGACATAGATTTCATTTTTGAAAAAAAAAGGAAAAAATTGTGTGTAGGCAGAAAGGGTAGAACTATGAGCCAGCAGAGACTGATGTTTGAAGCATTGAAAGTTTTTGTTAAATTTGTGTTTTGTAATATAGACGCACATATATTGCCATATATCTAGTATGAAAGGTATAGACAGAGAAAGCAACCCGCCAAAAGTTTATTAAAGCTTATAATTAAGCTTTTACAAGAGGTATTTATACGGAATAAATTTATGAAAATTTTACCGCCACTCCTTAGATACTTTTAAAGCAAAATTCTTCACATATACTTGAAAATTGCTAAAAAAAAATTCTTAATTTTTATTTTTAATAAGAAAATTTTTGTACCCTTCCCCACATGACTTAAATGCATAAATTACATCTCCCTGTCTCCAATCTTTTCACTCCCACTTCACGTTGTCTGTTAAGACGCTTAATTATTTTTTTTTTCATCAATTAAATTGCATTTAAACCATCTACTTTATCTGCTTCAACTAACAATGATAGTAAAAATTAACTTCATATTGCACTCGGCATGCTCTGTAAAGTTTTGCAACTAACTAATTAAATAAAGAAATTATATATTTGTTTTGGAAGGATCATTCAATGAAGTGATGGGAAAAACTCATTGTTTTAAAGTGGGTAATAAATGTGAGGGAATGTGAAAGAAAATAGCTTTAAAAGGGATTAAAAGAAAGCGAAAAAAAAATAAAAGAAAACTGTTTTGCTTTGTGGCACAGTTTAAAATTTCTTAAAACGGAAATAAGTGCATAGTAAAAAAATTATGAAGCACTATTAATTTTCCATTTGACACCATTTTAATTGCAACAATCAAGTCCGTTCGGTATTGAGGTAATACCAAAGAAAATAAATAAATTAAATGATTTAAAATTTTGTCGATTGTATAATTTTTGTATTCACATTCTGAACTTTTAAAATTTTTTGCTCTTAAAAATAATAGGTTTGTTCGTTTACTAAAAAGTGTTACAAATTTATAACAATTGTTACTGGAAAGTGTTCACTTACTCAAACAGTTTGCAAGTAGAGAGCGTCAAAAGAGAGAGAAAAAAGTTTAGAAACTAAAAAATTCTTACAAATTATTACTAGTAAAATTTTTACTTGCAAAAATTATTCAGACAGCTGTTTTGTAAATAATTGTAATAGCAAATAACACATGAAACTGTGTAAAGTATTTCATATTAAATGTCAATTTAAAAAAAAAATTATTTTAAAATATTATCAAATAAAATACATCAGAAAAAATACAACGAATAACATTGTCTTGCAAGTTCTTAGAAGTAAAGCGTTCATTTACTTTTTCGTATCTGTGAAAGTAACATTTTAAATTTCTGCTCTACTCTCTCGTTGCTAGTTTCTGCTGGGGAAATAAATGAACAGACCTAATGTTTTTAATGTGCCATTCTTTTGAGCAAAAAAAAATTATAATTTCAAAAATTCTTCAAGGTTTCCTTGAACACTTTATACAATTTAAAATAATCTTTTAGCGTTTTCACACTGACATGGTTTTAACAAAAGTTGGTTTTAACGTTAAATTTTTTACCACACAAACTGATTTCCAAATGGTTTGAAGTTGGTTTTATGGAATGCAACTTTGTTTTCCCTGTACTAAATTCAGTGCTACCAAGTTAACATAACCGGAAGCAGCTGTTATTGATTGAAACATTTTTAACATACACTCAGAGAAAAAACAGCTTAAAATCAATAAAAACCATATTGAACTAATAAGGAACATTAACGAAATTTAATTTATTATTAATTTTATTTCTTTTTAAGTATCTCAATATACATTTTCTGTTATATTTAAAATTATTGAATTAATGTGATGCGTTCTTATTTTTAAAATGCAGCTTTTCCATGAGTATAAAAATGGATGCAGCCGCAATAATAATTTTTGTAATTATAATCAAAAAAAAAAAAAAAATTGAAGGAAAGAAGCATCTTTTGGACGGAAATCAAATAAAATATTTTCTTTAATATCTATACGATATGAAATGACGATAAAAAATGTTTAGCCTATAATGTATTTCTTCAATTTGTATAAATAGCTCGACAATTCTTTAATGTTCATTTAAAAGTTATAAAAGAATTTCTATTTTAGATCACATCTGAGTTTTTCATATAAATAAAGCCGGCTGTTGTACAGTTTGTCAAATAATTACAAAAATAAAAAACAGAAAAAAATACAGCAACAAAAACACGTATTTCTACAGGAGATTATTTATTTTATTTTGATTAAATTTATTAGATAACCTATTGTTTGCCAACTATATATTACTAATAGTTACAATAGACATTCAGAGTATGGATATTTATTCGGACAACAAAAATATTCACATGACACTGGGTATATTTATTATTCATTCGCCACCATTTACAAACATTTGTGTATATAAAATGAAATGAAAATGTGTGGGTGCTTAGGTGAAAATTTGCCTTATGTGTGTGTAAATAAAGTAGCCCATTTATAGTCAGAGTATTTTTATACTCATGCGTAATTTAAGGAATGGATATGAACATAGTAAACATGTGTATATAAAATGGAATGGAAAATGTGTAGGTGTTTGGTCAAAACAAGCCTCTTGTGTGTGTGTAAATAAAATAGCCCTATATATACTCATGTGTAGCCCATTAATAGTCAAAGTATTCTTATACTCATACGTTATCTAAGGAATAGGTATGAATATAGTTGTTGGTTGTTTATTTCCATACGTATTTGGTATAAAATGAATGCAGGTGTTTGCCTATGAGAGAGTGATTTTTTTATTTTCAGCAGAAAACATTCATAATGGTTGATGGGCAATACTCAAAGAGTACTTAAAACGCTACTTTTGTCATTCTCTAGTATATACAACAACACAACTTCTACTCATTTTTAAATAAGCTTCAAAAATTACTTCTTTTTGGCTCTACTGAAAAAGTTATATTTTTCGACATGAGAACCACAGATATACAGTTTATGAAATCTGATATTAATATTGTAAAAATTACACACGGAAAAATAAACCTTTATGTATATATCCTTTACTATTTTTTGGCGAACGGAATAATATCTCTGTAAATAGCTTATTTAACTTAAAATAATCTTATAGTGAATTTAAACTGTCTCGAAATTTAGTACTTTTAAGACTTAGAGCTGAATCAAACAGCTTTTTTCAGATTTCCCATACAAAACGAGATAAAATTTTTCAGTAGATTTGTAGGAAATCTAATAAAAATTTAATGTTTTTATTTATTCTTTACTACACTGTACAACAAAAGGTGAGTGAATTAGCTACGGTCTGCTTAAAAAAGTATGTGAATTGGCTACAATGCAGTTGTTTGGTTGTAGTTTTGGAAACAAATCAGTTGATGGCTTTTGTTTTGGATAAAAAAATTTTGATAAATGTCAAAAAAGCTGGTGTAAACGGTTTAGATTTTCATAAAGAGTTTAATCAAAAAATGCCAAATTTTGTGTTGATGTAAATGCCCTATTATACTATATTTAAACGTGCTCCAAATGCAGCAGATTTTAACTAAAATCTTAATGAATATACATACATTTTACACTAATGTGGCATTTACATTATCTCAAAATCTAGTACTCACAAGATTTCGAGCTAAAACTAGCTGCTTTGTACTAGATATCCCATACATAACAAAATCTAGTTTGTGTGTAAATTTGCAGGAAATCGACATAAAATCTAATATATTTATTTTATTTTCACTACCCTGTACATAATATTCATATAAAAGTTGGTTGAATTAGCTACGGTCTGCTTGAAAAGGCGTGTGAATTCGCTACATTATAATTGCTTGGTTGTAGTTTTGGAAATTTTTCAGTTAATGGGTTTTGTTTTGGATAAACAGGTCTTTATAAATGTCGAAAAAACTTGATGTAAACGTTATAGATTTTACATAAAGACTTAAGTTAAAATTTCCTAGATTTTGTGCAGGTGCAAATGCCCTTAAGGTTTTTTATATTTCCTATTCAAAACAAAACCTATTAACTGAAAATTTTCCTAAATCACAACCAAATAACTGCAATTTAGCTAATTCACAAACCTTTCTAAGTACAAAAGCTTGCTTTTGAGTACAAATAGAAGAAAATAACATAGTTGCATCACTAAATTCTACTATATTTTGACTAGATTTTGATAAAATCTAGTGACGTGGCAGATGTAGTGTTGGGTAGGAAGTCTACTCGAAATAAATAAAAAAAATTGAAAAAAAATTTTTTTTATTAAATATTTTTATTTTCATTTTATGAATCTTTATAATTATAATTATTAAATCAATCACTTACGTGGAATTATCAAAAATATTTATATGATACAATCACTAATTAATTTTGCAAGCAAAAAAAAATTATAACACTCAAATATCTCTTAAATGTTATGGGCAACCAAATATAAAATAAATTTAATAACAGCTTAAAAAATTACAGACAAATTTACGAAAGCAAATTAAATAAAATCCCTTAAATTTGTTGTTATTAAAACATAATATCCTTCTTAACGAGAAACATGTATGGATTTCTTAATAACAAGGCTAATCTACTAACAAATTATTTGATATAAAAAGCAAACTTAAATAAAAATTATTTGCAACAAACAGTATAAAGAGCTCGTTATTGAAAAATAAGTTGAAAGCTGTGAGTGTTTCCCAAGTTCTAATTAAAGACAAGCAAATTAAGAGTCAAAATGGCTCATAAAAAGCCAAGCACATATAATTTCTAATAATGGACTAGCGTGACTGCTTACGCTTTTTACAGACGATTATGTGGAAAAGATTATCTGTGTATTTAGAAGCCATTTTATCTCTTAACAGACTTGTCTTACTTTATAGGCTAATAAATATTTTAATGACCAAGCAGAACACCAGCCATATTATTTTATAGCAAGGATATTAGGATTCACTGCAGGAAAACCAACGATTGTAGGTAGTTAGTTAATTATGCATGAACCTTATAGGTGGTCTACTTATATGCATGCATGTGCATGTACATTGTAAAGTTTATCTATAAACTAAAAATATTTATGATGCAAATAAAACTTACCATAAATGGACGGCGCCATTTTGACACTACACAGTCAAGGTTTAGCAAGTGACTCGACTAATGTATTATGCTCTGAAAAGAAAAAAGCAAACAGTCAATAGGTTTTAGTGCAAAATGGTATGGTTAGACTATAGATAATATATTGGAAAATGTGTTTGCTAGAAAATAACAAAGCAAATATAATGAAATAAAAAAAAAATGTCCAATGCCACTGTATGCATACCAATGTCAATAAAATGCTTGAAGCTTGCAAAATGAAGCTCCGTATCACAAAAAGAAACTTAATTTCTAAGATAACACTGTAAATGAAATCAACTGACAACTTGAACTGGTATTATCATAGATAAATACCATCATTATGGTGTTAAGTCTGCGGAGAGTAAAGTTGATGATAATAAGGATAAGCGGAAGGACGAAAAAAGGAAGTCTTAAAAAATATACAAGTGAAACGTTTCTTCCATTTAAAATATGCTGGTCAACACAACAGAGAAAATGTGTAAGACAGCAGCACAACAGCAAGAAAAAAAGGGAAGAGATTGTTAAACGAATAAGTTTGCAGAAACAAAATGTTAAAACAACTCGGATTCACGGTTGTTCGTATGTACCTGGCATCCATCAAAAGTATACTTGAACTAGACAATGATTAAATGTAAAGATAACAAAGAATCTTTTATATGCATCATGTCACACAGACACTGAAGGTAAACTTAATATTTTAGTTATAAAAAAACATTTAAGTCTTTTAATATCAAAGCAAGACTAAATTTCGCGCAAAAGAAGTGAATGAAAATGCAAACCAATAGAAATAACTAGATGCAAAAATAACACTAATTATGCATTTAAGTATTATATTTTTTTTTAACTAAGCTAAGTTAGATAGAAAAACAAAACTATCACCCAAGAAAAAAAATTTCATCAAAAATTTAAAACGAAGTAGTCCTGTAAACTTTAAAATGGAACTACTTCGTAAGAACTAAAATTAATATTATCTTATAAGAAGTCAGAGCTGTGGGAGCTTCAAATACCACACAGAGAAAGCAGTGCCTACTAAATACCTCATAAAATAGAACAAAATTAATAAGAAATCTCTATGGTTTTTTTCAATAAGGAAATCTTATTAATTTCATAGAGAAAACCTCTTTGAAAAAATCAAGAAGAAATTTTGTAATTTTTATGAGGTTATCTAATTGATTGTTTCAATAAAAAATAAAAAAAATTTCGTCTTTATTATCTGTACTTATGTATTTTCTTTTAAATTCTATAACATATTCATACATACATATGTATGTAGTATATTGTAGATGTTTTTATTTATACATACATACATACACATTATGTTATATTCTTTACTAACTTACTCACCAAGTATTGAACCAGCAAACTTCTACCTGATAGACAAGCACTCTAACCAATATGCTAACAAGCAGCTTGAATAACCATTGAAATTATTGTGCAAACATTCTTATACAAAAATGAAAAAGATCATGAAGAAAATTGTCTGTATGTCTATTATAGATATGAAATAACAAGACACCTCATAAAATCAAGAAGATTTCCTTGTTCACAAAATAAATAAGATGCTTTACACATAATCATATAGGAACATACTAAAATCAAGAAGAAAACCTTATTGAAAAAATCAATAAGATAGCCTAATAAAATCAAGAAGAAAACCTTGTTAAAAAAATTAATAAGGTAACCTTATAAAATCAATAAGAAATCTTTATAGTTTACAATTTATAAGAAAACTTAATAGAATCAAGAAGTTTTTCTCTATGGATTGTTTTTTTGGTGCCAAAAATAACGGAAATTTAGTAAAAAAAAAAGTTGTGAATAATAAGATTTCTTCTTGATTTTATGTGGTTTTCTTCTTGATAAAATTAATAAGATTTACCACATAAAAACAATAAGGAATCTCTATGAAAAGATCTTCGCTTCTTTCTGCTGGGATACCCCTTAGCCTAAAAACGTTTCATAGAGAAAATCTTATTGATTCTATGGGGCAGTTTTTTCTCTGTGCAGAAAAACTTGTATGGCTCTTCTTTACTGAGATCCGTGCAGTAAGGCTCAGCCTGATCAAAAATTTTTAACTAAAACTTAGAAACAATTTATGAACAATAAAGTCCTTTTTAGGGCTCAAAAACTAATAAAAATATTAAATTTTTAGCTTTTTATTAAATTAAAAAATGGTTCTAAGTTTGTATGCTTTTTGGGCTTATGTATGAAATTAAAGAGGCAAAAATCTAACTTTGAACCAGTAACGCTGTTAAAAATTTCCATAAAGTTTGATTAAACATTTCTCATTGCCAGCTCCCACATGGTTTATTCTTTCCACTAAAAACACTTTCAAAAATATTATGATAAATGAAAAACTGGCATTAAGTTGTATATGGTAAGAAATTAAACTAAGAAACTCAGTCTCCATACAATTTGTCATTAAAAATGGAGACCTAATGTAGTTTTAATTCACGATTATATCCTAGCTTGATTTTTAATGTAAAATTTTATGGCTAAACTCATTAAAATTATGTTTATTAAATTTTGCTACTTATGCCAGTTTCGCCCTGTAACGTAATGTCGTTAGGGTCTAATAAACCACACCTGAACACTTTAGCATTTAAATGCTATACAAACTAAGTAGTAGAACAAAGCATATAGAGATTTACAATTAATTTGCATTTTTATGTCCCTTTTTCTTCTTCCCTTACAACACAGATGTAGTGAATAGTATTTCAAGTGATTGATTGCCTTTCTGAACAATTAACAAACATCTGTGTTATGCATAAATATGCTAAGGATATTTTGTTCATCACCATATTTCATTCCATTTACAACATCAAATGATTTTTAAGACTTAATCGAAATATTGTGGTATTTTAGTGTGGTTTTCTAAAATTTTAAATGAAAATTTTATGTACGTACCACTTTCAACAAATGAAATTATTTCACCAGAAAAGATATTTTATTTATACTATTATACTACTTTACAAAAGCACATAAGGAAATATGAAAAATAAGATTCAAGAGCTAGTCAATGAACTCCAACTCTTTAATATTTTGTTTCAAATTTGAGAAATGTTGGGGGACTCATGAAGAATGGTGAGGATGCAGCATATATTATGCTGCATAATATTACAGAACTTATAACAAAATCATTATAACGCTGTGACTATTTACCTTCATTTATTTGTCGTTAATAAATAAAAATCTAATCTAATCTTTTCTAAATCTTATAATGTGATTAAAAACATTTAATACGAGTTTTTCCATGATGTCGAACGTGACCGCCGAACACATTTCAAACACGAAAAACTCAAAACAAAACGAATTTTTATTTTAACAATAAGCGTAATTTAAAGACTTAAATTATGTCTATAGTTGATGAATTGATGAAATTGACCGATTTTCCGTTTTCAAGATAAATGTGAAAAAACCAAGGCATTCGAATATGACCAAAAAGGGAGGTTATGATTACAGCCCACAATTAAAACGCTGATTGCAGCGATAATTAAATATCATTAATTTAAGAACTCTGAACAAAATATTTTTGATTTTATATTTCTATAATTCAATGTATATTACAGACGCACGTAACATGTTGCACGTGACATTTTGTTTATTATAATAGATATTTATATATTTTGCTATTGTGTTTTGTTCTTGAAACTATAAAGTAACAAGCTTAGTAAAAATATTTATTTGCAAATTAACAGAAGTACTGAACATATTTATTTATGGCCTTATTTTATAAAAATAATAATAAATTTCTGTGCGTTTTGTTTTATAACTTAACTTTTTTTTCTAAAATTTTTTAATGCTTAGCATTGCGTTTTACAAAAGGCTCTTAATACTTTTTTTTAATTTTTTGCAGTAATATATTGTTTTTCTTCAATTTTCCTCTCTACCGTTGGCAACTTCCAGTTTTTCTTAATTTTTGCTCATGCACCGTGATATGATTTGCATGAAAATATTTGTATGTTTAATTGTTTTTAAGTTACATTGACAATGTTGCACGCGATCAAGTATATGCAAGTAAGTACTAGGTTCAAAAATCTTTATATTTTTCAGCAAAGTATTTTTTATTTTAGATGTATTAAATATCTCTATTTTTACTGAATGTTTCATGAAATTTTTGAATGTATTTTTGACGCAGTGATAACAAATATTAATATTTAATGTCGCACGTGACATCGATATATGCCATTTTTTCAAAGTAAATATTTACAGTTATTTGCGTTTGCATAGTTTCTTATGCAAATAATTTAAAAATATGTAAAAGATATTATGGAAATGTTTTGTATAGTTTGCACGTTACCAACTATATACACATAAGTTTTTATATTTTCTGACAAGGTAATGTTTATCTTAGTCTGTATTCGTACTGCATATTCTGTGAGCTTTCTGTATGTACTTTCGACGCACTGATAACAAATATTGTTTTTAATGTCGCACGTGACATTGAAATATGATATTCTTCAAACCAAAAATTAGCAATAACGTGCAATTGCACAGTTCCTTACGCATAAACTTTTCACTCGTTCTACTCTCAGAATAATTTTAGTGAGCAAAAGTCAAGAAAATATTTCTCTTTAAGAAAGAGAACAAATAAAATATTAAAATATATAAAATTGTTATTTTGTGATTTTACATTCTTCATTTGTTAAAATTTTACTGTGTCTCTATGAAAATGTGATAAAATACGGTTTCTTCAAGAGCTTTGAAATTTTGGCGCCGGTGGACCTTTCGATGGAAACGCCCATATCTTAAATCATGGAAAGTTCCAGCTTTTGTATTGAATTAGTTAAACACAAAATTATTTAAAAAAAACATATATATATAAAAATTCATGAAGTGTGACGTAACCAATTATGTACCTTATTTATTAACCCCCGACCAAAACAAGGGGTGTTATAAGTTTGTAGTGTGTGTCTGTGTATATGTGTATCTGTGTATCTGTATATCTCTTTGTCTGTACGAGTCCACGTACAGACCAAACGGCTGAACTGATTTTGATTTAGTTTTTTCTCTTTGAAAGGTGACTTGATCGAAAATGTTCTTAGGTATGTTTCAAGAAAAATGCTCTAGCCATTTAGAAGATATCACATCTTTCCTGTATGAATTCGGGGGTTTAAAAATTTTTAATTTTAATTAATTTATTAAATAAAAATATTCAATTGACTAAAATTTGTTTAGGTTATTTTTTTTAAATAACATAAATTAATTAATTAGTAATTAAATTAAAAATTTATAAAAGTGTTATTATTTCGCTATTAGCGTAAGACGTCTTTCTTTTATTTTTTTATTTAATTTTGATCTAATACAATTGGGGAAATGAAACTGTCGTCTTGAGTGCAATAGTGTCCTAATGTTTTACTTTAATTGTTTTTCTATATATTTTTTCTTTCAAACAAAAATTGTTAAACATTATGACGCTATGACGATAACAATCTCCGAAATATATCCGTAATCTTCCAAGAATTAATAGATAAATACATAATATTAATTTTAAAATTCAGAAATAATATTATATTAATAATCAAAGCTACTAAATTATTTAAAATAAATTTAGATTTGATACTTTTTCGTTTATGCTTCTATGAAATATACAATTATAAATGTAACCATTTATTTATACATATAAATGCCTGGTAGTTTTATTATTATGGAGGATTTGAAAAATATTAATACATTTTTCATTTCATTTTGCAACTAATGTCAGTCTTAATACTTCAAAATGTATAATGTGTTTTCATAAAAAAACATTTATTATGAACTTAGTGTTCAGTAAGTACTTCATTAAATCATTAATATTAATTTGTCAAAATGTCAAAAAGATTCACATATCCGTATCTTAGCTAAAGTTCTTTATACATTGTACAACTTCTTGCTTTATGTTTGGCGGGAGAAGGTTATTGTTAATATTAAATAACAATGAGTACCCTATGGTCTGCCCAGTTAAAGATATTTATCTTATGAGACAAATTGTAGAAAGAGAAGTGAAGCAAGCACAAAGTTTTTCAATGGTTGCAGAAACTCTTTTTTTATGAAAGAAAATTGCTCGTATGAGTAAATTAGTTTAAATAGTTTTTTAATGTAGAGCAAGGACATTAATTTTTTTTTAGGTGAAAATTCTTAGCAGGTAGTTGTATATTGATTTTAAATTGTAATATTGCAAGTATAAGAGTAATTTCAACTCCTTTGAACATATTGATCATAAATCAAACAATATATTAAGCTAGTTTGTGAGAAAGGAATTATTTAAATACTTTATTAATTCCTTATTTAATTTATTTAGTTTGTATTACGAAGCTGTAGGGCACCTAAGATTGTGCATTTACTGACAATACAAACATTTTCATATATTTTATCTTATCTAATAGAACAGTGTTATAAGATATTATGTCAATACTGAGAAAACATATTTGGAAAATTTTGCTACTGCTTGTCTTGTCCTTTTTATACACAAGATTTAAGCGAATTTCATGTGACATCATTTGTACGTGTTGTATTTGTAACCAACATCCTTTAGAAGTTAAGACACTCTATACAATTACGTGAGCGCTTGTATGTGTATAAATTATTTAATAAATTCTATTTAATTGTTAAGCTATTTATATATAACCAATTTACATGACAACTTTTGAGCTTAAACTACATGTGTTTTAATATTTGACATAAAAAATATATCTGAAAGTTAAAATGCCAATACTCTAATATTTCTGTTGGATACCTTTAGGTAAAAGTAAAAAAGTAAAAGTAAAGTAAAGTAAAAGTAGTAAAGTAATTTATTTAACTTTATTTACTTTCGTACAACAAATAGTTATATAAATTAGTCAATATATTGAAGTGGGGGAATATGTAAAAATTAATTGTAAATGAATTAAATCTAACACTTGCACATCACAATGGAGCCAATTCAGTCTCCGAGTGGAGGTGTGGTATAGCAACACCCTTCCTAACCTAACACTTGCACATGCTTTTGGATCAGCGGAAACGGAAAATCTTGCGTAGTATTTCTCTATATCCTTTAGGATATTTCAAGCAATAGCTTCGTTTCAATTATGCAAAGATTTAAGTTAAGGCTATTTTATGACTCGTTCATATTTTCACAAAGCAAAGACCTACAACTTTTTACATCTGTCTTATATTAAAATCATTGTCGAACTCTCTAATGTGGTTATTTGTTTATTTTTATTTTAATATTATGTATGAGTTAGAAGTCATATATTATTATACCAGTAACCTAATATTGTTAAAAAAATAACCGAAATTAACAAAAACAAATTATATTTCCTTTAGCAATGACAGCGGAAATAAAACTTGAATATATTTGTTTATCATATTTCACTTCTTATCTTGCAATTTGTTTTGTATTGGAAATAGTAAAAGGAAACATCTTGCTGAAATTGTCTTTAGTTGGTAGTTGCTGATGTCATGGTTATTTTTTCTTTTAACAAGCATTGGCCGAATTTACTATAGATAATTCGTCAACGTGAATTAGCTTCTAGTGTAGGCGGAAACAATAAGGCAACCATGCAAATTTTTTTGCTTTGCAAATAAAACAAAAAAATATAGATGTCAAAGGAAGCTCACTTGTTCCCATAGTTTAGAAGGGCGTTTAAGGTTAGTGGGTAAAAGATTGCAAAAGAATAATTTTGTATGTATATTTATTTGCCTCATTTATAAAAAAAGAACCTAAAATAGGGCCTGGATCACACTATCGGCACAATGTACCAATTTTCAGTCAGAATTAGTCTATATGGCTTTATTACCAACGCAGTGTGTGGTGGAATTATGTCCTTATATTTTAATAAGTTGAGAAATGAAGCAAATTTAGGTTATTGCTTATGACTTTATTGCAGAGAGTTGACAAAAATCTGTACATTATGACGATAGTGCGATCCAGGCTTAAACCATATTTATTTGGCTTCGTACCGGCACTACACATCTACTACTATACGAATTTATACTTAGCGCTTTTTCTTAGTTTGAGCGGTGTTTTTTTCTTTTCAGCGATTTCTTATCGGTTTTTTGCGTTTTTTTTTTATATCTGGCGGTTTTTCCGTTGTGCGATTTTTGGCGATTTTTTTATTTAAAGTGAGTTTTAGTTATCAACATTTTACTTTGGCGTTTTCTTTTAATTTTTTTCCGATATTTTTCACTGTTTGACGATATTTATAGTAAAAGTGATAAATTTTTTGGCAGTGGTTTCTTTTTGGCGATTTTTTCAGTTTTTGCCGATTTCTTTCGGTTTTTGACAATTTTATAGTATTGAGGCTTATTTGAGTTTTGGCGTTCTTTTCGTTTTGGCGATTTTTCTTTTAGGGTTTTTGGCAATTTTATTTTACAAAACATGCTTATAGTTTTAGCGGTTTTTTTATTTAATTTTTTGGCGTTTTTTCAGTTTGGCGATTTTTTCGGTTTTGACAATTTAATTAAGTTAAAGCAATTTTTTTAGTTATAACGTTTTTTTCGTTTTAGCAGATATTTTTGATTTTTTGACGATATTAAAGCAAAAGCTATTAATTTTTTAGCGTTTTTTTTGCTATTTTTTTTTTTTTTTGTTTTTGGCGATTTTTTTCTATTTTTGCCGATTTTGATAGTATAGAGGCTAGTTTAAGTCTAGGCGTTATTCTCGTTTTGGCAATTTTTTTTTGGTTTTTGGCGATTTTTATTTGAATAAAAAAAATTATTTTAAGTTTGTTTTTCCTTTTTTGGCGTTTTTTTCAGTTTGGCGATTTTTTTTTATATTTTTTTTAGCATTGAAGTTTGCTTAAGTTTTGGCGTTATTTTCGTTTTGGGCGACTTTTTTCTGTTCTTTTACAAAACATATTTTTAGCGATTATTTTGTTTTTGGCAACCATTTTATTTTTTTGCATTTTAGAGATTTACTTTATTTTTGGTGAAATGAAATATTTAAGCGCTGTTTCTGCAATTTGATTTTTTTTCAGCTCCAGCTACATTTCCTTTTTGAAACAAATTACTTTTTGTACTAGATTTGCAGGGTAACAAACAACAATCCGCTAATATACACACTCTCTTGGGGTTGTCAGTTTTAATATTAAACCCACTTTGCATATGCTACAACATGTACATATGTATATGAATGTACATATGTATTGTGTGTAAATACATGTATCATTAATATAAATCACATCAAATGTAAAACACAATTTGTTACACATAAAAATTTATATTTTCAATCGAAATAAACTTAGCATAAATTTGATTGTGTTTCTGTTTTCGTTTATTTTTGTATCTTGTGCTTTAATTTTTAGAAATATGGAACTCTAAGTTTAGTAACGTTTGATATCTGCGCTATTTCGAGAGCAGTTAAATTTTTGTTTAGATTGATGTGGCTCTTCTTGTAATTGGCTCTTGTGGGACTTACATTTAAACAACTTATTTTATTTATATATATTTTGGCTTTAAGTAAGCAATCAAATGAATCAAAATGAAATAAAATAATAAAGGCCTAAGGTGAGGTAACGAATGACAAAAATATATATTTAGGATATTGTTGTGTGCACAATTTACAGACAATCTAAAACACTTTATTGTATTTCTGTATTTTTGGCTTCAATCAAGAAATCACTACGAAATGAGATCATAGCGCTTGGAAGTAAGGTAACGCATGACATGCAAAATATAAGTAAAAGTTGAGGGAACGGTAAAGGGAATTACATTAAAACAACTTATTTTATTTGTATACATTTTGCCTTTAATCAAGCAGTCAAAATGAAGTAAAATATTTGCGTCTTAAAGTGAGGTAACGAATGACAACAAGTTTTTTTAGAAGATTGTTAAGTTTCCACAATCGTATTCCCTACTCTGTTTTAAGGGTAACTTTAGTGTTTTTAACCTGTCAGACATGCATGAATTGTATATAAAAGTTAAGTTTTGCTTGTAGTTGTTATGGCGCTGTTAAGCTTTCAAGTTGTCATGGCAAAACATTTTGTAACGAGACGCAGAAAGACTCAAATCAGCAAGTACATGTGTTTTTTCGTCTTCTCTTTATCTTTTGTTTTATTTCTTTGTAGTTTGATATTTTGCTTTACATTTGCTATCGTGATATCTTGAGTTATACGCAACGACAACGCTTGAGGAACTATTTTCTAACTTGTGCTTTGTAAGTTTTGATATTTCAGAGTGTCTGTTTTACAAGTTTCTTCTAATTTTTTCTACATTTTATTCACACTAACGGTTTATTGTCTTTCCTTTTCATTTGCACTCAAATACTTTGCTTAATATCGCCCCAGTCCTTTTCTATTTAGCTTATTACCATGCTGAGCACATTCTCATCATTTTCTGTTAACGCCTTCGTCATACAAATCTAAGTTATCCCACAGTATTACACATAAAAATAAAATTGTTTGGCACAGATACATATATAATGCGTAATAATTTTTTTTCTGCTTTGAGCAAAATTATTTCTCTTAAGAAGGACTTCTTTTGCTGTAGTATTATGTATCATTAAGAAATTTTTAAATTTAAACTGTCTTGGCTACAGCTGCTGTTTGCTGCTGTCTGTGTATAATCCTTTCATTTTATCTTAAAAGAAAAATATTTTAAAGAATTTGTCATGCATGTATTGTGCACATCAATTGGGAGTTTTTTTTTTTGGCTAACATTTTTATGGTCCTGATTTTATATTGAAAAACTATTTATTATATTTTAGGATTTTTTTTACGAGTACTTAACATGCAATGTGGCGTTTGGGTTCATTGCAAAAAGCCAAAATGCTGATGTGCTGTAAATGTTAAATTAAGAAAGAGTTAAATATTTTATGTCCTTAGTCAAAATTCAATATGGTGCTTAGTTTATTAAGACATTTTTATTTCCTTTATGCACATACAAGACTAAAATATGAGATTTTGCGAGTATGATGGCTGTTTAGATTGATGAAAATGATAGAATGATAAAAGTCATAAAATGTTCGCCAACAGTGATTTTGCTGCTTGAAAAATCAGTTAATTTCTTTTTTGCTTAGATTTACTTAAGTTATTACAATTTACCAAAAAATAAAAATTTTAAAAACTAACTATGTGAAATTTACTAGTGGAAATTCAATATTGAATGAATGAACTCATATGACTTAACATTTGTTGTCCTTATGAGTACATGAGTATGTACATCGCTTTTAATATCCTTTCAATAACCTTGCACCCAAAGGAAGTTGAAATGGCTGTGGGGTGTAAAAAATGTTTAGTTTGCACAGTCATTTGTTATTTTTGAGAATATATATTGAGCATTTTGTTGTGGGCATTTAAACCAATTTTTTGTTTATCAGAAAACCACGAAAACATCAATTTAAAGCAATAAAATCAATATCTATAAAAGTTGTTATTATTTCCGATTTATAATACTAAAACACAAGATATTTTAAGCATTTAATAAATTATTTAATTTAGACAATGAATGGGACCATTAATTTTTTGTTTCCCTTTTTTCAATCAAACTAAGAGTCAATAAGGAAGTTAGAAAAAATGTCAAGCCTTCTTTGTTTCCATGATTAAGTTTAATAAAAACTTATTACGTTCGTATGGGGTACATAGATCTATTTCAAGGAATGGCATCCCAAAATAAGATAAGCAGTAACTGGAATCGTAAAACTTCCGTGTGACGGGGGTGACTATGATATTCCAGTTTTTTGTTTTGTTATAATTCAAAAACGTAAAATTTATAGTTAGTTTAAAAATTCAGTAAAGTGCAACTTTTTATCACACACGAATGGTTCCGTACGTACACTACATATCTACTACTGTACGAGCTTTAGCCTATACTAGAGTAAATTACCTGTACCTGGATTCAGTATTTTTTATTACGATAATCGTATCGCTATAATAAATATAAGGAATTTTAACCGACTTTGCTATTCAGTAACATATTTTAACGATGTTAGCTGTCGGTTGAAGTAAGAAAGAAATAAAGTCACCAGCTCAAATTCATTAAGTTTTTTTTCTATTATTTTTTGTGATTCATTTTAACATTTTCTATACAGAGATCGCTCATGATATAGCATTAATCGGTGAGTAAAATACAGATGTACACTATGATGTCTATCTGTACACGAAAAAGGTTAATTATATTTTTAACATTTCACTAAATTGCCAATTATAAAAAGGAATAAATATAAATTTATTTAAAATATAAATTTATTTAAATGTTAAACTTAGTTATAACAACCCGCAAAAAAAATACCAATAAATTTATTTATTTTATATTTATTTTAAATTAATGTTCAACTTTTTAAATTTAAGGCCAACAATTATAGAGTCTATCAGCAAAACTTTAAAACATATAAAATAAAAAATTTTCTAGCTTATTTTTTTTCTATATAACAAATTCTAAACTGTTAAAATATTTATATAAAATCTCTAATGAAAAGCTTGAATTTGTAAAATTGAACTGTAAAAATAATTAATTTAGCATGAGTTTTGTATTCAGTAAAAAAAATTCATATATGTACTTGCATAAAATTAATTGATAAAAAGTATGAGCAAGTTACACACACACATACATATATTCAACTAACAAATAAAAAAAGTTAAATTGTTTCAATGTTAAATCAATAAGTGCGCACACATACACACACAAAAAATACAGTCTACTCTCGCTAATTCAAACTTTTTCTCAGAAGTCTAGTAAAACATTGATCAAAAACGATATTTCGTCAGCTGAAATTTAAAACCACATAACTAATAAAAAAAATCCAAAATATAGTATGTTAAGATTTTATAATAAAATTTTTATTAATACATACCTTATTTATGTAATTATATTTAATCAAAATAATTAAACTCATAGCATTGCTTTTGTAAAAAAAAAGTATTTTTGAACTTACGATAGTTTATCTCTGACAGCTCAATATTACAAATGTGTGCAAATATCCTTTACACACTGTGATGACTTTATTATTTACAATTCTTCTTTTTTTACCTTATAACTTTTAAAGAAAAAGTTAAATTACGGTTTATGATAAAAATAGAAAATCTTATGGAAATTTTAAAACTCATTTTCTAGCAACCAAACTAAATGAATTATAAAAGAAAAAGAAAAATAACTAATAACAACGGCTGTAGCTGTTGACTTGCCTCAGCACGTAATTCAGGTGTTAATGTTGTAACCGGGAAATTTATAATAGAAATCCTCTGGCCATCTTTTACGGCTGCAATTAAACTGAAAAAGTTAACAAAATCCGCTTTCAGCTTTCATGTATAATTAAGCAAAACTTATGCTGCCAACACACTGGCATGTTTGTTATATACAACAAAAAAAAAAAAAGAAAAACTATGTATATGTATATAATTTTAAATACATTTGTTACCCTTGTAAAACAAGCACGTTTGTCATTTTAGTTTTACTAATGGAGCAGCAAAAAACAGCAAAACTGTTGGCACATGCTCTAGTAGAACATCCGTCCATCAAATTTTTAGATATGGGTTAGAAGAAGGAGGGAATAAAACACGAAAGATGAACACAAACATAAGTTTTTCTTTGCAAATGAAAATGTAACGAAGACTTAGGGAAATATTTTCCTCATAAAGGTAAAAACTTGTTTCTCTATATTTACAAACATATTTTGTTTATTTAAAGTCATTACACAAATACTTTAAAGTAATGCAGATGGTATGCAGTTTATATGGAAAAGTAAGTTCTAGATAATGAAAGTCATTATCAAATTTTTGCTGGGTATATTATTAAATTTATATTAAATTTTCTTATCATTCTTCTTAAAATTAAAAGATGCTGAGGAGAAGAACATAATTCCTATATATGTATAAAAACAGAACAAAAAATTAAGAAAAGTTAAAACAACAAATATTTTCTTCTGTATGCAAATATTTATTTGTTTTTTGTTTGATTCAAAAAGAAAACAAACAACAGAGTTTAAAATAAGCTTTGAGCCATATGCAGAAATTTGTAAGAGTTTGTAAAAAAAATAAAAAATAAACAACAAGCCAATAGTTGCGATATACAAGGCATACATAAATATTTACATATGTAAATATTACATGATGTATCATATGGGAAAACATTCTATTATCTTATGACTTAAAATACTGAAAGGACACAACACTCTTCAATATTTTAATACATGTAATGACTTTAGCAAAAATTTCTATAATATATATTTATATATGCATATGTAGCAACTTAGCTGATATATTTTACTTGATACATATATATTTTACTTGATAATAGTACACTTAGAGAAAAAACTTGCTTTTTGCGAAATCATGACAATGACATTAAGGACATCGCAGAAAATGTAAAGGAATTAATTTATAAAATGACAACATGTGTCGGTACGATAGAATATAGAATATAATTCTATCAGGAAGATCTGTTGTATGAAACAACAAAGATAAGGTCGCACTTGGCAAAAATACGCCAAAAAAAAAAGCAAACCCACCAAATACTAATGAAAAACGTTTTAAGTCAGACACGTGATTACTAAGCTAAATAGATTTCAACACAACTAATAGACTATTGGCCATGTCATAGAGTTCAATTCCTATCGGAAACGGAGAGAGATGCTGTCTAAAAAAAGAAAATCAAAGTACTAAAATTTGTCAGGTGTGTCCAAACTGTTGGTGCGCTGGTATGCTGGAGTCTGCTCCGGCTAGGGTGTATGGAGTATATACATACATACATACATACATAAGTAATTAATTTTTTTCTCTAGTGCAGCTTATAGTAAGTGACCTATGAGTATTTATCCACTTAAGAATTTGATTCAAAGATGCTGTTTTCGGCAATAGTTAAATATTTTAATATGTGCTTTTTATTTAAGGGGTTTTTAACATTATTAATATTTTTGTTTTTTAAAAACCAAGAGGGGAAATTAACCACATCTAAAGCAACTTGAATCTACATATGTATAGAGTTCAATTCCTATATATATATATATATATATATATATATATATATATGTATATATATATATTAAACATCTTGCCAGCATCTACCACATTGATCCCGACACCGAAATTTGAATTAAAAACCTTTCATAATGTTACCGCTACAAATTTCTATTTTAAAACATCTACAAGCAACCTAAACTAATTAAGCAGCTGTATTTGTACATAATAATACGCAACATATCATAAATCTTCTTAAGACTAATGACTGCCAATGTTAATGGTTAAATAATATTTTCATATAAATACTGACTAAAGGCCTTTTTAAGACGAAAAAAATATATTTAATTAAAAAGAAAAAATAATTAATTTATTTAATTTCTTTCATATACCAAAGGAATTTAAATTTTCCAACCCTGGAACTATATATATTTTTTTTAATTTTTCTGTTGTTTAATACATACTAATGTATTTCTTTTTTTAATAAAGAAAGTAGTTATTTAATCAACAAAAAAAAAATACTTTTATTTAGTTACTTTTGTCTAGCAAAAAAAAGTTTAAGTTTTCCAGCTCTGTAGCTGCACTTTTAATTCTTTCTAATTTTGCATACCAAACTTTTCTTTTTAAAACCTCAATTTAATTTTTAATGTCTAAAGAAAAATAAAACTAAATTGTCCTGGTTACTTTCAAAAAAAAAATTACCTTATCCAACCCTGGAATCATCCTTTTGGTTTTTAGCTTTATTTTAGCTAAGTATTTCTCTTTTAATATGTTTAATTTATAGAGAAAAATAAAATATTAGTTTTGGTAGGCTACTGTTGTATACCAAAAATAAATAAATTTTCCAACCCTGGAATTGTTTTTATACCCTTTACCAACAAAAATGGTAAAAGGGTATATATAGGTTTGTCATTCCGTTTGTAATTTCTATAATATCAATAAGCGACCCATATAATATATATATATTCTGGATCCTTATGCATAGGGAAGACGAATAAGCGATGTCCGTCTGTCCGTCTGTCCGTCTGTCTGTACGTGAAATCGGTTTTCCGAAGCTCCCAGAAGAGCTAGAGACTTCGTTCTTGGACTGGTGTGTCAGAAATTTTCCAAAATAGATTGGTATTGAAATTCAGCAAAATCGGGCAGACGATTGCAGAGCTGGAAAACTTAAACTTCATTTTGCCATATAAAAGTAACTCCCGAAAACAAATTTTTATTTTTTTTAATAAATGTACATATTTTACACTTCAGTACGACTAAAATTGAAATTTTAAATTAAAAAAATACCAAAAAATTAAAAAGACGTTTCCAGGGTTGGAAAACTTTAACTTTTTGTGTTATGTAAAATTAACTATGTCTAAAACTATATTAGTATTTTCTCGAGAACCGTAAGAGCTACAGACCTGAAATTTGGACACAGTATGTAGACCTTTGGCCGCTACAACAACAATTACATGATAATTGGAAATTAAAGGGTGTTCCAAAACGAGCAACGAAAAATTTTAAAATCCCATGTAGTATATATACAATTGTATGTATATACACTTGAAATTTGTAAGGTTAGTGTATATAATATAATATAATATTATACAGACTACAAAAATTAACACAAAAATTTAAAAAAATTTAAATTAAAGGGTGTTCCATCAGTTAATGCAATTTTGACTATGTAATTTTGACAATTTGCTGTATCTTGGAAACGTAAGAGCAAAACTCTTGAAATGTTCAAAAACGGTAAAACTGAAAAAATAAAAAATTATAAAATCGCCAAACCGAAAAAAATCGCCAAAAACAAGAAAAAATCGCCAAAACGAAAAAAAGCACCAAATAAATAAAATAAATCGCAAAAAAACGGAAAAATTGCTAAAATGAAAAAAAATCGCCAAAACGAAAAAAAACCTAAAAAACAGAAAAAAATCGCCAAAATGAAAAAAAAATCGCCAAAATGAAAAAAATCACCAAAACGAAAAAAAACCCTAAAAAACAGAAAAAAATCGTCAAAATGAAAAAAAATCGCCAAACCAAAATAACCCTAAAAAACAGAAAAAAATCGCCAAAATGAAAAAAATCGCCAAAAAAAAAAGAGAAAACCTAAATAACAGAAAAAAAATCGCCAAAACGAAAAAAAGCACCAAATTAAAAAAAAAATTCTAAGACTAAAATAAATCGCAAAAAAACGGAAAAATTGCTAAAATGAAAACAAAAATCGCCAAAATGAAAGAAAATCGCCAAAATGAAAAAAAATCGCCAAAAAGAAAAAAATCACCAAAACGAAAAAAAAACCTAAAAACAGAAAAAAATCGCCAAAATGATAAAAAGCACTAAATTAAAAGAAAATTTCTAAGACTAAAATAAATCGCAAAAAAACGAAAAAATTGCTCAAATGAAAAAAAAATCGCCAAAATGAAAAATATCGCTAAAACGAAAAAAAACCTAAAAAACAGAAAAAAATCGCCAAAATGAAAAAATCGCCAAAACGAAAAAAGCACCAAATTAAAAAAAAAATTCTAAGACTAAAATAAATCGCAAAATAACGGAAAAATTGCTAAAATGAAAACAAAAATCGCCAAAATGAAAGAAAATCGCCAAAATGAAAAAAAATCGCCAAAATGAAAAAAATCACCAAAACGAAAAAAACCCCAAAAAACAGAAAAAAATCGCCAAAATGAAAAAAAGCACTAAATTAAAAGAAAATTTCTAAGACTAAAATAAATCGCAAAAAAACGAAAAAATTGCTCAAATGAAAAAAAATCGCCAAAATGAAAAATATCGCTAAAACGAAAAAAAACCTAAAAAACAGAAAAAAATCGCCAAAATGAAAAAAAATCGCCAATATGAAAAAAAATCGCCAAAATGAAAAAAATCACCAAAACGAAAATAAACATAGAAAAAAGAAAAAAATTGCCAAAATGAAAAAAAAATCGCCAAAAAGAAAAAAATCACCAAAACGAAAAAAAAACAAAAAAATCGCCAAAAAAATCGCGAAAAAAACCCAAAAAAACAGAAAAAAACGTCAAAATGAGAAAAATCTCCTAAATGAAGAAAAGCCCAACAACAGAAAAAAATCGCCAAAATGAAAAAAACCTCCAAAAACAGACAAAATCGCCAAAACTAGAAAAAAGCGACAAAACTGAAAAAATCGTTTTAACTGAAAAAAACTTCAAAAAAGCAAAAAACCTTCCTTTCGTGCGCGATTCAAAGTCGCACTTAACTGATTTTTTTAATATTAAAGGAATTAAATGAAACTAAGTTTTTGCTTATTTCGTTCTTGCTTTTTTCACTTAACATATTTTATGTATTTTTTAAAGAACTAGATTGGTATCAATAATCAGAAAAATCCAAAATTATGACTCCAGGGTTGGAAAACTTACACTTTTTGTGTTATGTAAAATTAAATAGGTCTAAATATTTTTTTCTTTTTCTTTATAAATTGAATATATTTTATGCTTCTGAAAGAAAAGTTTGGTGTATGAAATTTGAAAAATGAAAATTATAGCTCCAAAGATGGAACTTTAAAAAAATGATAAATTTTTTCACAAAACAAATATGTATGTACGTGTCTGTATACCATATATATGTACGTACGTTGGTAAAGGGTATATAAGATTCGGCACAGCCGAATATAGCACTCTTACTTGTTTTATTTATTTTTATTTTACTGCCAATTTAACTGAAATATAAAATGGGCTTAAATTACAAAAACCAAAAAATTAGTTACTTTTATCTGGCAAGAAAAAAGTTTAAACTTTCCAGCTCTGAAACCGTATTTTCGTTTTTGCTGATTTTCAATACCAATCTATTTGTGACCATGTTTTGATACACCAGTTAAAGACCGAAGTCTCTAGCTTTTCTGGGAGCTTCAGAAAATTTCAAGTACAGACAGACGGGTGGTCGGATAGACGGACAGACGTAAACCGCTTATTTGTCTTCTCTATTCATAAGGACCAATATTATACATATATAACTACTTTATGTGTTGCATATTAATATTAAGAAAATTCCACACGGAATAACAAACCTATGTGAATGTATAACTAGAGTCTGAACTTCCAACTTGTTCATGCAAAACCAATGAAACATTTAACAGATAAGATGTATGCTAAGTTTATTAGGCATTTTTTTAACCGAGATCTGTAAAAAATATCTAAAAATATTCACCCTCATCGGGAATAAAAGGCGAACATTTTGTTCACGTAAAATATTTCCAGTGAACAAAAAATGGCCACCAAAATTAGAAAATAACAACGCAAACATTGGCGATCACAATTTTAGGAAAAGGAAGTACTTTTCAAGTGAACTTTAATTCCGGATAAGAGTGATTATCAGCAATTTGTAAATAATTGTCTATTGTCAGACATTGCCATATTAATTTGTTTGCTGGGTTATTGCTACATTATTTTCTAAAAACTCATGTTAAGATACATAAAAAAGAAAATGATAAATTAAACTAAATTCTATTATAACTTAAAAGAAATTATTATAAAAAAATTATATATACTACACACACTTATACTTTGCATTTGTCTGACGAGAATGTCATTCCTCAAATCCTTTTGCAAAAACGTAAGACAAACTCCATTTGTTGGGTCAAAGTGTTTACTTAAAAAAAAGCACTTAAGTATGTGTATATATACACATAAGAAAACAAAGATTAAGATGGAAATAAAAAAAAGATAAAAATTAAACAAACAAAGCAGTTTCAAATGATATGATCACGTAGAGTGAAATGTTACTCTTGCTGCATTTATAAAATGCTTAATATTTAAACAATAATAAAAGTAATGAAGCAGGTTAAAAGGATTGTTTGCATATCTTACGAGCAAATAACATTAAAGAGTTTCTAAAAAGCATTAATCTAATCTCTCAACTTACTTAAATTTGTTCATCCTTATCTTGCTCTTGGTAAGCATATTCAAGAGTTGGGGATAATGCACAAGTAGTTGTTATGCACCACCTTAATGTCGTCCTTTTATATTCTTTAGTGTGAGTGTATTATTTCAGGGATCGCAAATAACGATTATTTTCCAAATTTAAATTAAAAAAATCACAATAATAGAGAAGTGCTACGTGCACAAGGAATATACCAAGATACTCCATGTTACATGGACTACCGATAGATGCAATGATTTTTATTTTTTTGATTTTTATTTATTCCTCACAAAATAACTCTTATTTTGTGACTTTTATTTATTCCTCAGAAAATAACAGTTATTTTTTGATTTTTATTTATCCCTCACAAAATAAGAGTTATTTTGTGACTTTTATTTATTCCTCACAAAATAACAGTTACTGTTTGATTTTTATTTTTTTGCTTAACTTTTAAAATGTAGAAAGCGTAATTTTTGCGTTAAAATGAATATTAACCGATTTAAAATTTAATTTATCGCCAGAGTCTTTAAAAAAAACTCTTATATGTTAAATTAAATTTACTTTTTTATTATTTATTAATTTTAAAAGTTAAAATTTTTTTGAGCAAAAAAATAAAAATCAAAAATTAACTGTTATTTTGTGAGGAATAAATAAAAGTCACAAAATAACTCTTATTTTGTGAGGGATAAATAAAAATCAAAAAATAACTGTTATTTTCTGAGGAATAAATAAAAGTCACAAAATAAGAGTTATTTTGTGAGGAATAAATAAAAATCAAAAAAATAAAAATCATTGCATCTATCGGTAGTCCATGTAACATGGAGTATCTTGGTATATTCCTTGTGCACGTAGCACTTCTCTATTATTGTGATTTTTTTAATTTAAATTTGGAAAATAATCGTTATTTGCGATCCCTGAAAAAAACTTCAAAAAAGCAAAAAACCTTCCTTTCGTGGGCGATTCAAAGTCGCACTTAACTGATGTTTTTAATATTAAAGGAATTAAATGAAACTAAGTTTTTGCTTATTTCGTTCTTGCTTTTTTCACTTAACATATTTTATGTATTTTTTAAAGAACTAGATTGGTATCAATAATCAGAAAAATCCAAAATTATGACTCCAGGGTTGGAAAACTTACACTTTTTGTGTTATGTAAAATTAAATAGGTCTAAATATTTTTTTCTTTTTCTTTATAAATTGAATATATTTTATGCTTCTGAAAGAAAAGTTTGGTGTATGAAATTTGAAAAATGAAAATTATAGCTCCAAAGATGGAACTTTAAAAAAATGATAAATTTTTTCACAAAACAAATATGTATGTACGTGTCTGTATACCATATATATGTACGTACGTTGGTAAAGGGTATATAAGATTCGGCACAGCCGAATATAGCACTCTTACTTGTTTTATTTATTTTTATTTTACTGCCAATTTAACTGAAATATAAAATGGGCTTAAATTACAAAAACCAAAAAATTAGTTACTTTTATCTGGCAAGAAAAAAGTTTAAACTTTCCAGCTCTGAAACCGTATTTTCGTTTTTGCTGATTTTCAATACCAATCTATTTGTGACCATGTTTTGATACACCAGTTAAAGACCGAAGTCTCTAGCTTTTCTGGGAGCTTCAGAAAATTTCAAGTACAGACAGACGGGTGGTCGGATAGACGGACAGACGTAAACCGCTTATTTGTCTTCTCTATTCATAAGGACCAATATTATACATATATAACTACTTTATGTGTTGCATATTAATATTAAGAAAATTCCACACGGAATAACAAACCTATGTGAATGTATAACTAGAGTCTGAACTTCCAACTTGTTCATGCAAAACCAATGAAACATTTAACAGATAAGATGTATGCTAAGTTTATTAGGCATTTTTTTAACCGAGATCTGTAAAAAATATCTAAAAATATTCACCCTCATCGGGAATAAAAGGCGAACATTTTGTTCACGTAAAATATTTCCAGTGAACAAAAAATGGCCACCAAAATTAGAAAATAACAACGCAAACATTGGCGATCACAATTTTAGGAAAAGGAAGTACTTTTCAAGTGAACTTTAATTCCGGATAAGAGTGATTATCAGCAATTTGTAAATAATTGTCTATTGTCAGACATTGCCATATTAATTTGTTTGCTGGGTTATTGCTACATTATTTTCTAAAAACTCATGTTAAGATACATAAAAAAGAAAATGATAAATTAAACTAAATTCTATTATAACTTAAAAGAAATTATTATAAAAAAATTATATATACTACACACACTTATACTTTGCATTTGTCTGACGAGAATGTCATTCCTCAAATCCTTTTGCAAAAACGTAAGACAAACTCCATTTGTTGGGTCAAAGTGTTTACTTAAAAAAAAGCACTTAAGTATGTGTATATATACACATAAGAAAACAAAGATTAAGATGGAAATAAAAAAAAGATAAAAATTAAACAAACAAAGCAGTTTCAAATGATATGATCACGTAGAGTGAAATGTTACTCTTGCTGCATTTATAAAATGCTTAATATTTAAACAATAATAAAAGTAATGAAGCAGGTTAAAAGGATTGTTTGCATATCTTACGAGCAAATAACATTAAAGAGTTTCTAAAAAGCATTAATCTAATCTCTCAACTTACTTAAATTTGTTCATCCTTATCTTGCTCTTGGTAAGCATATTCAAGAGTTGGGGATAATGCACAAGTAGTTGTTATGCACCACCTTAATGTCGTCCTTTTATATACTTTAGTGTGAGTGTATTATTTCAGGGATCGCAAATAACGATTATTTTCCAAATTTAAATTAAAAAAATCACAATAATAGAGAAGTGCTACGTGCACAAGGAATATACCAAGATACTCCATGTTACATGGACTACCGATAGATGCAATGATTTTTATTTTTTTGATTTTTATTTATTCCTCACAAAATAACTCTTATTTTGTGACTTTTATTTATTCCTCAGAAAATAACAGTTATTTTTTGATTTTTATTTATCCCTCACAAAATAAGAGTTATTTTGTGACTTTTATTTATTCCTCACAAAATAACAGTTAATTTTTGATTTTTATTTTTTTGCTCAAAAAAATTTTAACTTTTAAAATTAATAAATAATAAAAAAGTAAATTTAATTTAACATATAAGAGTTTTTTTTAAAGACTCTGGCGATAAATTAAATTTTAAATCGGTTAATATTCATTTTAACGCAAAAATTACGCTTTCTACATTTTAAAAGTTAAGCAAAAAAATAAAAATCAAACAGTAACTGTTATTTTGTGAGGAATAAATAAAAGTCACAAAATAACTCTTATTTTGTGAGGGATAAATAAAAATCAAGAAATAACTGTTATTTTCTGAGGAATAAATAAAAGTCACAAAATAAGAGTTATTTTGTGAGGGATAAATAAAAATCAAGAAATAATGATTAAAAAGTGATTTTTAAAATAAAAATTATAACCGTTACGGTCCCTGTATTATTTGTAATCATTCAAGTCAAGCATTGGTTGCATTTCTGCATATCCTTCAACATTTCAACATTGAAATCGAGCGCTCTTAAAACACAGGCCCGATACTCTATTCTCTCAGATATTTCGTCTCATAAATAATTTTTTAACTACGAGTATTTTTGTAGTCCTATTTAATAAAATGCAGGTATAGAGCAAATCAATGGCAATAATTTCGAGGCTTGTATCCTGTTTTCCACTAACTCAAAATTTTTTGGAGAAAAAATTTTTTTTTTTGGATTTTGTGAAAATTTTCAAAAGACAATATTATTCACTAGATAGAGGTTGTGAAATAGTGAATACTAACCCTCTAACGCAAAGGAAATAGGTAGCCTGGAAGTGAAAAATTACAAAGAAGGACTACACAAAGATTTAAGAGTATATTATCTTCTAAATACTGGAAAGAAATAGATTTAAAATTGTTTAATTTTGCACTTTCTCTATAAAACATAAAGAGCATAGGTGAGACGAAAACGTTAAAATAGTAAAAAAAGACCACCCCAACATTTTGAATACAACGATTTCAAGGACACAGTCCTATGTCAAATAAATTTAATAAACATTCAAAAGAAGAATATTTGTGAACTGAAAAAGCTTCCCAATAGAAAGGAGATGAATACCGAAGAAATTTCATAGAACTTAATAGCCTGTTTTTCGAAAACGTATACGCGCATACATTCCTAAAATTAAAAAACTATAACATTTTTACTTTTTTGTAACACGTACTGAAACATTTTCAAGTGAATGAAAAAAAGTCAGTAAATTGGGAATTTGACTCGCACATGAAGGGCTCCGTACTTAAACTTTATTACATATAAAGTTTCAGTACGGATCCCTTCATGTGCGTAGGGTCTTAAGCATTGACAAATTTTATATGGAATAAAATTTAAGTTATACAAACAAAATTTGTCAATGCTTAGCGTTGGAATTTAAAATATTAGGCCCTTAATACATCTAACCTGATGTAGGCATTTAAAAAACTTTAAGAACCCGGTAAGCCTTTTCGCGTTTTTTTGGTGATTTTATAGTTGTGGCTTTTTTTCTCTTTTTTTTTTTTTTTGTTTAACCCTTTGACACGGGAATTAATTCTAGCCATTAAAAAATATTATATATGGTTTTTATCGCTTAAAGACGCTTCAAGAAACACGTGTAAAAAAATCTGAGGACAAATTTTTATTTCAAAGTGGGTTTTGAGGATGTACATTTTAATGTAAAATCCGCTTCAATACGTACACTTTTTCACTTTATTTTATTTTTTTGTTTGTTTTTATTTTTTTTAGTATATTTACATTTAATTTAGTATGTGTGCATTTTTTTTTTTTTTTTTTTTTTTTTTTTTTAAACAAACACAACCCGCAAAGCGACTAGCTTGTCTGCGGAAAACACCCAGGGTCTATGGTGGGAATCGAACCCACGACCTCTGGACTGAGAGGCTAGCATCGCTACCACTCAGCCACAGGGGCACCCAATTCATTAAAATAAAGAAGCGAACAAATTTATTGTATGGTGTAATATACATAAAAAAATAGGATAGCAATATGTTTTTATGAGGACAAGACACAAAATATACAAAACTGAGCTCACGTTGTTTTGAAATTTGAAATTCTCTTAAGAATTTAAACAACAACAAAACGAAGAACCGATAACTGCAAATTAATTGCATGTATGCTAAAATTCTAATCAGTGACGGGTTGATAAAGTCAACGTACATTATAATGTACACCACTCGTCAAAGGGTTAAGGGATTTTTATATTTTTGACTTTTTTTGCGGTTTTCGTTTTGGAATTTATATTATAAGGATTTACATTATAAGGGCCTTAATACATCTAACCTGATGTAGGCCCTTAAAAAAATTTAAGTAAACGGTAAAAATTTTCGCGGTTTTTGGTGATTTTTTAGTTTTGGGTCTTTTTTCGTTTAAGATATTTTTATATTTTTGACTTTTTTGCGTTTTTTGTTTTGGTGACTTATTTTAGTTTTAGAGTTTTTTAGTTTTGGCGCTTTTTTCGTTTTGGCGTTTTTTTTAGTTCTGGTGCTTTTTTCGTTCTGGGACTTTTTTCGTGCTTTGGAATTTTTTGGCCTTTTGTTTTTTTATTTTGCGTTTTTTTAACTTTAGCGATATTTTTCGTTTAAGTCCATTAATTATAGCTATGCTATTTATGTCACGACACAGGACCTATTATGTGGTATTCGTAACAAAAATAATCGACACTATTACAGTTTAAAATTTATTTAAAATAAATGAAACATTTTCAGACTGGCCCACGATGTCGACAAGAAACTTTCGATCGACAACTTGTATTGAAAACAACAATAAAATAAGAAAATTTGTTTTTGTTTTCAATACAAGTAAGCGATAGAAAATTTTTTATCGACATCGTTGGCCAGCCCGTTTGTTTGATTTTATTTTGTTTCGTTCTTTGAAATAAGTGAAACAAAAATCAAACAAAAACAATGAGAAGGATTGCTCAATTTGGTTCTGTATGAGCACAATCAGAGAACATAGCCGGTAGGTCTTATGCCCCATTACAGCCGCCGCAAGCAACAAACAATACATTCATTTAATCGTACACCGCTAGAAAAGAAAATAATGCGAAATAAATGGAAACGATTTGAAATATTTGCGGCGAATTTGACATCATCATACATTAAATTTTTTTGCATTATTATTTAACACCTTAGGTTTTTTTTATATAGCTAAGGAGCAAAGCTATAAATGGATGTCCAAGGACACATCTCTTCTTTTTTTTTAGCAAGCATCATAAAACTTGGTGAAGAGACCCCTGTTTCTTAAATAAGCAGTTTCAAAAAATTGGCAATAAACCCAGCCAAACCTTCAACCAAAATAAAAAGATAGAGAGGTGCCTTAGGACACCCGATTAGAGCTATGCTGCTTAGCTATATAAGAAAAACAACCTCTTTTTAATTCAAAATTGATTAAATGAAAACCTTAGAATTTTTTATAAAAACCCATTTTATTTTAGAAAAGAGGATTGCTTATGTTTTCTTAAAACATAAAAAAATTTCTATGATTTTGATGTTATTTGGTTTTTTTTCCAAAAATTCAGGCTTTCAAGGTCATTTTAAATTTCGTTTCAATAAACCTGCTCATATGGAATTTATTATAATAATTTTTTATAAATACCTCAAGTGTTAATATTTTGAGTGTGCAATATGTTAATTTTTTCTTCATATGTTTTTCAAAATTTTTTCTTTTGGTTCTTCTGGTGTTTTTTATTTATTTTACTCTTGAAACTTTTGTCAAACTTTCAATTTATTCATGACGCAAACGTGCTTTATATGATAAAAATTAAAAAAAAAACAATATTTTTTTATTAACAAAAGTAAGAAACAAAAAATCGCCTTGCTGTCATATGTGCAATCGTCTTCTGCAGCTTCCATAAATTAACCAACAGAATATATGTACATCAAGCACTGTGTGAGGAATTGTGTTGTTCTTATTTTAATCCAGGGATCATTTTGCATAAAATTATGATCTTTGTGATAACAAACTTTTTCTAGATGTTGTTATATACATACATACAGGGTGTTTTTTTAGAGGTATAGAACTTCGAATTGAAATAAAACACAAGAAAATCGTTTTAATGTCCATCAATTTGGCTTTATTGGAAGGATAATTTTATGCCATTAATGTTTAAATATGATTTCGGGCATGTGGCCGCCGTGGCTGGCTCGAATAAAGCCAATTCTACAGGTCCAATTTTCAACCACTTTTTCGAGCATATGGGGCCGTATGTTGGCAATAACGCCACGAATGTTGGCTTCCAAGTCCCCTTACGTTTCTGGTTTGTTGGCGTAGACGAGCGACTTCACATATCCCCAAATAAAATAATCCAATGGTGTCAAATCACACGATCTTGGTGGCCAATTGACAGGTCCATTCCGCGAAATTATGTGCTCATCGAATGTTTCCTTCAATAAATCGATTGTGACGTGCGCTGTGTGGCATGTAGCGCCGTCTTGTTGGAACCACAACTCATCCACATTCAAAATCTTCAAAATCTTCCATAAAGTTGATGGACAAAGCTCCAATTGCTGTGCACGGTGGCGAATCGATTCATTCGGGTCCTCTTCAACACTTTGCTCTACAGCGGCAATTGTTTCTTCGGTGCGAACTGTTCGACGTCTCTGCGGATGCGTATTATCACATAGAGTAAACGTAGTGCGAAAACGATCCATGGTTAACCGAATTAATTGCTCTGATGGACGATTATGTCGACCATAAAATGGACGGAGCTTGCGGTAAACTTCGCGAACTGAACCATTGTTCTTTTGTCAACCTGTTCATGATGAAATGGCAAACCAAACTAAATATTAATCACTTGACAGCTGACAAAATGGCCGCCAGTTAAAAAAGTGATGCCAACTTAAAGTTCTATAACTCAATAAAAAACACCCATTATATGTATGTATGTATATGTATATTTATATTCGTTCCCTAAATTGACATTAATGGCACAGTTAAATGTATATCGTTACCTTAATATAGAAAAGCCCTAACTCATTATTTTTTTGAAAACGAGATTTTTTCCATTTTTCAATACATTACATGTTCCTCTATCGAAAAATACAAAAAACTCAATTTCAAAAATATAATGAGTTAGGGCCTCTTTCTATATTAAAGTAGCGATATTTAAAGTGAGAATTTATGCTGAATCTTAAATATGTGGTTAAAAACTTTTCAGTAATTTTACTAAGATATATAAAAAGAACTTAAAGAAAATTTAACTGTCAATTTATTAAGTAAGTAAAGTAATTGTTGTGTAAAGTTTTTTGCTTGCCTGCACTTATGGAATTTAACACGAGATATTTAAACCGTGAAAGTTGCGCTAGAAGTTTCCCATCACACTAGACTTTATAATGAATTTTTGTTTTTAATTCTCGTTGTACCTTCATAGTGAACAGACGTATTAGCGGATTTTTTTTTACATACATAATAAAAAAAATCATACAAAAAAATATTTGTAGTACATAATATTCGTTGTACATTAACTTTGATAAATAAGCTTTTTTTGCTTTGCTAATATTTTTTTTACATAGACAGTAATAACTAAAACAAAAATAAAACAAAAACAACCGTAAACAAAATAACTCAAAGTGCCCTTGAGGAATACACTAACAAAGTGCCCTTGAGGAATACTCTATATGAGTACCTCAAAAACAAATAATTGTGAAGTGAGTGATAACGGCAGAAATGCCTATCTTACTGTGAGCTCTGATGATCTTAATGATAACAATAAAAAATCTGATGATATACTTACTGTGAGTTCTGATGCTCTTAATATAAACAAAATAAATAAAAAACCTGATGACAGACTTTTTTTAACGGCTAAGCCAATTTTTCGTCAGCGATCAACTTCGCTTTGTCCAATGTCAACTAGTGATTGGTTAACATTACAGTTGCCTACTACTTCGTCATTTAAATCAGCGATATCATCCGATTCAGGCTCGTGTTCATCACTTACCCAAATTGTCAATATAAATAAGAGTAGCCCAAAACCCAAGGTCCAAGTCGGAATGGACCGATATATAATGGTGGGAAAGCGCGGGCGAAGCCCAAATTCTAATAAAATTGCATCTGCTTCAAAGGTATCTAGGGATAACAGCGCATCCTCCACTAATCGTTTTCAAATATTGCAAGATGACAACGACACACCTGATATATCTGAGAAAAAAACCTCCAAGCCGCCACCAATATATTTGAGAGAAAAAAATTCAAACGCTCTTATTAAGAAATTAATTTCGGTCATTGGTGAGAAAAAATTTCACATTGTTCCAATAAAACGTGGCAATATCGATGAAACGAAAATTCAAATTTATGACGAAACAGATTTCCGTAAAATGGTTTCTGAATTTGAAAAAAATAAAACAAGTTTCTACACATACCAGCTCAAGAGTGCTAAAGGCCTGCAGATCGTATTGAAGGGCATAGATTCTTATGTTGTTCCCGAAGAAATAAAAGACGCACTCGTCCTCCAGGGATTCAAGGTTAAAAATGTTTCAAATATAATAAATAGGGAGAAGATCCCCCAGCCTCTATTTCGCGTTGAACTTGAGCCGAATGATATAAAATTGAGAAAAAATGAGACGCACCCAATTTATAATTTAAAATATCTTTTATACCGAAAAATAACAGTTGAAGAACCACACAAGCGTTCTGGACCCGTACAGTGCCATAATTGTCAAGAATATGGCCACACAAAAACTTACTGCAAATTACCTACAGTTTGTGTTATTTGCGGTGAATTGCACGGTACTGCTAGTTGCAATAAACCGAAAGATCAAAGTAACAAAAAATGCAGTAATTGTGGAGAAAATCACACTGCTAACTACAGAGGTTGTCGTGTATATTCTTTCGTTAAAAAGACAATGGGGCAAAAACCTAAAGTAGCTCCAGCACAAACAGCAAACACTTACTCCGCCACTCTTGCCCAAGTGAGCCAACCAGTTAATTCACGTGTATCGTATGCCGATGCTGCAAAAACAAGCTCTATTCCCACACAAAATGTTTCACGGCCAAATACTTCAATAAATACAAACTCAGGCTTTAATTTTAATCGCCTTGAAGCTACTATTGAAAATCTGGTGCAAACTATAAACAATTTCACAACAAGTATGACTAGCATGATGCAAGAAATGCTGCGAATGCAGAATACTCTGCTTCAAGCAATACTTAATAAGCCATGAACACGTTAACAATATGTTTCTGGAACGCAAACGGCATTCGCCAACATAAAAATGAACTTGAGCACTTCCTCACGGAAAAAAATATTGATATAATGTTGGTCTCTGAGACTCATTTGACTTCGAGAAGCCTTTTTAAAATTTCTGGCTACACCTTATATGATTCAAAGGACCCGAGAGGAAGAGCATGCGGTGGATCAGCAATTTTAATAAAGTCAAGACTCAAGCATTATATTATTGACAACATTTGCGAAGAACATTTACAAGCAACGAATATTTGTATCGAAAATTTTTGCACTAATTTTGTCATATCATCAATTTACTCCCCTCCTAGGTTCGCAATTACTGAGGACCAATACGAGAATTTCTACAAATCCCTTGGCCCTTGCTTCGTAGCAGCTGGCGACTACAATGCAAAACATACGTTCTGGGGTTCGCGTCTTATTACACCTAGAGGTCGGGCATTGTTCAACACAATTTCAAAAATGGGCTTGGACGTCATTTCGAGTGGGGAGCCCACTTACTGGCCTACGGACATACAAAAAATTCCGGATGTTATAGATTTTGGAGTCATGAAAAATATTTCTAGGGAATTAGTTCATGTTGAAGCGTCTCAAGATCTTTCCTCCGATCACTCTCCCACGATCGTTACAATTTGTAGCCCACTAAGTAGTGACTTACCTCACCCGTATGTGAAGACGATCAACCGTGTTAATTGGCTGGGGTTCAGAAAATATCTCAGTACTCATTGTACGGAAAACATTATACTAAGAACATCCGAAGATATTGAATTTAACATTGGCAATCTTATCAAAAATATAAAACAGGCTGCTGAACATGCGACTACCTCCTACCCGCAGACTGGATTTAATAAAATTTATTCTACGGATATTGAACGTCTCGTAAGTGAAAAAAGAAGAGCTAGAAGGGAATGGCAACAGCACAGATCGCCCCAACATAAAATCAGATTTAAAGAGTGCACTAAACGACTCCAAGACTTGCTTGCATTTGAAAAAACTGCATCTTTTAAAAACTATCTGGAAGGTCTTGATGCCACACCAGCATCTAATTACTCCTTGTGGCGCGCTGCTAGAAAGCTTAAAACACCTGTTGCGTTTAAACCACCTCTGCGTACATCTACAGGGGGTTGGGCAAGAAGCGATACTGAAAAAGGTAAACTATTTGCTGAGCATTTAAAATCAGTATTTACCCCTAACTCGTGTACTGGTGTTATTGATTTGCCGAATGTAGTGGCGCTACCCCCTTGACCCATAAAATTTAGAACGTGTGATGTACAAAAAGTAATTGCTGAACTTAACCCGAAGAAAGCTCCGGGTATTGATGGAATTAGTAACCAGATGCTAATAAAGTTGCCTCGTATTGCAATTAGAATCCTATTATTTATTTTTAACACCATTTTACGACTGGAGTATTTTCCAAATAGCTGGAAGCTTGCCAAAGTTAAAATGATTCCAAAGCCGGGCAAAGACCTTACCAAGGCTGAGTCATACAGGCCAATAAGTCTGCTATCAACAATGTCAAAACTTTTCGAAAAACTGCTCATGACAAAATTGTCCCCAATTCTAGTTAGTAATGGGTGCATACCGGACCATCAATTTGGTTTTAGAAGTCAGCATAGCACCATCGAACAAACTCATAGATTGGTTCAATTTATAAGAAGAACATTTGAAGAAAAGAAGTATTGTTCTGCGCTGTTTATCGACGTTTCTCAGGCATTTGATAAAGTGTGGCATGAAGGTCTTATTTTAAAATTGAAATCATATTTACCAATAAATTTTCTGAAGCTATTAGAAAGTTATATTACTACCCGGAAGTTTACGGTTGTGGAAGGAGACTTCATGAGTGTGCCCGAATCTATATCATCCGGTGTGCCACAGGGGAGCATACTGGGGCCAGTTTTGTATTTGATTTACACTTGTGATATGCCTTTGAGCAGCAATATTCATACATCTACGTTTGCCGATGATACAGCCTGCCTTAGTATGCACGAAAACCCTCACGAGGCTTCCCGATATCTACAAGAACATATTACACAACTGGAACTATGGTTAAATTTATGGAGAATCAAAGTAAACGAGCAAAAGTGTGTCCAGGTAACATTTACCCTGCGAAGAGATACTTGTTCCCCTATTCGAATCAACAATCAAGTTGTTCTTCAACATTCACACGTAAAATACCTTGGTATACACCTTGATCGACGGCTTACATGGAAGCCCCATATTGACTCAAAGCTAACACAAATGAAACTGAAATTAACTCAGCTACATTGGCTGATTGGTAGAAATTCTTCACTCAGTCTAGATTGTAAACTTTTAATATACAAGACGATTTTGAAACCAATATGGTGCTACGGAATACAGTTATGGGGCACTGCTTCAGCTTCTAATGTCGAGAGAATCCAACGAAGGCAAAACAAAATTTTACGCTTAATAACATTGGCTCCATGGTATATAAAAAATTCAAATATACATCGTGATTTAAATATGCCACTAGTGACTGAAGAAATTGCAAAATACGCTGGCAAATATTTAACAAAACTCGAGTCACATCCTAATCCGCTTGCCCGTAATATTTTGAACTTTACTGGACACATCCGCCTAAAAAAGAGGGACACATGGGCTCTTATTCATAGCACTCCAGATGGGACTTCTTGAAAATACTTTATTTTTTTCCTTTTGACTATCACTACTTATGTATTATATATAACTATTACTAAGCTTATGTCCGACACTGGTCGGGCCTAATTATATTTTTAGATTTAAGATTTGAATACTTATTGTTAGTTCATATATGAAGATACAATAAATAAAAAAAAATCATGCATTCAAAAAAAAAAAAAAAAAAAAAAAAAAAAAAAATTCATAACAAAATATATTTTTTAATGAGCTTACCATTTTTTGTAAGTTAAGTTTAAAATGCCTCAATTTTGTTTAATAAAATGAATAATAAAGATGAAAATAAAATCAAAAGCATGAAATATTGATTTTAATTTAATATCAATCATGTAAAAAAAAATATTACAACCTTTTTATTAAAAGTAATTAACTAATTAACGAGGGTGTAATAAAAATCATCAGCAGTTGCAATTACTTTTAACTTCATTACTGTCGTTAGTTAATAAGGACATTCAAGTAAATTGTAATTATTAGATGGGAGAGAAAATTTTTTCTTCTTTGTAAAAAAAAATTTGAATTTGCCGGTAAAGCAAAAGAAGTTGCTAAAATCCAGTGCTTGTTATTCAAATGTAATAGGATCTTCAGAGAAGAAAGGTAAATAAAATTAAAAGTGAATCCCACAGTCCAGCTGGAAGGACAATATTCTTTTTACGAAATAAAATTGTCCATAAGCATTTTGTATATTTGCAGCTCTCTCCCGATAATTACCCGAATTCTTTTTTAGAGATCTTAAATCGATTGTGCACCATTTGCAGCCTCTAAGAAAATCATTTAAGCTGCACACAGAAAAATTGTATATTAAAATCTGTGAAAACGAGGTTAAGCTAAGCATTCTCAACAATGTTTTTACTTCATATGTCTTTCATGTTAATTCAACATGGTTTGCAGTAATATTTAAAGAAAATTTTTCATTTTGAAATAACGTTATTTCATGTTGATTTAGCAATCTTATGCTGTTTAGTCAAAATGAAAAATCATGTTGAATCAACATGAATTCAAATTAATATAGTGATTATTTCATTTTATCAATTATTTAAGATACATAATTGTGTGTATTAGAACAGGTATCAGGAAAACGTGCATATATCCACCCATAACCGCTAAAATAGCTTAAGCGACATATTTTTTGGACTTCGATTTTTTTTATTGCCGAAAATCGACTATTTACGATCCTAAATAATAGATTTTGGTAAAAAATTAAGTTCGCTTAAGCTTTTTTGGCAGTTGGCAAAGATTTGAATACCAACTCAACGCGCTTAAGTGCAATTTGAATCATTATTAAAGCGTATATTGTTCAATATTTATTAATGGGGTACTGATACTAAAATCTTTTATTGGAAGACCCTATAGTACAATTTGACATTATTTATGATCTAAAAATTTATTGATAAATTTTATTTTATTTCAATTTTCAATGTTGACAAAAAAATAAATAAAGGATTTGAACTATAATCTAAATTAAATCGATAACCTATTTGTGAGCCCTTCTGATAAAGCCAAAGATGTGCTGAATAAGATTATCAAGCATAAAAATATAATAATTTCTGTAGTTATTAAAAGAACCTTCTCATGAAATATACTTGCCTCAAATCCAATATTTTTGCAACATCATGTACATGCGAAAGATTAATGAAATTATTTTTACATTTGCAAGAGTTTCACACTCAATAATGAATGTTAAATTACTAAATGCAATTACTGGAATGTTCTTAATTGTATTTTGTTTTTAAAGAAGTCCTGCAATAAATGACAAGGAAATTACTGGCAATAAAATGGACAATGACAATGACAATGGAGCTGTAAAACAAAAATGTATATAGTGTTAGCATCCTTATATTTCTTTAGAACTTGTTAGAAATATAAGCTTTATTTACAAAAAAAATCCAGAACTAAATTAAAAAAAAGATCCTTCTTGTACTGAAGTTCCTGGCAGTTTTGTCTAATATAAAAATAAAAATATTATATAAATAAAAATACTTATTTTTCCAAAATCAATTTAATATTAGTTATGCTACAGTGTAGCAAAATGTGTTAAATGAAAAACATTTATTTTGCCATTTAAACCACTTATTAATATGATTATATTTAATACTTTATTCCGCCAGTTTAACAGGCCATAAACACATTAACTTGTAAAAAAAAACTTAGTTATGGAAAATAATTTCTTATCGCTATGAGTCAACATTAACTAACGCTCAGTCTAAGGAATGGTTGCTAAATTTCAGTTTTAAACAATATTTTTAAGCGAAAAAAAGTGTTCACTAAACCTGCAAATGGTTTATTTTTTATAATCTACTTCTTGTTATACAAAACGGCTTTTAAAAACTGCTTTGTAAGCATATTTGGCCTCCACGTTATAAAATGGAAATAAAATTGATTTATGGAAAAATAAAAATCTTTTATATGTATGCATAAGTAGTAGGGAACTGCCAATCCGGCCGCAATTAAAATTTTGAAATTTTAAAATTTTAATTACCCAAATTTTAAAATTCTTGGAAATTTGTGAAATTTGATACCCTACGAGGGTGGATCAATAAGTCCGTCCAACTTTTTGTTTACATAAGGAATTTTTTGTTTACATAAGGAATTTTTTGTTTACATAAGGAGTTTTTTTGTTTACATTAACTTTGTGTGAACGGGTGATTTTTTTGAGGTGGCATTAATTATGTGAATAGGTGATTTTTGGGGGGGGGGGGGTGGATTAAGGGGTTTCATAAGATTAGTATTTCATAAGTATATATGCCGACGGGAAAATCATGCAATGATTTTTCCTAATACTAATGGGTGTGAAATAGTGAAAATTAATTTTTCCTAATGCCTAAGGGTATGCATTAATATTTTTCCTAATGCCTACGGCAATACATGATTTTCCTAATGCCTACGGCAATATATGAATATTTTTTTCAAATGCCGACGGCAAAACATGATTATTATATTTTCCAAATGCCTACGGCAATACATGATTTTCCTAATGCCTACGGCAATATATGAATATTTTTCCTAATGCCTACGGCAATATATGAATATTTTTCCTAATGCCTACGGCAATATATGAATTTTTTTTTCAAATGCCTACGGCAAAACATGATTGTTATTTTTTCCAAATGCCGACGGCAAAACGTAATTATTTTTCCAAATGCCGACGGCAAAACATGATTATTATTTTTTTCTAATACCAAAGGGAAAATTGCCAGTGTTGCCAGACTGTATAAATTTGTTATCGTAATACTATATCAGTAATATCAGAGAAAATATTTATTTATGTGTTCACATGTATGTGAACACCCATACTTGTGTTCACATGTATGTGAACACCCATACTTGTGTGTGGGGGGTCCAGCTTGATAGTCGCGGGTAATTTAATATTTTGTGTATTTGTTTAAGAAATATGTATGTATGTATGTATGTGTATATGTATGTATGTATGTGTATGTATGTATGTGTGCATGTATGTGTGCATGTATGAATGTGTGATCGTGGGTATTTGTGCGTGGAATATTTTGTAGAATACATATATATTTTGCAAGGTAATCATTTTCTTTGTCTACGATTATTTTAAAGCAGCAAACTAAGTACACTCAACAGCAGAGAAACAAAAACCAAGAATTTGCAAGTAAGCAAAAAAGTTAATTTCTCCTTCTCCCCACTTCCTTCTCTTTCCTTTATGTAGTTTTTATTTGAAATAAGAAAACACATTTTATTTCATTTTATTTTTTATACATTTATTGTTTAAAATTTTATAAAATTTTATAATAATACATACATTCATATTTTAAAAAGTGAAAAAGTTTAATTAAAGCAAGACATTTCTTTTGTTAGTAAAATAGCATTTTTTAGTGCGCAAGCACCAAATTTATGATAATTACAATAAAAATATTCTGGATACTTGATTTCCATTTGTTTAAAGTTGATGCAGCCTATATCCTCAACGTTAAAAATTTTTCGGCATAAAATTTTTTCCAACCATCGTCTTTTTTCTTCACCTTTTACATAAATTTTAGAACATCTTGCGTTGGCTTTTATAAAATTGCAAACGCTTTGAAATGAAACTGATCCAGCAGTCCAGCTTAGGTGATGATAGTTTTTTGTTAGCCACTTTGCTTCTCTTTGCTTTTCTATTGATAAGCATTTGATATCAAATGGGGGTTTTATAATGAAATTGTTATATTCATAATTGTTGAAAACAATTGCTACTTCTTTTGCGATGAAATCATTTGAATTATTTTTGAAACCTTGTACGTCTATGAAAATTATGTTGTTTTCCATATTAGTCAATTCATAAGACTTTTCGCACTTGTCCTTTGATAGGTACATATTCTAATATACGATCATGAATAAGAATGCAGTAAGCTGATGTTTTTGCTCCAATATTAGTTGCTGTTTCAAATTCTATTTTTATATCAATCGGTCCATTATTGAGTGATTCATTCTGATGACTGACATCTACTACAATAATAGGAGCTTTTGTCTTAAACTCTGATGCAGTTAGAAGCGGTTGAGATTCTTTCATATAGTAGCTTTGTTGAAATCTTAGATACATATCATATAGAATTGCATATCGTTCATTTTTGAACTTTATGTTAAGATCATCATATGGATATGAGACTGAATTTAAATGTACTTTTAAATTAGTCAAATCACAATGAACAAACTTATTTTCTTGTTGAAAAGCAATCAATACAAAACGAGGGCGTTCTCTATTTGCAGCTAGTTTAACATTCCAAATATGGCTAGTTCCCATATTTAATTGTGGATTGACATGACAATCCCAACTGCGAAATGCCATAGGTATAGAAGCACCATTGTTAATAATTTTAATCATATTCAATTTGCTAAAGTCGGATAATTGTACATGTGGGATTCTCCATGAGATTAGTGAAATTGTAAGTTTAGCTTTTTTAGTAGAAACACTCGAGCGTACAAGATCTTCGTCGTTCTTATTGCGCAAGAGTATCAGTTCATGTTTTCCATTTAGTATAACTTTGTTGTAGTCTTCAGCGAATCCTAGAAGCATTTTTAGAGGTACATAGAAATTGAAAAAGCCATTTACAAGAGTGACATCGTCAATTTTGTTCCATCCAGCATTTTGCATCACGTTGCTTTCTGTTGGTGACATAGAAACCAAATTTTTTATGGTGCTTGTGGCTCCTAAATATCTTGTATGATCAATTTCAATTCCATTGAGCTCATAGCGAATTTCATCAAATAGATATGCCACAAAGTTGTTTTTTAATATAAAGTTGTCCGATGATGAAGAAGATTTAGAGTTATTATCATCAGCAACAAAACCTTCTACATAAATGTAGCTTTCACTGGGTAGCACGTACAAATCTTGATTTTGTATTGAAATTCTAATTTCATCATTATTGTTGTAAGATTGTAAGTATGGTACATATGTATGATAGTCCTTTTTGATTATATTCTCATCAGACAAGGGCTTATCTAAGACATCTATTATTGAACTCATTTTGTCTTCAATTTAAAATTCAAGGACTTTAGAAAATTTTTATTTGATGTTGTTAATGCTTTCTGTTGTACTGATCGCTTTAATGTTGATGTTGTTCTTGTTGCTATATTTTTTAAGGTATTTGTGTTGTATATTAGCATTATTTAGTTGGCCTTAAATGTATTCGTATTGTAATTTCCTCTCCTCGGAAATTAATTAAATCACCGTGTTGATCAACTACGCGCAGCGCTAGTGAACTTATCTCTCTGGTGTTCACAGGTAAATAGATAAGATTTCTTGGAACCTCATCTATTTTATAGCCTGGAGGCACATTAATCGGAAATTCATGAAGTGTATGCGATTTGGAGCTATTCATATATGTGTTAATAGCGATACTACTTTCAACTCGCAAGAGATTTACTTTAAAAATATTAACTGGAAGATCTGAATAATAATATTGGTTTGGTGTTAGGATTTTGCTATTGAATCCTAAAAGTTTTCCAATTGTATTTTCCTTATTAAAATATACAGTATCCTTGGAACTATTAACTTTAACTTGCATTGTATTGTTATTGGCTTCAATAAAAATCTTATTTGCTGGACAGAGTAGTTTGTATTGCTCTTCTATAAAATCAACTATATCATTTAGTTCGTAAGATCCAATTGGTATTTCTATTGTATATTCTCCTATATGAAACATATTGTTGTAGGTGTCTACATTTGGAATACTGTTGTATGAATGAAAATCAGTTAGAGCACACTCATATGCATCATGTAATTCAATAGGAGGAAAGTAACTAGCAGATAATTCTGATGAGTTAGAGCTCAGAGTAAGTGTTATTGACATTATAACAGACTGATTACAATTAAATAAAGTTTAGTAGACAGTATGGTTTATAAGCATAATTTACATATTTATTTCATTTTCTTATTTTAAAATTAACATTTGTTTCTTAATATTAATGCTATTATTGTTTTGCTATGATGTTGTTGTTGATTTAGTTTTTCTTTCATCTATAATATTTCATCTTTACTTATCCAAGAATTGTGTTGATTAGAAAATCCCAGCCATTTAACATATACCTCCTTCCCTTTAATTTTAAGCACCTTTTCAACTAGATATGTATTTGGAAATCTGGTTTTTGAAAGTTCGTCAGTATAGAATCCACCTTTAATAGGATTACCAAGATAGTCTTCTAATATGTATGTTGCAGGATTTGTATTTTGAACTCTTGTAATTGTAAAAATTTCTGTAGTCCAATTTGGAGTATAACCTTTTTCAAATGTATGCTTATATTTGCTTATGCGTACATGATCTCCTACATTAAATTTTGACATTTTATACATTTTCATATGACTGTATACTGTATTTAGCAGCTTTTCCTCATTTGTTGAGTTGACTTTAATTGGAGGCATTTTAATGGTACGATGAACTTTTCTATTGTAGGTATTAAGTAAATCTTTGTATATATCAATCCACTTATAAGAACCATTATAGCTAAATTCTTTCCACATCATTCCTTTTAGTGTTCTATTAAATCGTTCTACTATTGATGCTTTCATAATGCTATATGTTGAGTAGTGATTAATGTTGTATTTATGCATTAATTTTTCAAAGTGTTTGTTGAAAAATTCTTTACCATCATCTGTTTGTATGTTTTTTGGTATTCGCCCCAATTCAAAAATATTTTCCATTGCGTTAGTTGTTTCAAGTGCAGTTTTTGTTTTTAGCGGTACTGCCCATGCAAATTTTGAGAATGTGTCAATAATAGTCAGCAAAAATCGATAATTTCTATTTTCTTTTGAATAGTTCCCCATTTCAACTAAATCAGCTTGCCAAAGATCATCTATTCCTTTCATTATAACTCTGCGACGCACAAAATGTTTTCGTGCTTGCTTATGGAGTTCGTTTACTAAATTTCTTTTTGAAGACATTAAGTTGTTTTTAGAGATTTTTTGAAGAGTGTTGTGATCTAGTTGAAGCACTTTCAGCTATTGATACAAACATGTAATTTTCTAATCTATAAATTTTCTCATTAAGCTGTTCAATTTGTTCTTCAAAGGATGTTTTAATTTTTAGAATATCTTTTTCAATTTTATAATTTTCTTCTATATCTAATTTTGTTTCGCGATGTAGATCCTCAATTTGCATTTGAATATTTTCTTGAATTATAGTACTGTCTCTCTTAAAGTATGCTAATAATTTCTCTTCTAGTTTTTCGATTTGAGTTTGCAGAAACAATTTATTGATAACATCATTTTCCTCCACAGCTTTTGCAACATTTTTGATCCTTTTGTTTTGGACATCAATGTTGTTGTTCGTATCCACAAAGAACCCCAGCAGTTTAGGTGCATTTTTCAAAGAAACTATGTTGCTAGTATCGTTTAAATAATGTCCAAATTTATCAACAGACATGCTTTATATACTTTATTAAAGTTAATGTATTATATTAGCTTCACGTAGTTCTTCAATAATTGATACAATCTCGTTATTGTGATTATTATGACCTGCAGCTTGTGATGCGAGCAGTAGTCGAAGTCGATCTACTAGCTCATTTGGATCATCCCAGTATATATAGTTGGGCTTATGGATGTTAAATTCCATCATTCCATCACCTAAGTAGCTACCTTTTGGCTTAGATCCTGTTGATTCGGGTAAATTATCCTGGTTTTTCTCGTCAATAAATTTCTTAATAATATGTTTATATTTATATCCTCTAGTACCCTTAATTTGACCATCAGGTTTATAGTCTCTTCTATATGCATTAGTAGTAATTAAAATCTTTTTATAGATTTCGAGTTCAAATTTATCATAATTTTTTGGTATTTTATGAAACATTAGAGAAAATAGTCCTGGTGTTAGAGCCCATATTTGACCACCAACTTGTATTTTATGTTCACTAAGTGTAAGTTTACTATCACCGAATTTCCATTCATTATTGAAATCTTTATGTGGACCATAGTTTGTATCTAATTCATTTCTTTCTTCCAAGACTGATAAATCAGTATAAGTATCTTCTGTATTGGAAGTTTGTGAGTAAAAATCATCTTCATCATCATCATCATCATTTTTAGTATTAGTTTCGTTAAATAATATGGTACTATCAGATATTGTTCCTTCTGCTAGTTTCTTTGGTGTACTTGTCTCTAACTTGAGTGATGGTTTTTCAGACTTTAAACTTGTATTATTTTCAAATTCTGTCTTCATTTTATTTTCTTCTTTAATGGGAATTCTTTTAATTTTTTTAGAACTATTTATGAATTCTTTCAGTGGTTCTGTTATAGGTTTAAATGTATCTCTTAGTTGTTCACGTGTATCTATTTCACCAGTTTTTATACTACGAAGCTTTTTCTTCAAGACATTTCTTGTCAACACCAACTGTTTTAAAATTTTCTCATCCATGTTTAATAAATAAAAGGTATCAGCTATTAGATGAGGTATCAGCTATTAGATCAGCTTATTAGCACCTGGTCTGGTTTTCAGATCAGCTTTTTAGGACCTGGTCTGGTTTTCAGATCAGCTTTTCAGGACCTGGTCTGGTTTTCAGATCAGCTTTTTAGGACCTGGTCTGGTTTTCAGATCAGCTTTTCAGGACCTGGTCTGGTTTTCAGATCAGCTTTTTAGGACCTGGTCTGGTTTTCAGATCAGCTTTTCAGGACCTGGTCTGGTTTTCAGATCAGCTTTTCAGGACCTGGTCTGGTTTTCAGATCAGCTTTTCAGGATCTGGTCTAGTTTTCAGATCAGCTTTTTAGGACCTGGTCTGGTTTTCAGATCAGCTTTTCAGGACCTGGTCTGGTTTTCAGATCAGCTTTTTAGGACCTGGTCTGGTTTTCAGATCAGCTTTTCAGGATCTGGTCTAGTTTTCAGATCAGCTTTTTAGGACCTGGTCTGGTTTTCAGATCAGCTTTTCAGGACCTGGTCTGGTTTTCAGATCAGCTTTTCAGGACCTGGTCTGGTTTTCAGATCAGCTTATCAGGTATCAGATGAGGTTATAGCAAATAGATGTATCAAGCTTAAAGTTAGATTAATAACTAAAGTAAATGTTTATGAAGAGTAGTTTATATAGTTATGAAATAGTCAAATTGCTTTCTGTAGCGTCCATCATTTAATTCATTATCTTTGCTAATCACCAAAAATCCATATTTATCCTTCCAACACTCTCGACAAATCTCATGAAACTTTTCATAACTCATATCGCCACCAACATGATCTCTATAAACATGCTTCATATTTGTCTCATCTTGTTTAAACATTATAATAACATTGGCATTGTCTCTTATTAAATGCTTGGGAATTCTAGTATAAGTTTGACACAAGTAGAATGAATCGACATCCCTATGTCGCCCCATACAAAAATATGTACGTATATTATTCTGCTTTTCACATGCAACATCATCAAATATCATAATTGAATTAGTTTTAGCTTCGTCAGGTGGAATAACTAATTCATTATCTGTAAATGTATAATATCCCATTCCTTTAATTGGTGAAATTAGTTTCTTCAGGTATTCATATTTGGGTTGATATAGAGATTTTGAGTATAAATAGATGTTTTCAAACTTGAGTCCATTAGGACTTTCTAGTAAGCCAATCATAACATTAGTCTTTCCACAATTGGATGGTCCAACTATTAGAGCACGAATAGAATTTGGTAAGAGGGGGCTATGCTTTATTTTTGAAGTGATGTTCACTGAATCGTCAATATTACGAACTAAAATATTTTTATGTTGTTTCACTAACTGCATTTTTGTAACTAAATACATTTTATAAATGTTACCTCTTATTATAGAAAAAATTAGATAATATGGTTATACGATATCAGAAAACGTTTAGTCATAAAAACACCTTCGTTGGAGGAGGTATAGTAGATAAAATAATAAACTCTCTACCTGTTGAGCTTCATCTTCCGGGGTATCAGTACTGTGGACCTGGAACAAAACTACAAAAACGTTTAAATCGAGGTGACAAAGGTATTAATTTATTGGACTCTGCTTGTAAAAATCACGATATTGCGTATTCAAAAAATAAGGATATAAGTACTAGACATAAAGCTGATAAAATACTTGAAAATTCAGCTTGGAATCGAGTTTTAGCAAAAGACAGTAGTCTTGCAGAAAAATCATTTGCATATATGGTTACTAACGCAATGAAAACCAAAACTAAATTTGGTATGGGTGTGGAGAAAAAGAAAAATGCTAAAAAGAACAAGCCAAATGATAAAAAACTATTTAGAACATCAATTAGAGCTGCAACAAAAATACTAAAGAAGGAAAAACCATTAGATATTAACTCAGCTATTAAAATTGCACGAAAAACTATTAACAAATCATTAAAAGGAAGAAAGTCTCAAATTGTAGTTCCACGTGTAATACGTGTTCCAAAAATCGGTGGTTTTTTACCTCTAATACCGATTTTAACTGCTCTGGGTGCAATTGGTAGTCTAACAACTGGTGGTGCTGCCATAGCTAAAGCTGTAAATGCAACAAAGAATGCAAAAATTCAACTTGATGAAGCAACTAGACATAATAAAGCGATGGAATCTATAGCAGTGGGAAAAGGACTTTACTTAAAACCATATAAAAAAGGTTATGGTTTAGTTCACAAAGAGGAATCAAAAAACTCTTAAAGATGCTGCCCAACAGACCACTATCTGATGTGGACCTAAACCGTTTCTCTATAAAAATTCCATATTTTAGAGGAGTTTTCATGTTGAATACTCTACCAAAACGAACAAAGAAAATTGAATGTGGAATAATCAACTTAGATGTATCAACAGGACCTGGTACACATTGGGTAGCATACTATAAAAACAACAATGAAAAAGAATATTTCGACAGCTTTGGAAACTTACAACCTCCTTGGGAAGTAGTCAAATATCTTGGTGCAAATATAAAATACAACTATAATCAGCATCAGAATTTCAATACATTTACCTGTGGACATTTATGTCTTAAATTTCTTTATGAAATAACTGAAAATATTAAATAAAACACAAAAATTTATATTTTACAAAACTCTTTAATGTCTTTTTATTCATAGTTTAAAATACATAATTAATATATTATTGCCAAACAGGAAATTGGGAATTTTGAATTAGAAATTCACTCAGCTCACTCTCGACAATTAGGTTTTCTTCACCTTCTCTACTTAGGCAATATGATCCGCTTGAGAGATCTTTGATATCGTCATCAGTTAAAATATTATATCGTTTGGGCAGGAACATTATGTGTTTATTCATTTCAACTTTTAGGGTTGGTCCATATTTAGTTGTTACACGTACCACATTTCTAATAGTATATTTCGTTGAAGAATCAAGCTCCTTTACGTGTATTAAAGTTTTGTTATTTAGAGCATTAAATTTTGCAATTAGATTTGTTGTGGAGTCCATTTTTTTATTTTTTATTTAGATACTTCTTGTCACTCTGAATGTTTAACTGGAAATGATCTTAAAAGTAGCGATGATGACTTCAAAAAGGCTAATCGAAAATAATTGTGGTGAAATAGTGAATAAGTGGGGGATAGTGATAGACAGAAAGAGATAGTTATAGAGAGAAAACGGTTAGAGAGAGATAGAGTAGTAAAAAAGAAATATGGAATAGAGAGAAAAGGGTTAGAGAGAGATAGACTGCTAAAAAGAAATATGACATAGAGATGATAGTATAGATATTTTAAAGACCATATAGATATTTTAAAAATTTACAGAACAAATTAGTCTTAAAGGAACCTTCCAACATTCATCATCATTCATTCATCAGCAAATAAAATGAGCCAAATTAGACGTACTCTTAATCAATTTATAAGAGATTTTGAAAGCTTCAGGCTTTTTGATCATTGGGAGATGATAAAATGTTTCCAAAATATGCTGGATGAGAACGAAGAATATGGTGTCATGGAAGATGAAGACAACACTGAAGGACACTTCCCAAGCTGTCCTTGGTATCATCCTGAGTGTGAGGAGGGACCTGATACTTGCAGATGTACCATATATTTTTTAAGAAAAAATATACTAGAACATCTAATAATTGGCTATTACGAAATGTTTCCATCATTATAAATAAATTAAATAAAAATGAAATAAAATTGTATAAATAATAAAATAAAATTAAATTGAATTATAAAAATATTCCTTGATTTGTATTATTTTTTTCTAAAGGAAAACTAGGAATCATCTGTTCGAATATAAAATAACAGAAACTTGTATGTAGTGAAAAAATATGAGGATTTTATCCGATTATCTAAATTATTTCTCTTTATGAAAATATCTAATTGAATTTCATAATATTGTGAAATTCAATTTCTCTTGTGCAGAACCTCTCAAAGAAAACAAGACTGTGCATGTTTAAGTAACCTGAAAACAAGACTGTGCATGTTTAAGCGACATGAAAACAAGAATTTGCAAATAAGCAAAAAACAAAAATTTTTGATCCAACGAAGTAAAGTCAATAAAGAAATAAAAAAAAAACCACTCACATTTTCCATTCTTTTTTCAATAGTTTATTTACAATAACTTTTCTTAATAAATAGAATTTAAATACAATAATATTTCTTAGACTTTTTTTACATTCATTTTAACAACAATACAATAATTTTTCTTAATAAATAAGATTTTATATACATCAATTTTTCTGATTAAATAGGATATAAATACAATATTTTTTCTTAACTAATTAACTAAGATTTTCTTGCATTTTAGCAATCTCATCTAGCAACATGTCAAGTTCGTATTCAGGGTTAGTTTCCTTAATACGAAAATGATACCATGCATAAGTATTAATATTATTTGATCTAATTTTTCTCTTATCATCTCCATAGCTTAATACTACCTTATTTAATTCGCTAGTATATAATTGATGTAGCTTAGATTTAAATGTTAACATACTATCATATACATTAATCTTATTAAATAAGCAATTCTTATATGTAGCTAAACTATATTTATCTAATATGGCTCTCTTTACCCCCTTCGATTTTTTAATATCATCTTGGTTTTCTACACTAAATGAATACATTTTTGAGCGCAGCCCAACAAACTCTGTCATTATCTTACCGCAATTTTCATCCTTCATCATACCAATTACTTTTTTATTTACTATTGGGAAATTATAAATATTGTCTGTAGGATAGTCCGATGTGTCAAATTGTTCATGTATGTCATTTTTTATGTCAGCGTAAAAGTCGTCAGTCTTTATTGAATATATAAAAGAGTCAGTATCCATATAGTTTAATGAGAGGTTTGTCTTAAACTTAGGTTGCATGTACCCGTAATGGAAATTATACATTTTCCATTTGGACAGCTCGAGTACACAAAATCCTAAGTAAATTGGTTTATTGTAGCAGGTTTTGACTCTAGTCATTTCGATTGCTACAAGATCTTCAGAAAATATAGATAAACTATGAAAATTTGGTTTTGATATCCAATCTTGGGCTCCTAAATGATTGCAATTCGTCCTCTCCCAATTATTAACAATTTTAACATCTCTCCTCTTATCCACATTTTCCATGGTTTTACCATACACTGCATTATTAAGTAGTTTGAAAAAATTTTTTTCAAAAGCATTTTTAGCAGTGGCTCTATGTCTGGTATTTAGGTCAATATAGCCTTTTAACCATGGAGATTGTTTAAATGCTAGAATACGATGAGTTTTCTTTAAAACTAAACCATATTCTAAGCACTGTTTTAGAACTCTAAAGTGTATCACATATGATTGCTTTGTAGAGAAATCGGTTATCAACTTGCTATACTTCGCTTGCATAGGTTTCTTATTTTCAGCGCAAAAAGGAAGATCATTATGCAAGTCGTGTAAATGAGAGGGATAATCCAACGTAACCTCATAAATATAACCGTCTGTTCCATTATCAGCTATGCTGTTTGGATCCAGATTCAACTCGTCTTGTGATAACCATCTGAACCCACCATGAGGAAGATATTCCGACATCGCCCATCCATACAAATTGTTAGCGTCTAAATAGACGAGAAATTCTGAGGGCTTTTCTTTGTCGAAATCTTGCAAATATTTATTATTTGCTTTCGAATATCTTTGACTACACTGTACTATCCCCCCACGTATACCTTTTTTCATAAAATTGTACATGTCTATGTCTGTCAATAATTCTAACTCAATTTTTGTATATTTGAGCATTGCATCCCAGGAAAGGCCAGGTGCTGTATAATACTGACAAGGATCGAGCTCATAAATACCCTTACAAACTTTTCTAAAGTTCTCGAAAATATCTGTCAGTAAGAGGACGTCTGTTTTTAAGTAAAGTTCCATGTAATCTTTCATTGTTTCACAACCAAAAGTATTCCATACCTCTACAGCATGTGAGTATTCCTCTAAAGAACACTCTTTATTATTCAACTTATTAAAAAAATCACTGCGTGAAGGCAGCTGGCATTCATCTAATTTTTCGAATGAATTTAGGTACTCATATGGGAAAATACCTTTTTTCTTAATAAGCTGAAATTCTTTTTCTGATTGAAATAAGGACCTTATAGTGCTGAAATCATTATCCGACAAATTGCAGGCTAATGATTCCAAACTCTCAGCCATAAAGCGTATAGTATCAAGAAATCTTATTTCAAGCTTATGGCCATCACTCATTTCTGTGAATTGGGAGAGGGATATATAAAGTTCCTTATTGAGAGGGAGTACTTTCAGTTGCAATGAAATTTCACCTAATTCTTTAATGAAAAGATGTGAGTCATAATTTGAATAATTGTGGAAGTAAACTGGTATAAATTTGGGAATTTGGTAATTTAAATTACATTTATTGTGGGCTGCGCCTCTAAATTTGCCACTAATGTGGCAGTGATCTCTAACACGATCTTTGCCTAGAAATTTTTGGCAAATATGGCAATTCACCGCACTATAAAAATTATAAGTATCTGAAGGGGATAAAGTATCCATTTGTCTATTGTTAACTAAATAGTTATTATATATATCTTCACAATCCTTAATTAAATATTCTACAAATTTTTTGGAGGCATCTTCCCCCGTATATATTCTAAGCGTATCTAAATTATTACTATGCATACACTTAATAAAATAACTAAAGGCACAAGGTGTGTGCTTTTTTATTAAATTTGTTTTACTACTTACACTATTACTTATATCCTCTAATACGCATTCAAAGTCCGCGTAAATAACAAAAGGGACATCCATTTTTCGTTGATGTCCCTTAAAACTAAGAATGGCATCCTCACCTGATGGCATAGTTGTGACTATCTTCCCACATTCCTCCTTATGAGTATTCATGATGGTGTCCGTATGAGTATATTGGAGACAGCTATTGCAGATGTGTAGTTTGTGTCCATTCTGTGTTAGCTGATTCCGTAAAAGTCTGTAAATAATAAAAAGTAAAATAAAAGTTTATAAGTAAAACTTATATATTATAAAATATATAAAAGAAGTATATGTATCATTAAATTAAAGTGTAGTATAATTTTTTAACTTACTTTGATATGTTCTTTATCAAAATGTAGTGATGAACTTCACCATTTTCCAAAAGCAACAAGTTTACATGACTAATTTTCTCGTCTTTGGTGACATAGTAAGGACCAATAATCTGATTGGTCCCCTCATCATAGCCGAATACGTTAATACTTATTGCTGGATTGTTCACCTCAAACTCTTTTATTTTGTTTAATCCTAATGGGAAGCGTAAATTTTTGAAATTTAACGCTACACCATTTCGCGTAACAATCGTCTCTGCAGCAATGTCTTGAATATTATAAGAACTGCAACGTCTTGCATCATGATATTTGGTAGTATCCATGGCAGCGACTAGGCACCACTTGAAACAGTAGTCATCATCATTTTCAATGTTGATGCAAGCAAATTTTCTTTCTAATTTTCCAGGTGTGGATATCCAGGTCGATCCTTTGACGAGCGAAGATTTGTTGATGTTGATTTCTGCTCGGACTATGCGTGACAAGGTCCAACCAGAATCTCGCTCTTCAAATTCGGACATTTTGGTTGAAATCTCCGCAACCTGCTTCCGGAATAACTCATCTATGCTATCTGCCTTCGTCAGCAAACTCATTTTGGCTACATGTGATATTATGCACAACTCCAATTCTTCTCCAACAATTTTTATATATTCTGCCACAATACTTACATGAAATTTAATTATTGCATGCTTACTTAAATTCACTTGAAGTCTCTCCATAAAAACATTTTTATTTTCTTCAACGAATTCTTCCAACAGAAGTTGGTCTTTTTTGTTTAAAATTGCATAAGTGGCAATATGGTTTTTGAATGCTTTAGATATTTTATAATATCGCAATTCTTCTTCTTCATCTGTTCTAGCATGCGAAGTATTCCTTGGAGTTGGCAGAGTTTCTTCTCTTCTTTCTTCTACTTCTCCATCACTTTCCGGTAAGCTTATGTCCATAGCATCGTCGAATAAATTACCTCCAAGGATACCCACACCCTGTTGTTGAGCTTGTTGTTGTTGTTGTTGTTGTTGTTGAGCTTGATGTTGATGATCTTGTTGTTGATGCTGGTACTCTTGTTGATGATAATTAAGAGGTTGCCATTGCATCACATTGGGATTATAATTGTATCCCAAAAACTGATTATTCCATGGCATACCGTATTGTTGAAAATTTAATGGTAACTGATATTGAGGATACTGTAGAGAAGGATATTGTTGATGAATGAATGATGATGATGAAGTTTGGTGATTTTGAAAAGATGTCTGCGGTAGCTCCTGATTTATGCCCCGGCTTACGACCACTTGATCCTGCACACTATGGTTTTTAACATGATCCAAAAAGGACTTTTGGTATTTGTATACCTTATTACATGTATTACACTGATAACCTGATGAACTCATTTTTAATTATTTTATTATTATTTCACTTTAACACAATTACTGATGACACTTCTTGTAAATACAATAACGTACTGATGTGTTGGTTAGAAAAGTTGGCGTATTTATACTAAAATTGGAAGCAGTATCCTTGCAGCATTCAAAAATTGTACTTTTTGTTTCTCTGCTGCTGACTGTACTTAGTTTGCTGCTTTAAAATAATCGTAGACAAAGAAAATGATTACCTTGCAAAATATATATGTATTCTACAAAATATTCCACGCACAAATACCCACGATCACACATTCATACATGCACACATACATGCACACATACATACATACACATACATACATACATATACACATACATACATACATACATATTTCTTAAACAAATACACAAAATATTAAATTACCCGCGACTATCAAGCTGGACCCCCCACACACAAGTATGGGTGTTCACATACATGTGAACACAAGTATGGGTGTTCACATACATGTGAACACATAAATAAATATTTTCTCTGATATTACTGATATAGTATTACGATAACAAATTTATACAGTCTGGCAACACTGGCAATTTTCCCTTTGGTATTAGAAAAAAATAATAATCATGTTTTGCCGTCGGCATTTGGAAAAATAATTACGTTTTGCCGTCGGCATTTGGAAAAAATAACAATCATGTTTTGCCGTAGGCATTTGAAAAAAAAATTCATATATTGCCGTAGGCATTAGGAAAAATATTCATATATTGCCGTAGGCATTAGGAAAAATATTCATATATTGCCGTAGGCATTAGGAAAATCATGTATTGCCGTAGGCATTTGGAAAATATAATAATCATGTTTTGCCGTCGGCATTTGAAAAAAATATTCATATATTGCCGTAGGCATTAGGAAAATCATGTATTGCCGTAGGCATTAGGAAAAATATTAATGCATACCCTTAGGCATTAGGAAAAATTAATTTTCACTATTTCACACCCATTAGTATTAGGAAAAATCATTGCATGATTTTCCCGTCGGCATATATACTTATGAAATACTAATCTTATGAAACCCCTTAATCCACCCCCCCCCCAAAAATCACCTATTCACATAATTAATGCCACCTCAAAAAAATCACCCGTTCACACAAAGTTAATGTAAACAAAAAAACTCCTTATGTAAACAAAAAATTCCTTATGTAAACAAAAAATTCCTTATGTAAACAAAAAGTTGGACGGACTTATTGATCCACCCTCGTAGGGTATCAAATTTCACAAATTTCCAAGAATTTTAAAATTTGGGTAATTAAAATTTTAAAATTTCAAAATTTTAATTGCGGCCGGATTGGCAGTTCCCTACTACTTGCATATGTACAATTTAATGCTGAAAATTTATTATATTTTTTTTTAATCTGCTTATCATGGTTAAATGACAATATGCTCTACATTATTATACGCCACAATAGTGATATTTGTTGACTCTAAGCAAACAAAATAAGCTCGTGTAATCCGGTTGCAAGGCAAGTGTGGTAAAAAAATTAACATAATAAGCTGATAACTTAATCATATTTGAATTAAGCAGCATATGGGGCTTGCTTTGGTTTTGAAAATTTAAAATTTATCACAACTGGTCTCACATGCAGTTGTTTTAAGAGTAAAAAGAAGCAGCCATCATAGACATGTGTACATTAGGGTGGATGAAAATTAAGGGAAATTTTAAATTCTAAAATTGTCTAACAATAACATAGCTCAAATTGGCAGCTAAATTTTCCGCTAAAATTTGTCAGCTGGTGTTTTTGTGTCATAAAGTCCTGCACAAGACCATTTATAAGAACTTTCAAGACATGGGGGATTTTTTAAATGCTTTACTACAACGAAATATTCTAGGACAAACGCTAAACAACACTGTTGGCAAGACAAACAACTGAAACAAATGTCTTGCCAACAGTGTTGTTAAGTTTCTTCAATCTTTTCCTTTCCAATTGTATTTTTGTATCTATTGAGCTTGAGATCTTGTTTTTTATTTAATTTTTCACATAAAAACAAGATCTCAAGCTCAATAAATATAAAAATACAATAAAAAAAATATTATAAGCTTTTATAGTACAATTATTTAATGCAGCATATGCACAATGTGCAAACTTTTACAAAAGAGCTTTTGTGCTTTCACACCGACGAGAGTACAACATCCAAAACAACAACACAGCAGACACCAATGCTTGCTCTTACTTTGCAAAGAAACACGCACAAACTTAACAGCTTTCAAAGCTGTTTAGCTCAAATACAACACTCAGTGTATTTGTGCTTGGACGCAGCTGATTTAATGTGAAGGCTAACTAAAAGTTTGCGAATAATATGCTTTAGTCTTGGATAATAAAAAACTGCACAAACATAATAAAAAAGGACTAAAAATGTATCAACACTCATTCCAAATATTATTTGTCTAATTCCTTAACATTACAAAATAAACAAGTAATGTAAGGCAATTACAAACGCTTATTAAATTAAAGTATAGAAAAATGTTGTATAAATAAAAATAAGAATAATTTACGAATGTATTTATGACCTTTTGGTACAAAACCTCTCAACTAATCCAATCGAAATCTATTTAGAAATCTTTAGCTTCTTTTATCATAAATTATAGTTGCTGTATAGAGAATATTTTTGAGGATAAAAGTGGTATGCATGAGCCCTCCTTCGTCGATATTGTGTAGCAGAAATATCGGCGAAATAAAATAACCAATAAATGGCTACTAAGCACTGATTCGAAAAAAAATTAATACGCCTCATTGACACCAGGGGCACTGCAACACTGCATTATTAAAAAAAATAAAATTAAACGTTCAAAAAGCTAATTGTAAAAGAATGAAGTCCTTCTCTATCTCTGCTTTCACCACCTGTTTTCTGTATCATTAATCCTTTCCTAAAGAAGGTGACACCTAGCAATAGTAGCATGCATGCATTGCCCGAGTGTCATTTCTCTTAAAATAAGAAATAAAAAAGAAGAGAGGTGTCTTACGACAGCCGGTTAGAGCTATGCTGCTTAGCTATATAAAACGAATATCATGTGAGAAATAACAATGCAATAAAATACATATAATATGATGTTGTCAAATTAGCCACAAATATTTGAAAACGTTTTACTTATTTCCAATTATTTTCTTTTTTAACTGCATAGGATTAATGTATTGTTTGTGGGCGGTGGTTGCTGCCACCTTACAGCCAATTGCCTGCGTTCTCTGGTTTATGTTCAGGTGTTGAAACAATACAAAAACAAATTGAGCAATCGTTATCATTGTGTTTGTCTTGTTTTTATTTCTCTCACTGCAGAGAACGAAACGTTTATTTGCATAACCTGCTTTTAAGTACAAAAAAATCATTTTGTTTTGTTGCCAAAATCACGCCATAAAGAGCATAGCTCCAAAAAAAAATTAGGGTACCTAGACACGTTCAAATTGTAATAACAACTTTGCCAAATATTATAAGCAAAAAATTAGGAGTATCTGTAAGTTATTCTGGAAAATTAAAAAAAATATTTTCCTTAATTTTTGCAAAAAAAAAAAAAAATGCATGAAGATACATAATTTAGCACTATCATCAAGTTAGAATTATCTATTGCCCAAAAACTGATAATATCAGTTTTGAAAGGCGTACTGATTTTCAAAAAAAAAAAAAAATAAATAAACAGTTGGCCACCTTAAACTGGGTATATCAAATCTATACCGTCAAAAGCTGGTATTTTCCCAACAAGCTCCATTTGTTGCATAATGTTATTGAAGCTTCTGCGTCCAGTTCCAAAAGTTTAATGCCTGCTTGGTTTTGTCTTGATGCTCACAAAATGCTATAAACAAATAACAAGCAATTTTATTACATCAATTTATCAAACCTTCATAAGAAATATACATACATACATACAAGCCTTTTGTAATTTGTAATCTTAACACCAAATGTCAACATCGACATATCGCCAAATTTGCCTTCTATGAGCACAAAAAAAAACATTGATATAATTTTCATTACGTTTATTAGCCTCTTCTGTAAAGTTAAGCCAACATTCATTTAATTTATCGTTATAATCAACACCAAAAGCAACAAGCTAATGGAAGAAGGAAAAATGCTACAAATTATTTTACTTCTTAGGGAAAATTATAAGCATTTACACAAAATGAACAAAAAACAAAAGAGTAAGTAGAAAAGCCGAAAGTAGGATGAAAAAAATATATACTTTGTATTAAGTTTATATCTTCTACACGTTATACTTTATTACTTTTCTCAAGGCTGTGGTGCTATTCATTTTAATTCTGGTGTGAGCTGTTGCTTATATATTTCAAAGTTCACAATCTTGTTTACAGCTTGTCTTAGATTAATTTGTGCAAAAAAAAATGGGAACAATATTTATTTAGGAGCTTGTACGTGAGCATTATGTTTAACATTATGGAAAAATATTAAAGCTTGTTTACTTATATGAATTTTTTATTTAACTTTTTTTCTCCTTTACATTCACTCATTACTTTAATATTTCATTTTATAATAAATACTAGTCCTTACTGAATAATATATTTTTTAAACACTAAATATTTTCTTATTAAAAATAATTTCCATTAAATTTTAAACGAATTTATGTTGTGAAAAATTTGATTAAGCACTAGACACATATAGAAATATTATAAATCATTTTTTTATCATTATTCACTGTAAAATAGTTTAACTAATACCATAAACATCCAATGAAAAATGGAATAGCTTTAATGCTTTCAAGAATAACGCTTTTGGTAAAAAGTTTCATGATGTTTTGCCTTTAAGTGCATCAAAAGTTAGAAAATGTATTAAAACAAGCATTAAGCTTACAATATGTTGTTTGTTTGTTTATTTAAGTTTTAAATGGAAATATTGAATAAGGACGAAGTTTAGCTTTTCCATTTGCTTATATGTTGTATGTTAAAGGAAAAGTTTTATTTATGCACTCGAAAAATAGAAATCTAATGTAAAGAATAAGATAATTTTCTTCAGATAAACTTTTACATCAATAGCACAATAGCACTCTATGGGGGATTGATAACACTGTGCAACAAATAAAGGCTTTTGAAACAACACATGGTCTGGACAGTATAGGTTCAATAGCGCTACTAAAGAATAGTAAAACTTTATACTTGATTTGGCGATTTTGGTGAGCAATTTTTTCTTATAGGCCTCTAAAAATTTCAAAAATCGGTGCGTCCTTAACCAAAAAATGTATCTTCAGTTTTTAAACAACAGCTTATACAGACTTGGAGATAGCTCTAAACCTTATGAAGCAATAATGTAGCTTAAAGTCTACCGAACAAATCTTGTTAACATCTTATGCCAAACAAATAATTTCTTCATGATTTCTTTTTTTTTGCAAAAATTAAAGAAAACAAATTTTTTTTTCACTTTTTAACTGAATAAATTACAGGTACTCCTTACTCTTTGCCAACAATATTTGCCAAAGCTATAGCTACGGTAAGGCTGGACAAGTTTTGCAAACATATCAATATAAACTGAAAGTGTTTAGGCACACTAAATACCTCATTAAGACCACTTTGTACTTTAAAAATGTTCATTCGAGTAGGTAGTCCTTATTGAGTTATTTTTCTAGTTCCCAGAAATTGATAACATTGAATAAAATCGTCATTCCATAAGTGAAGAATAAAAGTTTCAGTTCCTAAAGTCTATTATTTTCTCCGACAAGATTACGCATGTTATTGCCAGCGTATGAGTAATATTTTAACGTAAATGCATCCATAACAAGTATACGCCTTATGTACTATCGATTTGATATTGCATACTAAGCAAAGTTGCCAGCACGTTTTTTTTTGGAACAAAATAAAGTTATTTCGCTCCTTACCCTTAATATGTATATCTGTGGCAATAAGGAGTAAGTGCTTAAGTCATATTTTAATGTTTTCGGCAGAGCACTTTTTTTATCTTATCAAGTTTATTTTGAGATTTTTTTTTAAAGAGAAGTAACACTAAAGGTACGGTCACACTTGACAAACATTTGCCCAAAAAAACGTAACCAGCAAATAGTAATGAAAAATCTTTTGATTCAGACGCGTGTTTATTAAGTTCAATAGTTTCCAATAATATTGTATTCTTTAACTTTGCCTATTTGTTAAATACGAAACTAATTTACTTAATAAACACGTGTTTGAAGCAAAAGATTTCTCATTAGTACTTGCTGGTTACGCTCTTTTTGGGCAAATGTTTGTCAAGTGTGACCGTACCTTAAGACAATGAATGCGTACTACTGTTAGAGAAGACAGGTGGTGAAGGAAGATATAGAGGAAAGCTTCATTCTTTAACAATTCTGCTTTTTGCAGCGCCTCTGGTGTCAATGAGGCGTATTAAATTTCGAAGCTGTGCTTATTATACATTTTATTGGTTACTGTACTTTGGCTATTATTCTGCTTCACAATAGCGACAAAGGAGGGTGCTCTAATGTTACATTAGAATTAGTATCTGCTGAAGTCGGTATAGTTCAGCTACCAGTAACTATGCCTTCATCACTTGGTCCTTCTTACAACAGCTGTTACAAAGGGACACTAATGCACATCAGAAAAATGCGTGTTCTTATTATGTACTCGTAATGACTGTCGGAGACTGAGCTAGAGCTAAGGATCTTTAGTTTTGTAGTCAACGTGCTAACTACTTCAGCCAACGCCACCATAGTTTTTTTATATATTTTTTTTATTTACATTTCAAGCAAATGAAGCAGAAAATGATGTAGTGCTGCAAGCTCTAAGGGCCAAAACATTATTTACCTCGCTATGAGGCTTATGTTAAACACTAAAAAATATAAAATATTTATCCTTTAACTCGAACACCATTAAATACTTTTTTTTATTATTTAAACTTAAGGAAATATTATTTTTAAAACCAATATTTATTATGTTGAAGTGTTGATAAAATTAACAAATGGTCTCAAAATTTATGTCATGGCAACACGATGAAAAATATGAGCAAAATTTCTATATTTATTTTAGAAGTCGTTTTTCATTTTCAATATATCACCCCCTGCACAAAAAAGGCCATTAGTCATCTTTGATTTGCGGTCTTTTGCCTTCAAAATCATTTTTTATACAACATTTAATGTTTGCACGTTTCATGTTTCTATTTTTGTACAACAATGATGTATTTTTTTTTTTTCAAAGTGCTGGTGTGGCAGCAACGATATTTTTTAAAGAAAACAAATATTTTTTTATAAGTTATACATATGCTTGTTTGAAAGAATGTTAGTCATCTATATGACTCTGTATCTAGGAGACTGTAACTTTTGTTTTTATTACTTTTTACCCCTGATAGAAATAAATAGTTCCCTTTACTGGCAGTTTAGATGTTTTTTATCAGTAAATTTTTGCATATTTTGTATGATATATGGATGTATATTGGCATTTTCACAGGAATTTAAATTACTTGTAGCGTGCGACACCAAACAAATATGTTTGTTTTTCAAAGGAAACGGAAATTTTTTTGTATAGGCCCTCAGTAGCTCTATATTAGGTAAAATTTTAAGAAAAATCGAGTCACATTGTTCTGAAACATGAGCTTTATAGCTTGTTGTCGCACGTGACAAAAAACTGACTTTTCTCATATGCTTATCATTCATAGTAAATATTATTCTACAAGCAAACATGTAATGACGACGATATGCTTATATTATATTTTTGTGCAGTAATAACTTTTTGCTGTCAATACTTGAAATTAAATGAGCACATGCATTGACACACAATGCAATGAAATTTGTTCATGAAGAAACATTTTCTGGCATTTTTTTCAAATTATGAATTTGCTGATATAACTAATTTATTTTCTAAATTTTTTAAATATTTCCATAATTTTGATGGAGTTTCTAGTCAAATAAAAAAAACAGCCAATGTCATTTTTTTTAGAAAATTATTAATTTTGAGTTAATAACACTTTTAACAAGAATTGCTCTCATGTTATAATTTTAAAATATATATTTTTATGACAACTTGAGAATTCCCTAATTATTTCGTAAGTGTAGAAGTTATATAATCATTCTTTAAACTATTGTTTCTCAGTTTATTTTTTTACGAAGCTGAGTAATATATTATATAACATTCACATGTTTACTCACAAGAAATTAAATTCATTTTGTTACTCTATAAATAAACGGTCTGATTGAAAACATTAACCTCAATACTAGTAATACTACTGAAGAATATTATTAAAACTCTACCCCCTTGTTTTAATATTTATTTCCCTCTTTTTTTCGTAATACATTTTTTAAGGCCATCCATCCAACAGAAGTAAAAAAATGCAATTACTTAAATTCAATATCCTCCAAGCAAACCGCAGACACAAAATAAACACAACATTTATATAGTAACAATGCAATCAACAACCACTCGAATGAATGATGCATGTGATATGGCAACAATAGTTGCAACATTTTCACAGCCACGGAAGTAGCGGCAGAAGCAGCATTTAGCTGCACTTGCTCGACCGCAGCGGGTAAAATATGTGACATAAAAAAAAAAAACAACAAAATATTCCCACACAAATACGCAAAATGCAAACAATGAGGAAATAAAAATTTTATAAAACCACACAATTTCTGCACACACTGGCTGTCTTTCATAGATACTCGTATGTAGAGTTGAGGATTTTCAGTTGAAAATTTGCATCTACGTTGCAATTTTGTTTTAATATGGTTTTGTATTTAGTGGTGAGCTTGGTTTATTTTAGAGCATAACTAACTAGGTTTTTGGCGTATAAGTACAAACTAGTTTTACTTTTACTTATATAAGTGAAATTTCACGAGGGACGTTGAGGAAGCAAAATAATTAGAGCGTTATTACAAATTTTGAGCTATAGTAGAAATATATATTTATAAAATTTTAAATAAAGCCTTTAAAGCCTTTGTACAAATCTCCTTGTAAGTGCCAAAATGATAATAATAATAAAAATATTAATTATGTACTGTTTTAAAAATAGCAAAATACGTGGTCGCTCTTCCTGCCAAATCCACAGCACTGGCAACTTTGCGGCTGGGGCAAGGCTAAGGCTCGCGGGCTTGGGCGGGGAAAAAAAGTAAAAAAATCTATTTGTGCCAGTGCATCTGACTGCACTTTCCACTGGACCTTAGCGGCTAGATGGTAAAGGCTACGATGCCCCTCCCCTGTTTCATGGCAGCTGACACTAGAGGTGGTAGCTACACCTTTCATGCCTCTCCCTTTTATACCTTACTTCACGCCATCGTTTTATTACTGACATCAAAAATGTTTAAAAAAATTTTTTAAATGTTTTTTTGGCATTTTTTTTTTAATTTTTGGCGTTTTTTCTTTGTTTTGGCCTTTTTTAGTTTTGATGTTTTTTTTCAAGTTTTTTGGGTTTTAGGCGACTTTTCGGTTTTCTTCGAGTTTTCCGTTTTGACGGGTTTTATTTTTATTTTAAAGTTTTCTTGGCGTTTATTCGGTTGTGGAGACTTATTTTAGTTTTAGATATTTTTTTTTAATTTTTGTCTCTTTGTTTGGTGTAAGCGATTTTTATTTTGGGACAGGCTCTTTTTTAGTTTTGTCTCTGTATTCGTTTTGAGATTTATTCGGTTTTTTGTGAATTTTTAGTTTCGATGTTAATTTTGTTTGTTTTTTTTGCGTTTTTGGGGTTTTTTTTTATTTTAACTTCTTTTTTGGCGATTTTTCAGTTTTTGGGGAATTTATTTCATTATTTTTTAGTTGTGCTGATTTTTTGGGTTTTTGGCGATTTTTTTTCATTTTGACAATTTTTTTTAATTTCCGATTTTTTTTGGTTTGAGCGTTTTTGAAAATTTCAAATTGCCTCCTACGTTCTCCAAGATACAAAAAATTTGTCAAAACTATATAGAAAAAATAACATTAACTGATGAAACACCCTTTAATTTTGGAGTTTTTAATTTTAGTATTGATGAAAATAAACTAATTTTGAAAATTTCAAATGGGTATATAAAATTTTTTGTATATATTCACATGTTTCGTTGCATGCTTTAGAACACCCATTAAGTTTTTACTGTAATATATTACTGCAGCGGCGAAAGTTTTACATATTTTGTGAACATTTTTCATATCTAGCTCTTACGTATCTCGAGAAAGTAGCCTGTGACAGACAGATAGATGGACTGACGGATAGACGAATATCGTAACAAAAACAAACAACAGGGCTCCTTTTAATTTTTGGTGTATGCAACTCTCGCAAGGTTACAAATAAAACAATTCAAGTAGTGCGAACATAACAAATTATCTAGAAAATATAATTATCTTTTACTTACAAATATCTTGAGTCAAGTAAGAGCACCCAAAGTTTTGAATACTGACTAAAATTTTTACAGTTCTCCGATTGTGAAGATTGTTTTATAATGTCTCTCTCCAATAGTGGATTCACATTTTAAGCTCTCATGCATTTGCCTCAATGTCATGCTCACCAAGCAGTTAAAAATGATATAATAGCAAATTAAAATTTTGTTTTCACCCTCGTTTGTGGCATAAACATATACATACATACCCACATACATATATCTTATGCTTATTAACCGAAAATATATCAATTTAATTTGTTTCTCTACGGTCGTGGAGTGACATGATATAACATAAAGAAAAATTGAAAATGTTGAATCTATATAGACTTTGATAGATCAGCTAATTTTCTCTTCGATGGTTTATTAAGCACACTTTATCAGGCTTTTGCAATTCCCTAAGTATGCCAAAAATTTTAGTCCTTGACGGTTTTAACAACATTCTCCACTTGGAAATTTCTTTGTATATTTTTGCTTAGTTGCATTATTTTCCACAACATTTGTTTGTTAAAAAAATCCTCGAACATTTAATGGTGCGTTATTAATTTGAAATATGATTTATAAACACAAAAATAAATATGCATGTGACAAAAAAAAAACTTTCACACACACACACACGCACATTTATTATATTTACATTTAACTAATAGACTGTAACTATTCATTTGTGCTCTGGATGTTACAAATAAAAACATAAATATTGTTTAATAAATATTTTTGTTTCGTGCTGAAATAACAATAGAAATGTAGTGTTTGTGATGGAAGAATAAATCAAAATTAAATGAAATGGTTTTTTTTTTAAGTTGTCCACATTATGGCATTTAAAGTAAAATGCTAGCGTATGAGTTATTTAAATTACATTATAAAGACATTAATCATACGAGTTTATTCACGTATTAACATTGTTTGGAAGTAGTTTCAGAGTGTATGTTCAAAACTTAAATTTCATTTAAAATAGTTTTTGGGCAATCAAGTATTTGGTATATGATTTTTGTATGAGTTTTCAAAGTTTTGTAAATGATTTGAAACAAATTTTGGTCATTTCAGATACAGAAATTTTTTTAACTGCGAAATACATATTCATAAGATAAAAATATGCTTAAAAATAACTAAAAAAAAACAATTAATAAATAAATAAATCTTTAAACCAAAACAAATTAATAATAAATAAATTAAATTTTGATTCAATGGCCTTCACATGAATTACATTTTATAAACAAATAATTGGCTTTAAGCCCCTGTTTCCACAGGCTGGACAGTCAACTTTAGTAGAAAATTTATATAAAAAGCACTAATTTTCTTGAGTAATTTTCTAGACAAATCGCTTGATTGCTGAGTTGTGAAAACAGGGTGAAAGTAATTTTTTTTGCACTCAATAAACAACTAAAAATTATTTAAAAAAAATTAATGCATAAATAAATCTTTAAATTCGTAGATAAATAAAAAAAAGTTCTGGGATGGTGATTTGAAAACAACTTTAATCACATGATTTACATTTGATATGTGCTAATAAAATATAAGAAAGCCCTTAATGATATATTTTGCACATACTTACTTCCCATATAAAATACATATCACGCACTTTTCGGTTTCATTACCATATTGAATTGTTTTACAACACATAATTTGATATGGTTTTCTTCTTATCTAGAAAAATAAAATTGCTGCTAAAAAGTTTTTATGCATATGTGTATTGCTTTCATCTCACATAAATAAAGATGACACATAAAAAACTAAAATCATCAATAGCTTTATTTATTGGCCAATTTGTGTATCTTCATTGATATTCATCACATATCAAAGAAGAGATGATGCAAATAAGACCAAATAATATTCAATATTTTTACAGCGCTGCTGTAAAGAAAATATGCAGAAGACTGATATATAAATGTCAGCATATGCAAATTTTATCAACGTATTCGTATTATTATATACGAGTATTACACCAATAATTTTATGCAGGTTTCTGTGCAAAATGTCACATCTGATAATATTGATTTGATAAATGCTTTTGATTTTCCAACATATTAAGTAGAATACATTATTAAGGTTCGAATTACAAACAAGAATATCGTTTCTTTTAATATTGAAGTTTTATATTATTTACTCATATAAAACTTTAATAGTAAAAGACTATGAAAATGTTTATATTTCTTAGTGTAGTTAGAAAAGTTTTAGAATATCTAATCGAAATTAATCAATTTTATCCAACAGAGAAATAAACTAATTTAATTTCTATTAATAAACTTGTATGGACGTTTCTTAACCAACAACTAACAAAGTTCTTCATGTTATAATACATTAGAGACTTAACGTCAGATAAATTTACTTTACTTGGTCAGTATATTACCCTACGTTGTCAATTTCCAACTTGTATAAGGACGTGTAAGAACTGACAACGATATGTTGTCATCTTCTGGTTATTGACAACGCTGGTTGTCAACTTGTTATCAGTACTTTGTTATCAAACACAAACAGTGTCATCTTTTTCTCCGGCTGTACAAAGCAATACTTAAGGCAGATCGGGAAAATCACATATACTCAGCTAGGAAATTGTATTTATACTCAGATGAGAATAGTCTTATTCCCACAAAATTTAAATTTTTGTCTCAAAATAGATTTTACCCTCATGTCGCGTACCGGCTGCTCAATCGTATTTTTACATAAAAACTTTGGACTACAATCGCCCTAAAAATATCTTGTGTCTTTTGAATTTGTATAATTTTGTGAGATTTTTCAAAATTAATAAAAGCTAACAGCCTGTTTGTGTAAGACGTTGACGTTAGGAATATATGCCACGAAAACGCCAAGATTTCTATAGTCAACGTCTTACACAAACAAGCTGTAAAAAATTTCCAAAAATCGAAAGCGATATGAAGTCGCAAATAATTGAATTTATTTTTTTTTTCTTCAATTTGGTGTTTGTTTTTTCTTCAATGATGATTCCAAGACACATTCATTTCCAGGTAATATCAAGAATACAAAATAAAACAATGAAGATAGAATTTTTATAATAAAATAAAAATAAAAATTATTGGCGCGAAAATAAAAAAATTTCTCCACAAGGGCGCACAGTGCTCACAAAGGTCCTTTTTTCACTGATCAATTCAGATCACCTCAACTTTAAAAGAGAGAGTCAATAAATTGTATACGCGTAGCTCAAAGCACAAACTGCATATTCCAGAAAATTTTAGGATTTAAAGGAAGGGGGAAGGGTATTCCCCATACAAAGTAATTTTTATTTTTCCTATATCTTCAAAACTACAATAGTGAGGCACACACAATTTGGCGTGGATAACTTGGATGTGTAGGTGGAGGAAGACAGGCACCTCATATACAAAGTAATTATGAATTAGTTAATAAACATGGTTTTTTTAATATAAAAAACACCTAAGCAGTAACAAAATACATACAAACGGTACTTAACCAAGCATAAGCAAATATTCATATATTTTTTTTTTATTCACGCACGCTCGTGAATAGCTTCGGGAGGCGAATTATCCAAAGATTGATTTTTTTAACAAGCCTAAGCAAGTTAGCTAGATCATTATGATATATAAGTACAATTACGTGACTTACACGTGACTAATGCCTGACTCACGTGCAAAAAATCATGACATTTGTACATTTTCAATGTAATAACCTGAAACAATAACAAAAACAACAACAACAAAAAGTTGTTGGGATGGGTTCTCGTTATTATCTGATGAATGTGCCTTTGAATTATTCACAATAGATTTGGGCAATTTAACACAATGACAAACTATGAAAATAGATGAATGATGATAGTGCATTTTTTTAGTGGGCTGTTCTATTCAATATTCATGCGCTTGCAATATTGAACTCAAAGGAAATCAACATTATAGAAGTTCAAGATAAAAAAAATATTTATTTTTTCTTATTTATAAATAGAATTACATTAATCATTTACAATTTTTTCTACTTTTTCTACATCCTTAAATATGTAATGCAGAGTTTCTTTGTTAGTCCTACTTCAAAGAAGGAATTTAAATTTACTAAAAGCAAAAGTATTGTAAAGAAATTCTTAAAAAACGAAGTAAAACATTTTTCGCTTGACTTTTTAGTAATTCCTCAGTGCTGTTGTTCGTATGCATATGACATGTGCAAAATTCATTTAAAAAAAATGTTTTTTATTCGTTGAAGCTTTACTGACAAAGGAAATTCATTAAATTTACTTGTGCATATGACAAAGATATTTGAAGGTACAGTATATACATGCACAACTATGAAAGTAAAGATTTTGAGCATTAAGAAATTGGGTACAGAGAAATGTGAGAGAAATAAGAAAAAAGGATATAATACAGGGTGGCGCAGAATGGCCGAAGTGGTTTCAATTCCTTATAATTTTTTTATTATAATTCTTTTACTATTTTTCTTTTCAGTATTTTGTAAAGAAGATTTGGGGAATTTGTCCAACAACTGAAACCGACAGATTACCAGCAACGAATTGGTTATGCAATTTATTTTCGTCAAAAAGCAGAAAAAAATAGTGATCTTATTCATAACTTAATTATGAGCAACGGATCCCATTTCCAATTGGCAAAACTGCAGGATATGGGCTACGGAAAATCCAAGAGTAGTTAAACAGCGAGAATAACACCCACTGAAGTGAACCGTTTGATGCGGTGTTTCATCGAAAAAGACAATTAGCTCATATTTTTTTGAAAATGAACACGATGCTGTCATTTCCATTACTGGTGTTAGATATCGTTGTTGAATTGTGTACTGTTCCATTTTAAATTTCCCTACAAAATACTGAAAAGAAAAATAACAAAAAAATTATAACAAAAAAGTTATATGGAATTCAAACCACTTCGGCCATTCTGGGCCACCCTGTATAAAATACTTTTTCATTTAATATAGTAAGCTGGAAAAAAAGGTTCAGAAATGGTATTATTAACACTTCAACAACACATAAAAATTTCTAACTCATCATACACTATTATGATCTATTAGATTATAAACAATATAAGAGCATTAGTATTATGTATAGTTGGCAAAAGAAATAAATTTTATAAAAAAAATATTTTGCCTACAAATATTTCGAAAATTCGTCTTTTGTTATAAAATCACTGTAACAAAGAAACATTAAAAACCTTTATCTTACCAAAATAAATTATAACAAAATAAAGCTATTAAGCACTTGAATTCCAGTTTCTTACTATAATTTTACTTAATAGCTCTTGAGTTATTAGATGTTTAAGTTATAACAAGAGAAGAAAGAAGAAAGTTATTAATTATAAATGAACTACAAGTTGCATAAAGTATATTCAGGTAAAATTATTTCAGTATCCATATCAATGACTATAAGCTTAAATCCAACTCTATTAGTAATAAAAGGAATTAAAAAAATTGTTACATTAATATAATTATAATCTATTTATAAAACATGCCTGAATAACTATTTCTTAATATAATATTAATTCCTCTTATGCAGGATATAAACAAAATCTCAAGTAGCTTATGGTTTATTGGTTTCGTTATCAAATAAAACAAAAATTTCCATTTATATTTTATTAGTTTCTGAATCGCATCAGTGATATATATATGTATATATATTCATATTATTTGATATAAAATATTTCTAACTTTGTTTTTAATAAGCACCAGAAAATTTATTGAAAGAAAACCTTTTCCTTGTCACGTAGTAAGAAAAAAAATAATAAGTAATTTATTAAATAAATTCAGTAAAGTGCGACTTTGAATCGCGCACGAAGGGTTCCGTACTTTGAGCATTTTTTTTAATACAGTGTTTTTTTAGGTTTTTTCAGCTGAAATAATTTTTTTTTTTATTATTTTCGCTTTTTTCTCGTTTTGGCGATTTTTTTTAATTTTGGCATTTTTTCATTTTGGCAATTTTTTTCATTTTGGCGATTTTTCAGGTTTTTGGGATTTATTTTCAATTTAGAATTTTTTTTAATTTGGTGCTTATTTTTTTGTTTCGGCAATTTTTTTTTTATTTTAGCGATTTTTTTCGGTTTGGCGATTTCATAATTTTTAGATTTTTTTGTTTTACCGTTTTTGAAAATGTCAAGAAGTTTGCTCTTACGGTTTCAAAGATACAGCAAGTTCTGAAAATTACATAGTCGAAATTACATTAACTGATGGAACACCCTTTAATTTAAATTTTTTAAATTTTAATGTTAATTGTTGTAGTCTGTATAAAAATACACTAACTTTACAAATTTCAAGTGCATATACATACATACAATTGTATGTATATTACATGGGATTTTAACATTTTTCGTTGCTCGTTTTGGCACACCCTTTAATTTCCAACTCTCATGTATTTGTTGTTGTATCGGCCAAGGGTCTACACACTGTGTCCGAATTTCAGGTCCGTAGCTCTTACGGTTCTCGAGGAAATACCGTGTGACGGACAGACGGACAGACGGACAGACGGACAGACGGACAGACGGATAACGTAGCGAAAACAATAGGGTTTCTTTTCACCTTTGGTGTACGAAACCCTAATAAATATTGAAGCATTTTTCAAACAAAACGACTCGAATCGCAACCAACGAAATACAAGTAAAGGATTATAAAAAAAATATTCCTTGGAAAATATAACTTAACTTTTTGTGTGTTTTAATCTTGCAGAAAAAATAATCTCTACATGATTTATAAAATGTTTGATCTTTTCAACATGACAACTTAAAATTATCTTTTTGAATAATATAATTAAAAATAAAATTGATAATTCTTAATTATATGTATATATATTAATTATAAAATACTTCGTAACATATTAGAATAATAGCCACGTTCGATAGTTCGAAAAATAAATTTTTTTTATTGGATTTTAATAGATTGTGTTCGCGTACCCTCAATCCAGTAAATGAGAGGGCAAATGGAGAGAGAATAAATTCGTTAAAGTGCTACTTTGATTCGCATAGGTTCCGTATGGCCACTACATATATAATACTATACGAACTTTAGCCTATATAATTATACGGCAATGGCCGTTTATAAGATGGGTCTCGAGAGATCTGCTAGTTATGTTGGTAACGCGCACTCATCGGTCCTTAGGGCTGCTAGGAATGCCTAGTGACAGGATAAACTGTGAACTGAGGTTCGAAAGCAGATTCAATGTCACAATTCCACCGAGGGGCGTGTGGGATGAAAACGGTCCTCATTTGGATTCCAGAAGCTTCTATCTTGGTATACGGACAAATCCAAAATGGAAGATGGAGTTGGTGCTTGAGCTGTTGGGACCAACGTAAAAAGCTCTTTGCCCATGGGCAAATGACTCACTACAAAAAGTATTCATACGGAAAAAGGTTTCCATTTATTAGATCCCTTAGCACAGCGTTCATCCCGGGAATGAGGAAGCAGATGAACTGGCCAAGAGGGCCTCTGCTACTCTTTTTATGGTCCCAGAGCCAGTTTGTGGTGTAACTCGGTACACTGTAACATCTCTGATCAAAGAAGATGACACTTCGACCGCTAATGATGGTTAGGTTAGGTAGAGTGGTGCTTTACAGCACCGCAATTCGAAGACCCAATTGGGTCTATTGTGATTCCCTTCTGTTGCCCCCCCAAAAAAAAGGAATATTTAATTTAAATTTATTAAATTTGTACTAAAAGGTCAGCCTGTGTTATTAAAAAGGTGTGGGAATTGGCTGCATTGCAGTTGTTTGGTTGTAGTTTTTTTATAGGGCATTTAGATCAGCACACAATCAAGCATATTTTGGTGAAAATCTTTATGAAAATCTATACCGTTTACACCAACTTTTTTTGGCACTTATCAAAACTTTTTTATCCAAAACAAGACCCATCAACTGATTTGTTTCCAATATACAACCAAATAGCTATAATCAAGCCAATTCACACACTTTTTAAAGCAGACCGTAGCTAATTCACACACCTTTTATTGTACAAGGTAGTAAAAAATAAATAAAAACATTAGATTTTTATTAGATTTCCTACAAATCTACTGATAAATTAGATATCGTTTTGTATGGGAAATCTGAAAAAAAGCAGATTGATTTAGCTCGAAATCTTGAAAAAACTAGATTTTGAGAGAGTGTAAATGCACTATTACACAATTTTCGGTTAATGGTTTTTGTTTTGAATACAAAACATTTTAATAGAAAAATCTGCTAGATTTCGTACAGGTGTTAGTGCACTCCTATTAGTTAAATTAAATACTTGCTTAAATGAAACTATAAGAACTAGTAAGACTATCAATCAAGACCAATTATTTTAACCTTTTATTGTTTGAATCAGTTGCTTTACATTTTGTTTAGTTAGCTAAGCGATTAAAAAATATCATTTTATGATTAATATTCAATGTCCAGGTTGACTCTCAAATTTTGTAAAACATTAAAAAAGTTATTTTTCTTCTCATTGATATCGGTTTTTTAGTTTTCTAATGCCTACGCATTATCTTATAGACAATTGAGAGTTTACATTTAAAGGAGAGATTTAAAATTTATTGTTTTATTTGTCTCAGTAAATAGATATTTTTAATATATTTCTGTAAGAAATATTACTATTATTTCATATTAATAAGAGAACATTCATTGTTCCTAATGATTAAATATTAAGCTCAGAATTGCTAAGTCTGGCGGAAATTTCATTACACTTGTAAAATCATTGTCTTCTAATATTAAAACAAAAAAAGTACATTGTGTATTCCAGGTTGCAGCATAAATCCATCGCAAATATTCTTAGAAAAATCAAACAATTTCTTTTTCCAGATGAGAATAATGTTAGAGCTTGTATAGATGAACAGACAGTGAAAGCCTAAGAATAATGAGAAACAACTATTGTCTCGTTATTAAAATGAAAACAATATGACCATGTCTGTGCACAATATATATATTACTGTGAAACTGAGAGCAGAGTATAAAGACAGGGGGAATAAATCTGTTTTGAAAACATTGTATCTTAGTAAACAGTTATTTAAAAGACTGTATTATATGGCCTACATATGCGTAAGAGACAAATTTGTCTAAAAATTATAAGTATAATTTTCAATCAATAAGTTCGTTAAGAAAGCAAACAGAATTAGTATGAGTATCAGAGGAGGAAAAATCACTTATGACATGTCACATGCGACATACCATGTGTGGCGTGTCAGGTGTGACATCGAACTGTGACTAAACAATAAAAACCATGGTAAAAATACACAGGATTTTAAAATAAGCCAGATTAAAATGTTGCTTCATGTTTCGCTACAACTTCTGCTTTTGTCACGTGCGAATATCTTGATTTTTTTAAAGAAACATTTTTCAAAAGCAAACTTGGGCTAATTTAGAGCTTTAAGTTACTCCTATTGTTAAAATAAAAATCTGTTTAATCCTGAATGTTTTCACTTGAAATGTGAAAAAAGTGTGTCACGTTCGACATCATGAAAGTTTCCATATATAATAAAATTTAACTCTCAAATAAGTTAACCCTTAGATGTTATTATAAAAATAATGTTTAATTTCATCAAAATCAACAATAACTATGAATACATACATATATATTTTCCATTAAATTCCTACTTTAATTAATAAATAAAACAAGATACATTCATGAAGAAACTATCAATGCAAACAATCAATTTATTTCCACAGTATTGTCATCAATAGTAGTAGCTAATATGTATATGTATTAAAAGGCAAAGGTAAATATTTATATAAATGAGTCGTCGTTGGATAAATAACAACATATGTCAGTGTTAGTTAACAAATGTCTTTGAATTTGTTTTTGAATTGTGAGCGAAAGCAAAAGAAATGTATTATTCACATTTTGTAACTGTTAGGGTTTATATTTAGAGCTAAATACACTGTCATCTATCAATTGTCATTACAATAGCTTTACAATTCATGTGTAAATCACATGGATAAAAGGATTTACCATATAATCAAGGACGCATACTTGATAAACTGACTTTCAGCAGAATACTTAATACTTCAGCGAATGTCTGTGCATATGAACAAACATACTCTTCCACTCTCGCACTCTTGCTGTCTCAGCATGATTTGTGCAAAATGGAATCAATAAAATACTATAATGTCATGAAAGAAAATGTTTAACAAAAAAAGTTCAAACTTACAAAAGGTTATTCCGATTTGAAGGAATATGTACAGTTGTGTTTACACACACATGAGTTTGTAATAATATTCATACTTCTTACAATTTGAATGTTTTTGTGCATTTATATTACAATTTGTAGGTTTATTGATAGAAAACTTTCAGAATACAAAATGATATATATGATATAACTTTATACGCTAAGCAGATATTGTTATAAAATAAAAAAATCAAAGGCAATATCTGCATGAAATCTAGCAGTTTTCAATTAAAATCTATATCAAAATCTATACCGTTCACACCAATTGTGTGTTGACATTAAACAAAGATTTTGTATCCGAAACAAAAACCATTGACTGAAATTTTTCCTAAACTACAACCAAATACATAACTGTAATTTAGCTAATTCATACACCTTTTTAATTACAACTTTTTACTTTTAGTACATTTTTGAAAGAACCAACAGGTGCATCACAGTGGAGTTTGGCAAAATCTAGTGAAAAAGTAGATTTGTATGAGAAATATTTTAGACTTTTCCCAAAATCTCGTAAGTACTAGATTTGGTTCAAATGTAAACGCACTATTGGGAATAAGTTTATGTTTTTAGAAAAGCTAAAAGCTTTCTTGCGAAAAAGAAATACACAATTCCTCTAAACAATACTTTTAAAATCAATACCAATATATGCCTCCTCATTACCAAAATGTTTCATATTTCTGTAACTTGTTTAGAGTTCCATACGCCAAAAGTGAAAAATTACCCTATTGTTTTCGCTACAATGGCCATACATCTATTTGTCTGTCACCAGCTGTTTTCTAGAGAGAACCGTAAGAGCTACGACGGATCTGAAATTTTTGCAAAATATGTAAGACTTTAGCCGCCACAACAACGAATATATGACAGTAAAAAATTGAAGGCGGTTCTAGAGCGAGCAACGAAATATGCTGAAATCGTAATGTTATATGGTCACTTGAAATTTTCACCAATTAATACTGAAATGTAAAAAATTAAAATTAAAGGGTATTCTATCAGTTAATGTCATTTTGACAACTTGCTGTATGTTGGAAACCGTAAGAGGCAAACGCTTGAAATCATCAGAAACGATGACAGTAAAAAATCCCAAAAACTGAAAAAATTGCCAAAACGAAAAAAACGCCAAAAAGAGAAAAAAACGCCAAAACGAAAAAAAACGCCAAAACGAAATAAAACGCCAAAAAAATCATCAAAAAGAAAAAAAGCGGCGAAACTAAAAAACTGCTAGAAATTTAAATAAAACGCCAAAAGCGAAAAAATCAACAACCACGCCAAAAATCGCCAAAACTAAAAAAACGGCAAAACTAAAAAACGCCAAAAGTAAGAAAAACAAAAAACCGAGAAAACTCGCCAGAACGAAAAAAACGCAAATACTTAGAAAAAGCGCCAAAACTAAGCAAATCGCTAAAAAACTAAAATAAATCGCCAAAACCGAAAAAAAATTGACTAAAATCTAAAAAAATCGTCGAAACGAAGAAAAACGACATAACTAAAAAACTGCTAAAAATTTAAATAAAACGCTTAAAGCGAAAAAATCTACAACCACGGAAAAATCGCCAAGAACAACAAAAAAAAAACGCCAAAACTAAAAAACGCTGAAACTAAAAAAATGCCAAAACTAAAAAAAAAATCAAAAACCGAAAAAAAATCGCCAAAACTAAAAAAACGCAAAAACTAAGAAAAAGCGCCAAAACTAAGCAGATCGCTAAAAATTAAAATAAATCACCAAAACCGAAAAAGATTACTAAAAATCTAAAAAAAATTGCCGAAACGAAGATAAGCGAAATAACTAAAAACTGCTAAAAACAAACTTAAAAAACGCTTAAACTAAAAAACGCAAAGCTTAAAAAAATTCAAAAACCGAAAAAGAAAAATCGCCAAAACGAAAACAAACTCAAAAACTAAGAAAAAGTGCCATAACTAAGAAAATCGTTAAAGATTAAAATAAATCGCCTAAACCGAAAAAAAATTGACTAAAATCTAAAAAAATGGCCGAAACGAAGAAAAACGACATAACTAAAAAACTGCTAAAAATTAAAATAAACCACCAAAAACCGAAAAAACGCTAACCAGGAAACAAAATCAAAAACTTAAAATACGCTTAAACTAAAAAAACATAAAAACTAAAAAAAATTCAAAAACCGAAAAAAAATTGCCAAAACGAAAAAGAGCGTAAGAAATAAGAAAAAGCATCAAAACTAAGAAAACCGCTAAAAATTAAAATAGATCGCCAAACCCGAAAAAATCACCGACCACGAAAAAAACACCAAAACTAAAAAAATCGCAAAAACTGTAAAAAAGTTTACCGGTTACTTAACATTTTTAGTTATTCGATTAAATGGTTATTCGATTAAATAGTCTATAGTTTGTATATGTAAATGTAGTGTCCGTACGAAACAACCCTTCATGTAGGACTCAAATTTACTCTTTTACTGAATTAATCATTAAGCTTTGGCAGGTTTAGGTTAAAACTTATTTTTGCCTCTACTAAATATCACTTTTTAAGATTTTCTCCCGCTAAAATATCCACCTTGAGTTTATTTTGCTGTCACCATTTTCCATACATTTCTAAACATTTAAAATGCTTTACCACTTTCTTAAAACCAATTAAAATAATTTTATAAAAATTTCCGCAATTCGAACCAAGTTATTTAACATATTTTACCTCCATTGAGCGGTTGAAATAACTTAAGCAAATTTAAAATTCTTACTGGTTGAAATAAAAAAAAATAAAAATATTCTATAACAGCCAAGTAGTAATTTCATACAAACAACAAAATCTAAGCAAGTAGTGAAAAGTAGGAAATAAAAAACTATTAATTGGAATTTTACCCGTGATTAAGCAAGTTCAAATCTAGTAAATATGACATTCAAGGCCTTGCCATGGTTGGACACGGCGAAAGAAAAGAAAGGCAGTAAAGCAAAATTTTATAAAAAAAAAAACTTAAAATTTTTTTCTAAAAAGGTAAAGTTTTGAATTTTTTCTTTTTATTTCTATTTTATTTATTTTCAACTTGAGAAAACTTTTGCATTTAAATCCGCACAACTTTTGCCTCACAACTAACTATGGCCACTTGCCATTTGCCAAACAACCCGGCAGCCAAACAAGCAACCATTGAGACTTCTTACACACACACACACATACATGCGTGTTCCATGGTAGGAAAAACTTTTTATATTTGTTGTACTTTTTGTATGCAAGAAAGCTTTCAAACTTGTTTGAAAGTATGTGAAAATATTCAGAAAAATTTTTTAAATTTTTTTAATATTTTTTACTGTTTGTTTTTTATTATCAGCTAACAGGAACTTCTAACAAGGACTTTGATTTATTAGCGCACTGTTAGGATTTTGTTTCTGGATACATTTTACAAAATTATAAAACTAAATTGTTTATGTGCTAGTAAGATGACCGTTTGTCATTATTAGCATATGGGGCGAAGGTGTGTTAAAGAATTTATTCAATTGGAAATAAATCTCTATTAATATGAAATTTACTGTGCTAAAAGCAGGAAGCTCAAATGGTATGGGCAATAAAGTTTATATAAGGAGCTTCTCTTTCAAAAAATAAGAGCTAAATTCTTTTCATTTATAATAGAACAAAAATTTAATAGGACACATATTTTTTATACCCTCTACCAACAAAAATGGTAAAAGGGTATATATAGGTTTGTCATTCCGTTTGTAATTTCTATAATATCAATAAGCGACACATAAAATATATATATTCTGGATCCTTATGCATAGGGAAGACGAATAAGCGATGTCCGTCTGTCCGTCTGTCCGTCTGTCCGTCTGTCCGTCTGTCCGTCTGTCTGTACGTGAAATCGGTTTTCCGAAGCTCCCAGAAAAGCTAGAGACTTCGTTCTTGGACTGGTGTGTCAGAAATTTTCCAAAATAGATTGGTATTGAAATTCAGCAAAATCGACCAGACGATTGCAGAGCTGGAAAACGTAAACTTCATTTTGCCATATAAAAGTAACTACCGAAAACAAATTTTTATTTTTTTTTAATAAATGAACTTATTTTACACTTCCGTACGACTAAAATTGGAATTTTAAATTAAAAAAATATAAAAAAATTAAAAAGACGTTTCCAGGGTTGGAAAACTTTAACTTTTTGTGTTACGTAAAATTAACTATGTCTAAAACTATATTAGTATTTTCTCGAGAACCGTAAGAGCTACAGACCTGAAATTTGGACACAGTGTGTAGACCTTTGGCCGCTACAACAACAAATACATGAGAGTTGGAAATTAAAGGGTGTTCCAAAACGAGCAACGAAAAATGTTAAAATCCCATGTAATATACATACAATTGTATGTATGTATGTATATACACTTGAAATTTGTGAGGTTAGTGTATTTTTATACAGACTACAAAAATTAACACTAAAATTCCAAAAAATTTTAAATAAAGGGTGTTGCATCAGTTAATGCAATTTTGACTATGCAATTTTGACAACTTGCTGTATCTTGGAAACCGTAAGAGCAAAACTCTTGAAATTTTCAAAAACAGTAAAACTAAAAAATCAAAAAATTATAAAATCGCCGAACCGAAAAAAATCGCCAAAAACAAAAAAAAATCGCCAAAACGAAAAAAAGCACCAAATTACAAAAAAAATTTCTAAGACTAAAATAAATCGCGAATAACCGGAAAAATTGCTAAAATGAAAAAAAAATCGCCAAAATGAAAAAAATGGCCAAAACGAAAAAAACCCCAAAAAACAGAAAAAAATCGCCAAAATAAAAAAACCCCAAAAACAGAAAAAATCGCCAAAATGAAAAAAAATCGCCAAGATGAAAAAAATCGCCAAGATGAACAAAAACCCAAAAACAGGAAAAAAATCGCCAAAATGAAAAAAAATCGCCAAAATGAAAAAAAACCCATAATAAAAAAAAATCGCCAAAATTAAAAAAAAACCCCAAAACAGTAAAAAAAAATCGCCAAAATGAAAAAAATCGCCAAAATGAAAAAAATCTCCAAAATGAAAAAAAAACCCAAAAAACAGAAAAAAAATCGCCAAAATGAAAAAAAAACGCCAAAATGAAAAAAAATCGCCAAAATGAAAAAAACCCCAAAATAAAAAAAAAATCGCAAAAATTAAAAAAAATCGCCATAAGGAAAAAAATCTCCAAAATGAAAATAAACCCCCAAAAAGAGAAAAAAAAATCGCCAAAATGAAAAAAAATTGCTAAAATGAAAAAAAATCGCCAAAACGAAAAAAACCCCAAAAAAACAGAAAAAAATCGCCAAAATGAAAAAAACCGCAAAAACAGGAAAAAATCGCTAACATGAAAAAAAATCGCTAATATGAAAAAAATCTCCAAAATGAAAAAAAGCCCCATAAACAGAAAAAAAATCTCCAATATGAAAAAAAAAATCGCCAAAATGAAAAAAACTCCCAAAATAGGAAAAAATCGCCAAAATGGAAAAAGAATCGCCAAAAAAATTGCCAAAATTAAAAAAAATCGCCAAAATTAAATTAAACCCCCAAAAACAGAAAAAAATCGCCAAAATGAAAAAAAAAACAGAAAAAAATGGCCAAAATGAGAAAAAAAGCGACAAAACTGAAAAAATCGTTTAAACTGAAAATAACTGCGCGAGTCAAAGTCGCACTTTACTGAATTTTTTAATATTAAAGGAATTAAATTAAACTAAGTTTTTTCTTATTTCGTTTTTGCTTCGTTCACTTTACATATTTTATGTATTTTTTAAAAAACTAGATTGGTATCAATAATCAAAAAAATCCAAGATTATGACTCCAGGGTTGCAAAACTTACACTTTTTGTGTTATGTAAAATTAAATACGTCTAAATAATTAATTTTTCCCTTATAAATTAAAAATATTTTATGCTTCTGAAAGAAAAAATTGGCCTATAAAATTATAAAAATGAAAACCAACGCTCCAGAGATGGAAACTTTGAACTTTTTGTGATAGTAGAGTAACTAAATAAAACTAAGTTTTTTCTTTTTCCTTTTTGCTTTGTTCACTTAACATATTTTATGTATTTTTTAAAGAACTAGATTGGTATAAGGAATTAGAAAAATCCTAAATTATGATTCCAGGGTTGGAAAACTTACACTTTTTGTGTTATTTAAAATTAAATAGTTCTAAAAATTTTTTTCTTTTCCTTTATAAGTTGAATATATTTTATGCTTATGAAAGAAAAGTTTGGCGTATAAATATTAAATATTAAAGTATAAAATTAATTTTTTTTATTTCTTTGTTCATTTAACACACTTTATTAATTTTTTAAATCAGAAAAATCTAAAAGGTTGATTCCAGGGTTGCTAAATTTATTGTTTTTTTTACAAAAGTAACTAGGTAAATTTAGTTTTTTTCTTTTTGTTTACAAGTTTTATATACTTTATGACTTAGAATGAAATAGTTTGGCGTAGAAATTAGAAAAATAAAAGACATAGCTCCAGAGCTGGAAAACCTAAACTTTTTCTGGTATATAAAACTAATTATTACCTTGGTAATTACATATATTCTATATTTTATAAAGAAACTCAGAAAAATTGTTCCAGGGTTGGAGCTTAAAAAGAGTTTCGGTAAAAAAATAACCAAAAATATTTTTTTTCAGTTAAACAGATTTTATGTTTTAGGAAAATCATTACTCAAGATTTTTTATACTTGGTTAATTAATTAATTGGTTAATTTTTTTATGGATATCTAAACTAATTGAAGTATAAACGAAGGTTTGTGCTTATTGAGCTCTCAGCATAATAACTATTAATTTTTAGTAAATGGAAATAAAACTAAAATTTATCGCTAAGGACATAAAGGACATGTTCCGTTTCAGTTTCCTGATACCTTTCCTTTTTGCTGAGCAAATTTCAAACAAATCCTGTAGGAATAAAACGTTTAAATAATACCACGATGTATACCATTTGCAATGGGAAATTTAAATCAAGACACTAAGCAGTTTTGCAACATCAATGATTATTTACTTGGTATGGAGGTGCAATACTAAGAATATTTTAGAGTTATTAAATAGCAGCACGGTTTTTGAACATCTCGAGGGCGAGTAAACAAGCCCCAATTTATTGGCATTGTATTGACGTGACGTCGATGTTGACTGAAATAAGAGTGAATGTAAAATATATCTTAACCACAGAGTGTAGAGTAAAATATTCAACTATTTCTAATATCGAAAATAAAATAATTGAATCAAATTCTTTAATCGAAAAATACTGAAAAGTCACTTACTATTAATTGCTTTAGAGAAAAAAATTATAAATTTTTTCACAAAACAAATATGTTTGTATGAACGTACGTTGGTAAAGGGTATATAAGATTCGGCACAGCCGAATATAGCACTCTTACTTGTTTTAAATGAATATACCTATACAAAAATTTTAATATATTTCTATTATTATTTTTTATTCATTTCAATGAAAATGAACTTATGACAATATTTCAAATAATAAATTTCTTATAGAACGTTTACATCAGCAAAAAATCTAGCATATTTTGATTAAAATCTTTATGCAAATCTAAACCTTTTACACCACCTTTTTTGACATTTATCAAAAATTTTTTTATCCAAAACAAAACCCATCAACTGAATTGTTTCCAAAGCTACAACCAAACAACTGCAATGTAGCCAATTCAAACACTTTTTTAAGCAGAACGTAGCTAATTCACTCACTTTTGCTGTGCAGGATAGTAATGAATAAATAAAAACATTAGAGTAAATCTACTGAAAAATCATATTTTGTTTCTGGAAAAAAAGCAGCTTGATTTAGCTCGAAATCTCGAAAGTACTAGATTTTGAGACAGTGTAAATGCACTATTAAGTATAAATAAAATATGGTTCTATGCTTTGAAAGGAAAGTATGTTGTATACGAGTCCAGTGCTTCTCCCAGTCTGTGTTAGCTGTTTCTACTATTACAAAATGCTGTTATTATAAGTGGCAGAACTATAGTCTTATATCAATATAAGACTCCCTACTGCCCACGTGCCATGTTAAATATGTCCAGAAGGTATCTTTCTTTTTTTTAAGTAAAGAAAACTTTCGAAGAACTTACAGCAAAGTTAGCATGCACGTTTCCTTGCACACAATTTTTCTTACAAAAAAAAAAAGAAAGGAACAGTGATAAACATGAAGAAAGTAAACAACAGAAAATATTATTAACTTAAAGTGGATTTCTATATAAACATAAAAATGTACATATTTATGTGCATACATATGTGTGTGTTAGTACAAATGGGATTATTTTCTATAACTACCACATGTGGTTATTTTTTTTTTTGTTGAATGATTTTTATATGAAGTTTTTATCAAACCCGAACCATTATTCATACTTTGCTCTCATATACTCAAACACACAATGTGTTTCCTGAATCCTTGATGGACTTGATGTGGAAAAAAAATTATTTACAAGTGTAAAAAAAAAAGAATAACTTTGAGAAAATAAATATTGTTTTTTTTTGTGCATTTAAGCTATGGCCAACTTTTTTTATGCACCACTTGAGCTTAGTTTAAACATTAATGTAATATTTGTTTTGCTTTTTCATAAATATCTACACATGGCTGTTGTTGTTAAGTTGGGTGCTAAAACTAACACTTAAGTTATGTTTGTAAGAGATACTAGTGTAGAAAAGATTACAAACATACACTTACAACATTTAGATGTCTACAAGGGCAGCTTCAACGGCCACTTGTAAATGTAGACTGGATATAAAAGTTAAGAGTTCGATTTTTAGAAGCGACCGAAAATCTATGGCGTGACTTAAAAAATATATCTGCTGCAATCAGTAAATCGATTACAAAAAATTTTAAAATTTTATCAACTAGACCAAAATAAAACGGGACAATAACTAAAATGTTTGTGAAATAAATCAAAATTAGTTTGGTCTAAATGCAATAATATTTATCTGGCTTCAGCGGATACTAATCCTAATGTAGCATCAGAGCACCCTCATTCGTCGGTATTGTGTAGCAGAATCATCGGCAAAGTAAAATAACCAATAAAATGGCTGCTAAGCACAGCTTTGAAAATTTAATATGCCTCACTGACACCAGAGGCGCTGCAATACTACCTTAATTAAATTACGTGCACAAAGAAGAGTTGTAAAACAATGAATGATTTCCTCTATCTGTTTCTTAGCCACCTGTTTTCACTAACACTATCCCTTTCCTAAAGAAGCTAACAGCTAGTAATAGTAGTAAATATTTGTTGCTTGAGTGTGATTTATCTTTAAAAAAAAATTAATATAAATATGTACTTCATAGGTTAGGACAAAACAAGTCAAAAATGTTGCTTGATTTAAAGAAAATATAATTTAATTTTTTTTATCTTATTATATATAATACAAAAACACGTTTATTTGTTATGGGTGAACTCTTCAATGCCCCAACAGATTTTCGCCTTCCACCCCACAAAATATTTGTAAAATACCGGTGCGTGTTTTCATATATATACGCCCCTTTCAGAAATAGTGACTCGTCCGACAGATGGCGCAATTTTTAGTTTTTTTGTGTTTTTGCACCGTAACTCAAGAACTACTAAACCGATTTTGACCAAACTTCATATATGTACATGCTCTATGGGGCGTAAAGAGTGTTTCTGTGTAGTTTGAAGTTCGTCCGACAGATGGCGCAGTATTTATTATATTTGTGTTTTTGCACCGTAACTCAAGAACTACTGACTTCATAGCATGATCTATAGGGCGTGAGTAGTGTTTCTGTGTAGTTTGAAGTTCGTCCGACAGATGGCGCCATATTTAGTTTTTTTGTGTTTTTGCACCGTAACTCAAGAACTACTGCACCGATGTTGACAAAACTTTATATACATGCTCTATGAGGCGTGAGGAGCGTTTCTGTGTAGTTTGAAGTTCGTCCGAAAGATGGCGCAATATTTAGTTTATTCGTGGGCAAAATCCAATTTTCATATTGTACCACCAATGCCATATACAACACTAATGTTTGCTTAGGGCCAGCAACGCGGACCGGGGTCAGCTAGTATTATATATGACTTCATAGAACACTTTTTTATACCTGCATGTTATAAAATAAATTTTAATTGAAATCATTATCAAAATCCATACAAAATCTATTTTTTTAACGATTTCGTATCCAAAAGAAAAACCAGTGAAGGAAAGTTTTCCTAAGCTGCAACCAACTAACCAACTGTAATATAGTTAGTTCACACACCACACCTCTAACATCTGTAATAGAGCATTTATATCTCCACAAAATCTACCAGATTTCAATTAAAATTTTTATGAAACCCTATATCAAGTTTCTGATACATTTATCGAGATTTTTTATTCTAAACAAAACCCATTGAGTGAAAATTTTCCAAAACTTTTGATGTAGAACTTTGTAGTAGTAGAAGTGAAACCAATTATGGCCATGAGGCTAGGTTTTTCTATCTTGGATGAATAAATGAAAATAAAATGAAAACTACAACCATACAACTGCAACGTAGCAGTGACAAAAACTCTAGAAGAATTCTTGTTGGTATAAAAAGCGAGGCTGTATATAAGAGTAAGTCAGTGTGAATCAGCTAAGCTTGAAGTAAACATCGTTGAACGTAAAGAACGTGATTTCCATAATAAAAAGAAGTAAAATATAATTACGTTAAGTCATTGTGCTTATACTTTTTAGTCAAGACTAAACGGAAGTACGAAAATAAACACATAGCTGTATTTCATTTATTTTTGAGTAACCAAAAGAACTCACACCTTTAAAATTTCGAAACATAGAAATACGAGTATGTTCAACCACTTGTTAAATTGAACGCCAAGAATTAAAATATTCATTATCTAAATTAGTTAGAATTATTAAGTTGACCATTTGTAATATCTTGATTTCGTTAAGGTGAAAATTTTTTAAAGCGAAGTTTAGCTCTATTTACATTTTTTTATTTAATTGTCCTTCAATATATTTTTAAGAGAAGTAACGCTGAAACAATAAATACCTACTACTATTACCAGCTGTTACTTACTTTAGGAAAGGGATAGTGCTAGAGAAGACAAGTACTGAAGTAAGAGTTAGAGGAAAGCTTCATTCTTTTATAACTCTGCTTTTTACAAGTTTTTTGTTCTTACTAATGCAGTGTTGCAGCATTTCTGGTGCTTCCATATTTTTTTAGTTAAATATATTCTAATTTTTGTAATTGTTTAATTTACTATTATTTTTTTCAATTTAAAATTGTATGTTTCATCGTTTAGTATATAAACATTCTTGCAATTTCATCAAATAACTGACAAATAACTTGAGTTCTGTGAATCATTTAAAAAAAAAATTAAGTATGCACTAAATATTATATTATCTTAGTTAATTTAATTATTATTTTTCGAACTGTATTTGTTTCTATATTCTTATGAATTGAACAGGCTAATGTTCGTAACGCTTTTCAAGCCAAATTATATATTATCATCTAATACTAGAACCACAAATAAAGGGATATGAGAAGAATAAACATAATGGCCATATCTGTCAACATCAATGTTAAAATATTTTCACTTAACTTTTATTTCTTTCAAGCGTAAATGTTTAAATATCTGTTTTTTCTATTCAAAATTCGTATGAAGTAGAGAGCAGCTAGTTTTGTCATTTTGTTGCTCTCCTACTATACAAATTGACAAATCACTCGTACGGAAACAGGAAACAAGGACAGGAAAACACTACAACAATATTTTGTTATCAGTGAGAACATATAGAAAACTTTACTAAAAATTTATATAAAAAAAAAGTACTAAGAAGAAGAGGAATCTTTGACTGGAAAACAACAAAACTTTAGTTGTAAATCTTTATTTTTTTCTTGGCCATAGATATTTGTTTGAAAAAAAGAATAAAAAAATTTGTTTTGGTTGAAATAACATGACGAAAAAAAATTTTATATCAATCTTAAAAAGTTAGTTGTTAAATAAAGAGACAAAAAATAAATAAAAATTCATGCATATTGTCCAATTTTTTTAATGTACATACATACATATGTATGCTGTAAACCAAAGTTCTATAAAAATATACATATCTATCTTGTAATCCATTTTCCTACAATATTTCATGTAATCGGTTAACAATCTGGGCCTAAACTACCGCATTTGTGATCAAGTAGGCTTTCGTAACGAATCAAATTTTTTTGAGGGGGTTATTGCATTCGATAGCTTTCGACTTAGCATTTTAAAAAGTGTACCAAGTTAGTCTCACATCGATTGTTGAATGGACTAGACAGCTTGCTTACAAATAGTTGCTCCCACAACCTTTTACCGTGCTTGGCTCTACACTTAACTAAACTACTTATCCAACACTTCTATTAACCGCCCAAAAGTATGCAACGAATACTATTTTATTGCATGATTACAATTTCAAAAGCACTACAAAGATGTTTTTATTAACTAAGTGCTTTTCTTAACGGAAATTTGATAATGTTAAGATTGGATTGAAATTTCACTGCTTATGCCAGTTGTATTATATCTGGATGTTGATGAAAACAGATTGTTATTGGTGTAGGAATGAACAAGAAATTGACAAATTTCAATATAAAAGAAACTGTATTACTTACTTGTATTATTTATTGTAATTGTAAAATACGCAGGCATCGAAAAATTAAATGTGAAATGCTAGGATTGGAAAATTGATCTGGCATCTCTCTAAGGCTCCAGTTCGAAAAAAGTTGAACTTTTGATCACCTAGTGCTTTTTTTAGTAAAATGAACAAGCAAAAGACAATAAGAAAGAGCCGACAACAAAAAGACAACAAAAACTCCAGAGATTCTTATAGATGTCACAGTATGCTTTATACAGCATTCGCTGCATACAGCTGATTATAAAAGTTTGCATGAATACATATAATTATTTCAGTTGGTAATTTACATTAAAATAAGAGCTGTGTGACAATACTTTAGAGGTAGAGTGTGAATTTGATATCCAATGACTGGTCACAAGTGAGCAGCAACAAACAGACAAGCACTTTTTGAAATGTTCAACTCATTAAAAGACGCATCGACCGAACCGACATTTTGAAAAACTAAAGAGATTATCAAACATAAATCAATTTTTTCAATGAATATTTGATCTGAAATATTTTTACATAAAACTTCGATATAACTACACGCAATGATCTTAACTTGTGGGCATCTGTATCTTTTTTATTTAACACTTTTCACAACAAACTAATAAATTACTTGAAAATTTTGTTAACCAATTATTTTTTTATTTTGTTGTACACAACATTTTTGCGAAATTACGAACCGTACTGCACGAGAGATTTCAAGAAACTAAATTTATTTCTTCATCCTCTTATCATCTTCTTCTTAATAATACGAAATTTGTTGTTGGCATATTCGAAGTTTTATAATTCGCTCCCTAGGATATGCATCGAACACGAAAACTATTATAAATTTTTAATTTTTATGCTGAAGATCTGGCATATTAAGGCAACAGTGCTACCTGACTTGTGTCTAAGATTAACTACGTAACGAGCAGCACTAACTGCCTCTTTGATTCTTTAATTCTTCTCAGTAGATTCATCCACGAATTAGAAGTTTGCTTTAACATTGCAAATATAGTTGAACACTATACAAAAATTGCACTCACGTTCTATGAGAAGAATTTACATTTTTAAAGTCGGCCTCCTTAAGATATGCATCAAGAAATTCATTGTGATATGCTTGCGTTCGAAAAATAGATCTGGCATCTCTAAGGCTCTAGTTCGAATAATGTTGATGAACTTTTAATCAACTAGTTAGTGCTCTCTTAATGAAATGAATAACAAAAAGACGGCAATAAATAGAAAGTAGTAAAATAGGAAAAACAAAAACATTAGCTGAAGAGATTCTTAAGGAAGATGGCGCATTCTTTATACAGTACTATCCGAATACAGTCAATGCTAAAAGTTTTCGCTGATTTGACTTATTATTTCAGTTGGATACTTACATTACAAAATAAGAGGTGTGTGGCAATACTTTTGTTGATAAGTGTGACTTTGAAATCCAACGGAGCAGCCACAAGCACTTTTTACAATGTTCATTCAACTCATTAAAAGACGAATCGACCGAACCGATATTTTGAAAAACTAAAAAGATTATGAAACATTAATCAACTAGAATTTATATTTCACAAAAAAAGTATTACATATTTGGATGCAATTTTTCTATCCATATTTGGCGTTTGCCTCTTTTTTATTTATGCCATATGAATTTTACTTTTTACACAGCAAACTAATAAATAAGTTTATTTTTTTTTTAACAAAATTTCTTTATATTCTAATACACATTTTTCCGAAACTGCGAACCGAACTGCACGAGAGATTGCAAGCAACTAAATTCATTCCTTCATCCGCTTATATTTCTTCTTCTTAATAACATGACAATTGTTGTTGGTATATTCGAAGTTCTATAATTCGCGCCCTGAGATATGCATCGAACAATGGAATTTTTTATTTTGAAGAAGATCTGGCATATCAATTTAAGCTCTTAATTCACAGCGTTGCCAGTATTGTTTCTTTTCATTATACCTACGAATCATAAATCAGTGGGCCTAATTACGAGTGCATAATATTGACCTGCACAAGACTATTTATATGACCTTTCAAGACATGCGAAATTTTTTAAACGCTTTACTACAGCGAAATATTCTAAAATAAACGCTAAACAACACTGTTCGCAATAATTTTTTTGAGTTCTTTGTCTTGCCAACAGTGCTTTTTAGCGTTTGTTTTAGAATATTTCGCTGTAGTAAAGCGTTTAAAAAATTTCGCATGTCTTGAAAGGTCTTATAAATAGTCTTGTGCAGGACTTTAGTGCATATTGCATATCGCCTACGACTACGACGAATTTGTAATAGATTAAAGAAAAACGGCTGCAATGTTCTTAAGTCTAGTAAAAAATTGTCGTAGTCGAAGTCAAAATAAGTCACTCATAATTACACCCAATAAAACTACTTTGTGTCCACGAATAATGAGTTCCCGTCATATCGTCGGTTAGTTTCTGGTTTTCGGCAAAGTATATTCAAAATACATTATGTCTGCAGCAAACCAGAAACCAACGGACTAATACGTAGCTCCTCTTAACAGTTGCAAGATATTTTTGCAATTCACCTTGTATAAAAATTCAATAATATAAGATGGTTCGACAATAATGTTTGATTAAATCAGTTCAAAGTTTTTACACACTCCAAATATATATATGGAAAAAATGTGAATATCAAGTATTTATTAAGTTCTAATATTTAAATTTTATGAATTGTTAGAACAAGGAAACCTTCAAAAGCCAACCCGAATTCCAAGAGTCCAGCCTAAATTAGAGCGTCAAGCGTAGCGTTAGGATTATTATTTTATACGTTAAAATGTACTGAAAATACGTACCCTGTTGCTAACGCTACGCTTAACGCTCTAATTTAGGTTGGAGTCTAATTAATCAGGGTGTCCAAACTAGTTGGACAAAATTAAAATTAAGTATAAATTCCTATTTTTATTAATTTTTATATATATTTAAAATGTTCATAGTTATAAGGTTGCCCTCCATGAATTATAAAGCGGCAACACTTAAATAACTTGCGCTACAAAAATATATTGTAGCTTATCTTTGAATCGGTTATGAAAACCCGAAGTTTACCTAAAAAATAAATATACTTACCTTTGTTGATCCCTTTGAATTGTATCTTAATTACTTACCTGTTTACCATCGAAGTGTATATTACAAAATACTAGTAAAAATTCCAGTGTAATACCTACATACTTACCCAATTGTGAAAAGTAAAATTGTAAGAAATCAAACTGAAATACCTGCTTGTGTACTAATTTCTCAAGGTAATAAAGGTGAGCATCCCATCTCAACCAACCCTTTAAGAAAAAATAAAAGTTACTAATGATTGTTTCTTTTATTTTCCCATAACCCCAATAATTATTATCACGACTCTCGGAGTGATAATAATAAAAATCGTCCCTTTAGATTGCTCAACGAGGAGTTAATTAGATTTCCCCCGCTACCCTCTGCAAAATCATAAAGGGGGATTCATCAGCAATAATCCCAGTAATTATTCACAGGGCTATCATGAATAAAATTCCGCGTGAAATTTCTCCCTTTTACAATTAGAATTTTTTATTTTCCCTATTATGTATTTGCCATTAGTTGGAATTTTTCCCTGGGAAAAATTTCACGTGGAATTTTATTCATTATAGCCCTGATTGTGTATAAAAAATAATCAAATGGGCAACGCCGTCATAGACACGAATTGGAGGTGCCAGATCTTCTTCAGAAATAAAATTCCATCAAATTTAATGTATTCGATGCATATCCTAGGGAGCGAAATATAGAATTTCGCATTTCGAATATACCAACAACAAATATCACGTTATTAAGAAGAAGATGATAAGAGGATGAAGAAATAAATTTAGTTTCTTGAAATCTCTCGTGCAGTTCGGTTCGCAACAACAAATACTACATGGCATGTTATGAAGAAGAAGATGATAAGAGGATGAAGCAGTGATGCATTTTGAATGTTTTTGGTTTAGGGCCAAATTAACGATTTAAAAGGGCCGCAATACATTTGATAGGGCCAAAAATTTTTTAAATGAATTTGATGACAATATTTGGGTGGTTAATATAACTCAGTCAATTTCTAGGGAATTTTTTAAAATAAACCTGCGAATTACTCTGAATTAATTATGCTTTATAAATAAAGTTGTACATTATTTTTTAATTTTTCTAATAAGCTAATTAGGCCTACATATACATACATTGTATATGCAAATGAAAACAAAAGTATGTTGTATAATACATTAATTTTATTTTTACGTTAACAAAAATTCAAATCATTAATACAAAAATTAAAATTTTTACGTACATACGTCTTCACAATGTGTGACTAAGAGTTAACGTGAACTTTGACTGACAGTTCTTCATACAAAACTTGCCGTTAAAGTCCCTGTTAGCTTTTAATTGTACATTGTGAAAAGGGCCGTTAATAGTATTTTTTTAAAGTAAAGTTTGTACCTACATATACATATATTTTATATTTACATACATATGTACATGTGTATGCTTCTTAAAAAAATAAAATTTTAGTTAGAAAAACATATTTAATATGAAATTCTTAATATGTATCTTTACTATAAGAATGATTATAAGTAATTAGATTTCAATATATCTTTCAATTGTATTTAAGATGACTTAATATTTACATGACACTATCTCCGAAAGAATCTAGAGCATTTACCACAAATGACGCCATTGGCCTTTCAACCTTAACGCTGCTACTACCATCAGGTCTTAATTAAGAGTATCGTATTTCGACTTCAGTTACGACGGTTTTATACAGTGATGCTTTTAGCTATTTTTAAGCCTTTTTTATTCTAATCTAGCTAGTTTTCTTTAGACATTTTTCTACAACAAATTTTTTTGTGATTTTTCTTAAAACATACCAAAAAATACTACAGAATACATAGTATTTTATTGTTTTCGCATTACTACCAATAAAAGAATAAACATCAATGGCTTTTCAAAAAATTAATCATGTAGTATGCATTTTATGATACAAAATACATTTTCAATTACCACCATAATATGAAAATAATTGTGAAATTGGTAACTATAAAATTTGCTACTCGTTTCTTATAATCCCTGTAATGTTGTTGTAGTGTAGTTGGTGGCTAATGTTGTCAATATAACGAGTGTCATTTTTATTTGGTACATGTAAAAATAAAATATAAATTACAGTTGAAATAAACGTTTCAAATACAGAAAGAGAACAAAATTGGTAAATATTGAAAATATAAGCCAGTTGTTACTTACAATAGAATTCCTCAGAGCTGTGTAAAACTTATTGGCACATACGACAGCTACGATAAAAACAATTATGTTTAGATCTGAGTTTTTAGTTAAACAAATTTCCAACATGCAAATTATAGATTTTAAATTTGTGTTTTCTTATGTTCAGTATTTGTTTGTTCGTGCCCAAGAATGTTAAGAAAAATTCTTTGATTTTTTAATTAAATTTATTATTTTTAATTATCTTATGAAATCTTCCAGATTTACTGAAAAAAGGAAAATATGAATTACAGGCAAATCTCGGTATAACGAATCTCGCTTTAACGAAAATCCAATATAATGAACGTCATAATATTCAACATTAACATCCTTATATAGCGAATAATATAATAATTTTATACTGGATATAACGAATGATAAAGGAAAAATTACAAAATAAAAAAAACAAAAACTTGCTAGCATCATATTTATAACATTTTGTTGTACTTTATATAGCGAATGTTTTGTTAAAGTGTGCTCTGTATAACGAATGGTAAAAAAAATATTAAACAAAATCTACAGTAGCATTTTTGCAAAAAACATTGTGGTACCGTTATTTTAAATTTGGTAGCTTATTTCAAAGATAATAACTGCCTTCATTCTTTTTATTGTCTTGTATCATGTCTACAATAATAAAAGTTAAAATAACACTTGAAAAAAACTTGGCGTTATAACTAATTTTTCGGTATATCGAATGGGCCTGATATTTTATCGTTCGTTATACCAGGACTTGCCTTTACCTACTTATTTTTGTTTAATATTTTGTTTAATAGCCATTTTTAATCATTTTTTTTAGCTTTTTAGTCTATATTTAGCCATTATTAGTGAGAGAATACGGGCTCCACTTATTTTGTACTAGACTTAAGAATTTTGTAGTCGATATACGAACGTCGTGCTAAGGCCTATTATTAGACATGCCCTAAAATTAGTTCAAAAGCGGATTGGTAAAGCAACGCATCGAATTTTTAAACAAGTTGACGACCCCCAGATTTTTTTACGTATTTTTTCATGTACATACATACATACATACACATATACATATATATTTTTTCAATGCGTTTTAAAAATTGTCGATGCTATTGTCGATTAATTACTTTTTATTTTTAACCCCCGACAAAAAAAGGGGTGTTATAAGTTTGTAGTGAGTGTCTGTGTATCTGTGTGTCTGTCCATGTCCACGTACAGACCAAACGGCTGTACCGATTTTGATTTAGGTTTTTCTGTTTGAAAAGTGACTTGATCGAGAAGGTTGTTAACTATGTTTGAAGAAAATCGGTGTAGCCGATTATAAGATATTACATCTTTTCGGGGGTTTTAAAATTTGCAATTTTTGCTATTTATACTTATAACCATCTATATAATTAATAGGCGAACACGTTTTTTGTAATCCCTTTTACGCTGGAACTACTGCACCGATTTTGGAAAGATTTATATCAGTTTAAAGGAATTTCTGCACAGATGTGCAGAATCTATATTTTGTTGAAATTGGTTTAGTATTTTGGGAGCTATAAGCGTTTAAAGTTGCTACTACTACATGCAAACATAGTACACACGCATTTGTTAGCTTACACTTGAAAATGAAACAAAACGTGTGTGTATGAGTGTGTGTATTTGCAGTATTTGCTATTGCTATTCCAATATTTTTTCTCTTATTTGTTATTGTATGAAAGCCATAAAACTTATGGGAAGAGAGTTCAATAAATTGAAGTAGCTTTAATAAAGGGATTTTGTTTCTGGTTTTTTTTTAATATTATGTACGAATTATTGTTTATGCAAATATGTATGCATATTGTGTGACTGTTTTAATGAATTTTTTATGACGTTAAGATAGTTTTTCTTTGAATCTTAATATAATTATTTACATCTAGAATACGGACGATTATGTCGTCCGTTTGGTATATCTAGTATTTATTACTACCCTAAACGTTGGCACAATTAAATTTTTAATGTTTTCGCAAGTTTTCCCAAACCTTAAAATTTGTGGATGCATGCAGAGTTTATTCCTAAATTGTATATAGCTTAAAGAATTTTATTTGAAACACGAAATGTTTGCAAATAAAATTAAGCAACTTTTTCTTTGATAATCAAAACATTGTTGTGAATAAAACTACTGTTTGAAATCGGAAGAAAACTACACTAAAAATGTACTTAAGGGTTTGAAGTACATAGTTAGTTTAATTTTTAGCTGAAAGGGCCAAAACAGCTCTGAAAGTACCACAGGGTCATCAAACTTCCAAAAGTGGCACAAAAGGCCCAAATGTGCCATATTTTGCATCACTGGGATAAAGCAAATTTAGTTTCTTGAAGTCTCTGGTGCAGTTCGGTTCGAAGTATCGCAAAAATACAATAGAATAGTTTGTTGTAAAAAGTGTTAAAAAAAAATTTATTTGGCATAAATAAAAAAGAGGCTGATGCCCACAAGTTAAGATCAATGTGTGTAGTTATTTCTAAGTTTCGCGTAAAAAAATGTTGTATCAAATATGTTTAGAAAAAGTGCATCCAAATATAAATTTTTTGTGAAATTTTTTTTTGATTCATTATTCATTATACATATTGCTAGTTTTACAAAATGTCGGTTCGGTCGATTCGTCTCTTAATGTCTTGAATATTGCAAAAAAAAAAATTGTGTGTTTGTGCTGCTCGTTATTGGGTATAAAAGTCTCACTTTACCACAAAAGTATTACCACACATGTATAGTAAGTAACCAACTGAAATAACAAAGAAAATCAATTAAAACTTTTATCATTGGCTGTATTAAGAAAATATTGTGTGTATAAAGAAGACTCCATCTTCCTTAAGAATCTCTTCAGCTAATGTTTTTGTTTTTCCTATTTTACTATCTTCTGTTTATTGTCGTCTTTTTGTGGTTCATTTCATACAAAAGAGCAGCACTAGGTAATTAGAAGTTCATTAACTTTTTCGAACTAAAGCTTTGGAGATGCCACATCTATTTTTCCAACACTAGTATTTCACAATTCATTTTCGGATGCATATCTTAAGGATGCCTATTATTAAGATGTAAATTCACCTCATAGAATGCAAATGCAACTTTTGTATAATGTTCAACTAGTTTTTAAACGCTAAAGCAAATGCAAAAGGTGATTTAACTTATAATTCGTGGGTAAGAATTAAACAATCAAAGAGGTAGCCTTAAGCTCGTTAAGTAATTAATTTTAGACACAAGTCAGGTAGCACTGTAAGATTCAAAATTCTATTAAAGTTATCGGATTCGGTGCATATCTCAAGGCGCTAGTTAAAGATTTTCGAATATATCTACAACAAATTCATGTTATTAAGAAGAAGATAAAAAGAGGATGAAGGAATGAATTTAGTTGCTTGCAATCTCTCGTGCAGTTCGGTTCGCAGTTTCGGAAAATTTTGTGTAGGTATTACAAAATAATAAAATGTTGTTAATAAATGTGAAGTTATTTATTAGTTTGGTGTGAAAAGTGTTAAAAAGTAAAATTATTTTGGCATGAAAAAGAGGCAGACGCCCACAAGTTAAGATCAATGTGTGTATATTTTTTTTCCAAGTTTTAAGTAAAAAAATATATTAAATCACATATAAATAAAGAAAGTGCATACAAATAATATTTGTTGCAGAAATATGATAAATATATCCCAAGTTTTTCAAAATGTCGGTGCGGTCGATTCGTCTTTTAATGAGTTGAACATTGCAAAAAGTGTTTGTGTGTTTGTTGCTGCTCACTTGTGACCTGTTGTAGGATTTCAAAGTCATACCTAACTACAAAAATATTGCCACATACCTCTTATTTATTTAATGTAAGTAACCATTATTATTATTATTATTATTATTTTATTAATGTAATTAAACAATGAAAATTTCAAAAGAAATTAGATAAAACATTTATCCATAGGCTGTATTCGGAAAATAGTGTATGTACATCAGTGTTGCCGATTTGTGTGTAATTACACATATCATGTGTAATTTTCACTTGCATGTGTAGCGCATGTGTAATTGATTTTATGTGTAATTCATGTGTAGTTTCGCTTTATATTATATTTTTCCAAAATTAAAATTTTTCCAAACCCTGATATTCTCATTAACTGTTTCAGTTTGCAACACTAAGACAATTATTTTTCCGAGCCCTTTAGATTCCAAACTGAATGGCTTCAGAAAACAGAGTTCAAAGGATGGCTGATCAAAATTTCAGATAGAGGAAAAGATGTATCATTTTGCAAATTATGCAATAAAAAACTAATTTGCCATAAGCCAGTCCTTTCGAGGCACATGGAAACAACTTCTCACAAAGCCGCTGCTTCTGCCCTAAGATCTACTTCTAATATTTGCACTGCTTTACAAAATACTATTGCAATTAAAGTGACTATTAAAAGAGCTGAATTAAACCTCGCTGGACTATTAGCTACTAACAACTTGCCATTTATACTAATAGATGACCTTGTACCTGTGTTAAAATCATCAATTCCATATTCAAATATATTGACAGATGTAAGTCTTCATAGGACAAAGGCAACTGCATTAATGAAAAATATTCTAGGTCCAAGTTTTGCTCAAGATTTGTATGACAATCTAAAAAACACGATGTTTTATATTATAATAGATAAAACAACAGATATTAGCTCCATAAAACAAATTGTCATAACAACTATTTTTTACAATGAAAATACATCCAGTGCTCAGTATTCCTTTTTCGATTTTAAAGAATGTATATCATCTACTGCAACCGACATTTTTAATATTTTTAAAAACTCTATTGAAGAAAAGGATATACCTTTTACAAATTTGGTCGATACTCCTAATGTAATGTTTGGACAATACAAAAAAATCAGATATTGTCTTGGTAGCATCAAAATCTTGTTTAAAATTGCCCATTAACTTGGGGTCTTATTTTAATAGAAGCTATATTCGCCAAAAAAAACCTTCAAGAGTTTCAAGAGTACTTCAAAACTGATGTGCAAAAAATATTATCCCCAGCGATTACCAGATGGCTCTCTTATTTCTAAATTTGGAAGAAATCTACATATATTGGAATAGCTGCATATGAATCTTTGTCTAACTGCACTAGTACCGAAAAAAGTTATACTTCAAAACTGTAGAGAGTTTTATATAGAAGCTATTCATCAAATAAAATTAAAATTTGATTTTTCCGATGAAATATATACAATTGTCGACATCGCTCGTCCAAAATTTGCTCAAAACTTTCAGTTAAAGACATTATCTTTGTTCTCAAAAAGATTTCCTACTTTTGATGTTGATTTGCAATTACTTGATAATAAAAATTTTTAGATTAAAAAATTCTTTAGGTGAAAGTTTGTTTCCAAATTTACAAAAAGTAATTAAATTTCTATTAATATTACCATTTTCAAATGCATCCGCTGAAAGAATATTTAGTAATTTAAAAAATTGTAAAACAGATTTAAGAAATAAGTTATCTTCAGAAACAATTGCGGCAATTTTTTTTGCCAAAGAAGGAATTCGGAGAATTGAAAATTAAAACTTCGAACATACGGAAATTATGTATAATAAGCCAGATTGGAAAAATTGATTTTGTAAAAATTAAACATTTTAAAACATTATGGGCATAATTTTGCACAACGCAACGAAAAACAATAACAAATTTGAAATGATTAATTTTCTTTGTTAAAAATTTTAAACTTTTCAATGCCAAAAAATGGAGCATTTTATATGAAGTTAAAATTTTAAATTTACATCCATATGTGTGTATGTACAAATCAACAACTATTTAAAATATTTTTAAATTTGTTATTTTCTGTCACAAAAATTCTGACTGCTGCGTTGCGTTTTACAAAATTATGACTTACATACATTTTATAGAAAAAATACCAAATACTTACATATGTATACATAAAGTATTATTTTTATAATTCCATATGTACCTATGTCTCTAAATGTAATGTTCAAGTTTGAATTACTTTTATTTTTTGTTTGTTTTATTTTTTGGTTGAGTATAGTACATATGTACATATATAAAAAAAATCATGTGTAATTTTTCTTCAGATGTGTAATATTGGAAACAGTGATGTGTAATTTCCAAATTCATCATTGGCAACACTGATGTACATAAAGAATACTCCATCTTCCTTGAGCATCTCTTCAGCTAATGTTTTTGTTTTTCCTATTTTACTACCTTCTGTTTATTGCCGTCTTTTTGTTATTCATTTCATTAAGAGAGCACTAGTTGATTAAAAGTTCATTAACTTTTTTCGAACTAGAGCTTTAGAGATGCCAGATGCATTTTTCTATCACAAAAATTTCGCAATTAATTTCTTGGTGCATATCTTAAGGCAGTATAATCAACTGTATTCTGCGAATGCTATTTAAAGCATAATATAACATATATTCGAATCTCTGCAGCTAATTGTTGTTTTTGGTATTGTAATAAGTTCTTTTTGGTTTGTTGGCTTTTTGTGGTTCATTTTACTAAAAAAGCACTAGGTGATAAAAAGTTCAAGTTTTTTGGTTTGTGTCTTTGTTAAATTTATGCCTTGGATAACTGCTTCGTGGCAGTGATAGCTAAAGGGGTGTATGCTTAACGTGACCAGAAGCTTTTTACAAAAAGCGGGGCACGATCGTTCAAAAAGCGGGATTTTGACGAAAATACGGCCAAAAAGCGGGATTTTTAAATAAACAACTATTTGAAAGCGGGATGTGTAATACGCACATAAAAAGTTTCGTATGTACTTAGGAAACACAGTTTTTAACTCAAAAGAATCGATTTTAAATAAACAAAAGTTTTTATTAACAAAAATTTTTATTTAGTAACGTAAAATAAATAAAATTAAAGATTTTTTGACTTCATTTACAAAACAAAATACGATTTTTATACAAAACAATGTACAAAAACTTAAGGCGAATGATAGCAAGTGGCCTTGTTAGTCCATATTATCATCAACTGACTACACCAATGTGTCAAACTCTTTATAAAAAAATAAGCAAGAACTTTTTATTTTATTATTGACAGTTTGGTGAATGTCAGTTGTTATTCTCCTAATAAGCCCTCTTGGTAATAAATTCCTAAAGCAACAGAATGTCTGCACATATAAAGCACTGTAACAAAAGCATCTTTGAGTGTGTACGTTTGTATTTTTATTTTTTTCATTTGAGGAGCTGCCAGATCCAAAAAAAAATAAACAATAACTACACTAAAAAATATTTGGAATAAATTTTTATCAGTTACATATTAATAAAAATATATTAAGAGATAAGAAATTTCAAAACTCTAAAAAGCGGGATAAAGCGGGATAAAAATTCAAGGCGGGATCAACCTCAGAAAAGCGGGATAATCCCGCCTAAAGCGGGATGTCTGGTCAGGTTATGTATGCTAAATATATTATAAATGCGAAAGTAATGGCCTGTTCCACGAAATCGTTCGATCGGCAACTTGTATTGAAAACAGCAATACATTTTCTAATGATATGGTTGTTTGCAATACAAATTGTTGATCAGACGATTTCTGGTGACTTCGTAGGACAGGCCGTAAATTTATTGTTTGTTGCGCTTTAACGCCTCTTTTTTTAAATAGGAGCACGAGGGGAGGTATGGGAAAATTTCTGCATATTTGAAACCATTTTGATGAAATTCAAAATATGGATAGATCTGTGTCCAAAAGAAGACATAGGCCATACATTTTTTCAAAAATAGGATCACGAGGGTAGGTAGGGGGGTAATTTCTTCCTCATTGAAAACATTTATGAAATTCAAAACATCTGAGTCCAAAAGTATTTCTCAAAAATAAATAAAATCAATATCATTATGTTCATTTGTACATTTTAAGAACACTTGGTTTTCCTGTTTAGAATTTTTTTTTATTTTATAAATAAAATATACATAATATGTAAATATGTATGTACTTATTTTTATTATTTAAAAATTTTTTTTTGTTCCATGTGACTACAAAATAAAGCGAAACAGTAAATTTTAAATAAAATTTCAAAGGATTTCTTCATTTATATATATATCTGTGGTTTGCATTAATAATAAATTATAACATATCGTTATTTTTTAAATTATTTTAAGAAATTTTCAAAAAATATGAAATATGGTACATACATCATATTTTACTTAAACAGCAATAACTTATACATTTTTTTAAACATTTTTTCTGTCTCTATTGAAGTAATTAGATTTTTGGACATACGCTGTTATTAATGAAAACCACAGATAAATACAATATATATCAAAAAATAAAAAATAAAAATGCGTGGGTATTTCGCTTGAAAAAAATAACACATTATTTTTTCCGGCAAAAGCAATAGTACACAATTTTTTCTTTTGTTAAAAAATAAAAATAAAATAACAATTAGTCAATGAATTGCCTAGTACTACGGGTATTACTAGGTGTTACCTTTTTAAGGCAAGGGATAGTGATAGAGATGACATGTGGCAAAAGAAGAGTTAGAGGAAAGCTCAATTTTTTTTTTGAGAACTCAGCTTTTGTAATCTTTTTTTAATAATCCCATGTTGCAGCGCCTCTGGTGTCAATGAGGCGTAGTAAACGTTCAAAGCTTTTTTATGGGTTATTTTACTTTGCCTATGATTCTGCTAGAAAATAAAGGAGGGCGTTCTGATGTTACATAAGATTAGTATCTGCTGAAGCCGGTGTAGCTCAGTGACCAGTATCTGTCTATGCCTTCATCAATTTAACTTTCCTGCAACAACTGATACAAAGAAACACTAATGCACCTCAGAAAAATGTACGGTGTTGTTATTTTTTTAATGGCTATTGGAACCGGGCTCGAGTCCAGGACCTTCAGTTCTGTAGTCAACTTTTTAAGCGCTTCAGCCAACGCCATAAAATTTATTAAATTGTAAACAAGCAATATTAATATGACGTGTGCGGACGAATAAAAATTTATGAATATTACTTAAACTGTAATCCTTTCCAACCTTAAAACTTTTAAGGAAATTTCACAAAGCTTAATACCATTTTAAGCAAACACTGCATTTATCTCCAAAAGCAATTGGATATAAAACATAAATTATTGAAACTGTTTTTTTCTAGCTGCAATTGCAGACGTTGCTCTTTCTTTTCAATACCACCACATAAACCAAAATGCAAATAAATTTTTGGTATATCAAATGCATTAAAAATAAATTTACGTTCCGTATTTTTTTTTTACATTTTCTGTTTTGATATCCTTTGAGATTTGCGAGTTTTTCTATTCAAATATTTATGGAGTTTAAACGCAAGTGCTCATGTTAAACAAAAAAAATTGTAGAATGTCTGAAGGAATAAAAAAATTTTGGATTTTTCTTTTTTAACTTGCTTCTCGTACATTAATATGCATGCATAGTATTTGATGCTATTTGTTGAAAAATATTTGTATAAAAGTTATTGTAAACCATAGAAAATTGAAACGTTTACATACCTTTTAGCTGCATGTAAAAGGTTACGATCACAAAGTGGAAAATTTCAATACCAATAGTTTTATTTTTATTACTCAATTATATAATATAGAAGATTTATTTTTACTTATCATTTATGTAGACTTAATTTAAATACAAAGAAAAAATAATTGTGGGAATAAATATGTATATTGCAGAGTTGACAGAAAGCAAATCTTTAGCCAATTTCTTTGAAAAAAACCATCAACAAATTTTTTCCATTTTATAAATAAAAAAGACAATTTAAATATCTTTAAATTTTTTATGTTATTTAGTATTCTTACTTAGAGTTGTATACAATATTTTGCTGGCTGATTTTATTGTTTGCAACAGATTGTATTTAACTTTCTTAATATAAAAATTTCATCAAAAGTTTCATTTGATGCTTTTTGCATAGATACTCGTAGTATTAAAAATGTTTCATTAAGAAAATGCTTAAGAAGTTTTTTTTTGAATTTTTATTTATTTCTTATATTTGACAAAAAATCATTCAGTTGCCTTCAAGCTCTTAGAGCAAAAGCTACAACATCGTTAGTAGTACTTAGTTTTTTTTTAACAAGAAAAACAACATTTTGTTGCCAGCATTTCCATCTGGCAATGAGTGTTGCTATGTTGCAGATTGCAAAAAAAAAAAAAAAAATAATAGATAGAATTATAATAAAAATTTAAAGCAATTTTTATAACTATGTTTTTTTAAGTTTAACATTTGTTAATGCACTAATAATTCCAAATTATTATTTTACTTATTTAGTAAAATATTTTGTTATTAAAAATACATTAAAATTTATTATTGAGGGGTTTAGCTGGATCCTATGCGTATTTCACTGTTGCTAATGCAGATCATCAGGGAACATTTACCCTGATGATCTTAGAACAACTAGAGTTATTATGTTATAAACTTTCATTTAAACAAATGAGAAGTTCAACAAATAAGAAAGTCGAAGCAAGAACTCAATAATCAACATGTTTCTTTTTATTTTCTTACTTTACTACATTGGCTGACTTTTTTGAGCTGCGAGGTTAATTCTACAAGATATTCAGCGAAAAAAATTAAGTTTTATATATATAAGTTTTTATATATATGTACTCGTATATATAAGTTCCTTTTATTCCTAAAATTAGCATAGGACTTCAATATAATCCCTGAACATAACCCTATTCTGTGCTATTCTGTATAGAGGATATTATGTATTCCATGCAATCATCAATTAAAAATTCATTATAAATCAGATATAAAAGAAAACAAAACATTTCATTTCATTTTGATCTTAGAAGTGAGTTAAACAAGAGGAGTTATAACAATTGATCTAGTTGATTTTGTATTGTTCTTCCATTGGCAAAACCGATTACTCCAGTTGATATTGTCTTTCTCTTCACATTAGCTCAAATTAAAATTAATTTAAACATATTGTTACGTTTTTACCCTTTAAAAACACTTTTCCGTGGACTCCAAGATTTTCAAATAAATAAAAGACCCCAGTGCACTAATTAGGGTTAAGAATGACAGCTTATTTACTAATACATAAAGTTTAACTAATCGAATCCAAGAGCTTAAATTTACAAACATAGATTACTTAAATATACCACAACTGGTTACCACTACGTCTTCCTCGCTGTTGTATACACAGGCCTCACACAACTGACTGCACTGCTTTTTGTAGCAATACTCTCACTTGGCTGTTTGTCACACACACAAGACTTATTCTGCTGATGTCCACTGTTTATACAACACTACAGACTCACTGCCCTTACGTAATTACTTTCGCAAGTTGTCTTCACTTTCAACAATGCTGACTTTACTATTATGATTTACACTGACTGCCTCTCACACAGGGTGCCTCTTTTTATACTACACAGGAAGTGGTTCTAGAATGTTCGCTATGTGCTTAAAGATGGCGTACTGAAATGTGTGCAGTTAGTAAATCCAAATGGAAGACACTGTATTGCTGCATAAAGATGCTGCTGCTATGCGCACGTCACCATCTGTGTTGTCGTTTACTATTGGTAGCCAAGTAATCAAACAGTCTTGTAACACAATCTGGAAAATTCATGTTACTGTTTCTAGGTATTTGTAGATAATTATATGGCCGTTATTTTGAATTTCAGACTTATTGGGTAACGAATTTTATGTTGGTAATACCCTGTGTTCCCTCTAATACAGAGTTGTTTTTATCATGTGTTTGCACTTTTATGTTTACTTTTGTACGTTTAGTTTTTTCGCTAAATACTTCTAGATATTTCTTTTTATTTACCAAAAACATTTACATTAGCTCTGTTCGAATATTTTTGCGTAACAATATGAAGCTAGAAAGAAAATAGTATGAATAAAACTTTAATTGTAGTTAGTTTAATTATTATTGTTCGAACTTTATTTGCTTCTTTGCTTGGCTTTGGTAAGGCAAAATTTCGTATTTTTAGGAAGCCAAATTATATGTGAACATTTTTAGGAACAAACAACACCAAAGTTAATTGTAAATATTCAGACAAACACTAGCAGAACGGAACAATATGCTGTTTTTGAAGACTTACACAACTTCATCATCAGCATTCTTCTAATTGTTCCATTATGTGTGGACTGAATTGGTTTAAAAGCCTTAGGTCTATATACATAATATTCAGCGCAAGTAAGATATGTGAATTATTTTGATTCATAATACTCCAATTTTTTTAAAGTTTTTTACTTAATGAAAGCTTAATTTTATGTAATTTCAAACAATATTCCATTGTTCTTTACTAATAATACATATGCCTGTTAAAAAATTGTGTTACTGGTATATTTAACCGGAAAACTATCAATAGTGCTAGTATCAAAAGTTTTCGATAGTTTAAAGAACTTTATCGATATATCGATTAAAGACGAACAAAAGTTAGAAAAGTATCATCGATATGTCGATGATACTTTGGTGATAGTAGCAAAGTATTTATTAATACTAAAAATTCAAAAGAAAATTTTTTTTTAAACAAAACAAAACAGTTCAATATTTATTTAACAAATTAAAAATAAATGTATGAAAAATAAGTGAGATCAGTTGAAGAGATTTTAAGTCATCCGGTTATTTTTGTTTATAAAAAGCAATATATTTACAAATTTTGCTGTACTAGTGTTGTATCATTTACTATCGACAGTAACTAAAACTTTTTGATTAGTTTCAAGTATTAATCGATTGCATAAAAATATAGATAGTCGCAACAAAATTTACTATCGATAGTGCCATCGATTGTTTTCCACCTCTTTGCCAGTATATTGCTAGCCAGGCAAACATGAATATGTATTTTAAATATTGTCTTTTTCATATAACCCAAAAAACCGTTCACTAGTGTGTGCATACGAGTATCAAACATGTGCTTGTTGGGAAGGTACTACAGTTCGACCGATTAATCGGCTTCGGCTTCGGCCTTCTGCCAAAAATTGGTAATCGGCCAACATTCGGCCTATGGCAAAAATCGGCCGATTAGCCGAAGCCGAATATTTTTCATTCCAAGCTTGAAAAATAAAATAATGTTTGGTCGTTGCTCGCCGACAGTTTCTATTGTGTTTAAAGCGTTTTGAAAGGGTTGCTTTGAAATACAACCCTGTTGCTTTCTATTTTCTTTTACTTGGACGTTCTTGTGAGTGATCATATGAAAAAGCAATCTAGAAATTGCAAAATAGTTTTATTTTTCTTGTTATGTATCCAATAGATATTACAGCTATTTCAGTGATCTCAAAAAAGCAAAAGTTTTTCTTAATTCATCATCATTTTTAAAATTTAAAACATTCATCTTCGGCTTCGGTTTTGGCCGAAGTTTAGGATTTTAGCCGAAGTTCGACTTCGGCTTCGGCTTCGGCCAAAAAAAAAACGCCTTCGGTCGATCTCTAGAAGGTACGTGAATATAAAATTTTTTTGACATGTTTTAATATTCTCCTGCACAAGACTATTTAGGTTTAAATTTAATATTTTGTTATTTTAGCTTTAAACTCTGTTGGTTTGTGCAACAAACTTCAATGTACCTGTAGCTTCAGAGAACAATGAAGCAAAATAACTCTATTCTATTCATGTTAAAAAATTTCTAAAAACACATTGCTATTGTTTGGTTTTCCTTAAAAGACATGTTAAACTAATATAAATGAATTTTAATATTTAAGAAAGGAATAAAAAAAAATTATTAAATATATACTTTTTCCTATTGTGCAACTCACAAGCTTGCATTAACGTTGTATGGGTTGTCTAATTGTATAATCATACGATATGTATTATATTTTTGTTGTTGCTAATTTTCATAGAAAAGTGTATTCTAATTATACGATTGAATTTTATATTTTTTTCACTAAATGTATTAAGGCCAGGGGTCAATTTCTCAAAAATACAAGTTACAAATCTACAAATAAAATACACACAAAACAACAATAAAATTTGTAAAAGTGTTGTTGTTTTGTGCGTATTTTACTTGTAAATTTGTGACTTGTAGCCTTGAAAAATGGGCCCCTGGTCTGGTAATATAATACAAATATGTGATAAATAGCACCAGAAAATAAATTTATCTGATTGCTAAATATATATTAAATTCATCTTAATTTAATTTTCAGAAAAATTTAATAATAATTGCTTACAAAGAAAAAATCATAACTATTTCGCATCAAATTGAATTTCCCATACCTATAATGCGATTCAGTAACTTTTAACCATCTGCATATTTTGTCGCTTGCAATAACGATTGTGTGATTCTGTAACTTCTTTTTAACGATAGTATGCAGCTGATATTTTCTGTTGATTTTTGTCGATAAAATTAACAGCTCATAAATTATTGTCGCTACAGCAAAATTTCGTTAAAATATTACTGAATAGCAAGTTCGTTAAATTGTCCTTATAATTATTTTAACGATGCAATTATCGTTAAAAATAGTTAGTAAATCGTAATATTGGTTTGATTTCTTTCGAACAAATGCAAGGAATGTCGTTTTCAATTTCTGAGATTAAATTGAAAATATATTTATGATAACACTTATTTATTACTTAATTTTATTATAAACTAGCTCCACCTATGGCTCAATTTGTGTTTAAAATATAAATAAAAACCGGGTTTAAACTGGTTTAGCCATCAAACCCGAAACGAAAATTACCCCAACCAGCCGAAAAATGTGTATATTGAAAAAATTCGTGCCAAATATAAGAAAACCGGTTCCGAACCGAATAAAAAAAATATTCTCTAATTGACGCCGGTAATGTAAGTTTGCATTGGTGAAAGAATTTTCAAAATTGGTTTACCGATTTGGAAGTGAAAGGGTCACAAACAAGCAAACCAACTCACTTTCACGTTTATAGTATTAATAAGGATGTAAAATAATTTTATTCAAATAATAATTTCTCAGTCGGACCTTAGTTCAAGATTATGTAATTATTTTTTTGAAATTAATTTCTTTTTATTAATGTCTAATGCAGCATCCATGACAATCCACTTAAGCTGAGATTATTGTTTTTGCATCATGTATTTTTAATGAAATAGAATGCGAGAAATGGTTTTCATGGTATGTATTTAAAATTATTTATTTAGGGCTTGTTAATGCATATATAAAAAAAACTACCATTTCAGCTTCTTTCGCTATTTTTTTTTTATATAAAGAGCGTGATACATTTTTCGACACTTGAATGAGCATTGGCGTAGATAGAAAATTTTCTAGGGGTGGGGGCATTATGATTGGTGGTTTTCATGCGAAATATTAAAAAAAATAATTACATACAATTTTGCATAATAGTCGGGGGTTGGGGGGGGGGGGGCAGGCAATGCACCCCTCTTCCTCGAATGATCTTTTGACGCCTATTTGCATACGCGTAAATTTATTACATTTATGTATAGGTACATTGAACAAGTTCTTTTGTTGTTTCACTATCAGCTCTTTTCATTTAGTCCCGGTCCAGACTTGCTATTTTTGTTGAAACAACTTTTAATTTTTTAGTAGATAATAAAAAGCGACAGAGCAATACAAAATGATTACATATGTTCTTAAAATTTCCTATATACATACAGCCATAATATGTACACATTAATTCATTTTATTTAAATTTCTAGTCCAAATATTTACCTTTTATCTATAGATCTTTTTTTCAAATGATGCAAGGCTCTTAATTATGTCAACTGAATTTATAAAGTTCAAATGCAAACAACTAACACTGTGGTGCTAATACAAATTTAAAATAATTGTAAACTGTGTATAAAATTGTGTTTAAGTATTTATTTTGTTAGCTGTGGCATCAGAAACAAATGGCCATTAGCGTAAAATTTTCATTATTTTGGCAATTTTTAAACAAACAAATTAAATCGGATTTTATATGACTTTTAATAGAATTTAAATAAACCAAGTTATGTTTGCAAAATATTATATTCAATAGGTATTAAAAATATTAAAATTTATTTCAGCAAACAAAAGGGCCATGCAAAATGAAATGGATGTTATAACATAAAAATAAAATACTTCTCTATTTAGATTGAAAACTAAACAAGAAGGCAAATTAAAGACAATGGCGCGTAGTCATAGTCAAAACAAAGTACACTTTAAAAAGTTAAAACTAGTATTACCATACAAAATACTGGTTTTAATTTCTTAAAGTGTACTTTGTTTTGACCTTGGCTACGCGCCAATACTTTTGTTTTATACGAAAACATTTTTTGTTCATTAAATTTTTAACAACACGTAATTCTTGTCACATTCTTTCATTAGCAAATAAAGCCATTCTTATTATGAAAATTATGCTTGCCGCTTCATTTATAAATAAATTTGTGGTTAATTTTGGGTTTATTTTATAATATAAACCACATTATCTAATTTATGATAGGATGCAAAAAATATAGGTTTCTAATCATGTTTGTTGCTGTTAGTGGTTAGAATAGAAATTTTATTACGTCTATTCAATTATTAAATACATTTGATTAAATTCGTATTTGTAGCTTAAGGCTAACAAATCAGTTGCAAATATTTACATACATTACTTATTGTAAAGGACAATAAATTAATTAACATTTCTTGAAAGGAAATAATTTTTAATATATTGTTTGTAGATTAAAAAATAGTATGTCACACAGAAAAAAAAAATACCAATGTAAAATCAACATGCAAAGATTTTGATTGAAACTCATATTAAATTTATTGAAAATCATATGTTGTATAAGTGTGTTGGTTATTCCTTGCTTTTCTTATGGCTGCAATACACTGTTGTGGGCAGTTGTAAAGTGTATATTGCTACCTTAATATAGAAAGGCCCCAGCTTATTTTTTTAAATCGAATTTTTTATTTATTTCGATAGAAGAACATCTAATGTATCGAAAAATCTCGGTTTCAAAAAAATTCTCGGAAGCTGGGGCCTTTCGATATAATATAATTTCCACAATATTATTATGTGAATATAAAGTATATCGCTCATTTACTTAAAGAACGTAGCATATCACATCATATCATATTGTTCTTAATACTCGTATTGTGTAAAAATTTCATACAAATATCTTATTTACTCAACTCTTGAAAGCAAAATAAAATTTTCGTTATCCATTAAGTTGTATGTAAATTTAAAACTTTAAACACAATTTCTGGGAAAGTATTTTTTTTTTTGAGTTATGAAATTGTTTGAGAAATTGAGCGATATATGTTCTTGGTCCCTATGATTATTGAAGACCTACGTCCGTTCTTCCGTCTGTCAGTTTGTTTGTACGTGAAACCGGTTTTCCGAAGCTCCCAGAAAAGCTAAAGTATTTGGTCTTATAGGGGATTTAAATTGCCTCGAAATCTAGAACTTACAAGATTTCGAGCTAAATTTTGCTACTTCTTACTAGATTTCCCATACAAAACGAAATTTATTTTGTCAGTGGATTTGTAGGAAATCTAATAAAAATTTAATATTTTTATTTATTTTTACTTCTTTGTGCATCATATTCATAAAAAAAGATGAGTGAATTAGCTACGGTCTGTCTTAAAAAGGTATGTGAATTTGCTACATTGCTATTGTTTGGTTCTAGGTTTGGAAGTTTTGCAGTTAATGGGTTTGGTTTTGGATAAAAAAACTTGATAAATGCCAAAAAAAGTTGGTGTAAACGGTATAGATTTTCATAAAGATTTTAATTAAATTTTGTGAAGGTGTAAGTGCCCTATCAAACTGTTGTATCAGAAATGGTCCAAAATAGATTGGTATTGAAAATCAGCAAAACTAGAAAATATGGTTGCAGAGCTGGAAAGCTTACATTTTTTTTGACATATAAAATTAACCATCCGAAATTAATTTTTGTTTTATTTTGTAATCTACACCTATATTAGAGAGCATTTACACCTGCACAAAATCTAGGAGATTTTAATTAAAATTTTTATGAAAATCTATACCGTTTACACCAAATTTTTTTGACATTTATACAGACTTTTATCGAAAACAAAACTCTCTAACTGAATAATTTCCACAGCTACAACCAATCAATTGCAATGCAGCCAATTCATACACCTTTTCAAGCAGACTGTAGCGAATTCAATCATCTTTTATGTAAATATTATGTGCAGAGTAGTAAAAATAAAATAAGAATATTAGTTTTTATGTAGATTTCCTTCAAATCTACTCACAAACTAATTTGTTTTTGTATGGGAAATCTAGTACAAAACAGTTAGATTTAACTCGAAATCTCGTAAGTACGAGATTTTGAGATAATCTAAGTGCCCTATTATATTTGAATTATAATTAAATTGGTATTAGAAATCCAAATAAATTACAAAGACGATTGCAGGGTTGGAAAATTTACTTTTTTAGGTATATAACTGTAACCTAGAGAAAAAATTTTTTTTTCATAAATTAAACATATTTTATATTTAGAGAAAAATATTATGCTAAAATAAATCAGAAAAAACTTAAAGAATGATTCCAGGGTTGGAAAAGTTTACTTTTTTTTATAAAAAAGTAATTAGGTAAAATCAATAATTTTTTCTTTTTTTTTAAATTTAAAACAATAAATTTTTTTTGAAAAATAAAAAGCACAGCTAGGGTTAAGTTATGTTAGGCTGCTGGTAAGGAAGGGTAAAATTTAGCGTCCAGCTCACTTGGGTCCAATACAATGATCCCTTTGTGGTACCTGTGTGGTGAAGAGAAGATAGTGAGAAAGGGTGATAGGGAAGGGATAGTGATAGAAAAGACAGGTGGTGAAGGAAGAGATAGGGGAAAGCTTTATTCTCTTACAACTCTGCTTTTTTTGCACACTTATTTGCAGTATTGCAGCGCCTCTGGTGGTGAGTGAGGCATATCAAATTTTGAAGCTGTGTTTAGTAGCCATTTTATTGGTTATTTTACTTCACCGATGATTCTGCTACAAAATACCAACGAAGGAGGGCACTCTGATCTTACATTAGGACTAGCATCCTCTGAAATCGGTGTAGTTTTAGTCACCAGTGCCTTATGCCTGTATCACTAGAACTTTTCCCACAACAACTGATACAAAGGACACTAATGTACATCAGAAAAATGCGTGATGTTGTTATTTAAATGACTGTCGGAGACAGGGTTTGTGCCCAGAAACCTTCGGTGTTGTAGTCAACGTGATAAATACTTCAGCCAATGCACAGTTCCAGAGCTGGAAAACTTGAGAGTTTAAGTTTTCCAGTTCTCTTATTAAAAATTTATATGCATTTTATAGTTCGAAAATAATGATTATTTCATTAGAGGGATTTTAAGTAAAAAAAAGTAAATAAAGTAAAGGGGGTGCGTATTTAATAATCAATGCCACAGAAGCAAAGACAATCCTCCTTTTTCTTAAAAAAAAAATCGTTCAATAAAAAGCAAACACTCTCTATTATTTTTTTATACAGCATACTAAAATCAGACATTACATTCATTTATGTAACCTTAACATTTTTTTTATTACTTTAAACGCTTTTAAGCTGTAAGTACTAACAAGTGAGCAAACACCCATACGTTTGTAAAAAAAAACACATACTTACGTAACGAATAAAAACACTTACACATACACATGTATATACTTGCATATATGTATGTAATGGGTGTTTTTTATTGAGGTATAGAACTTTAAGTTGGCATCACTTTTTTAACTGGCGGCCATTTTGTCAGCTGTCAAGTGATTAATATTTAGTTTGGTTTGCCATTTCATCATGAACAGGTTGACAAAAGAACAACGCTTGCAAATCGTGCAAATTTATTTCGAAAATAATGGTTCAGTTCGCGAAGTTTACCGCAAGCTGCGTCCATTTTATGGTCGACATAATCGTCCATCAGAGCAATTAATTCGGTTAACCATGGATCGTTTTCGCACTACGTTTACTCTATGTGATAATACGCATCCGCAGAGACGTCGAACAGTGCGCAACGAAGAAACAATTGCCGCTGTAGAGCAAAGTGTTGAAGAGGACCCGAATGAATCGATTCGCCACCGTGCACAGCAATTGGAGCTTTGTGCATCAACTTTATGGAAGATTTTGAAGATTTTGAATGTGGATGAGTTGTGGTTCCAACAAGACGGCGCTACATGCCACACAGCGCACGTCACAATCGATTTATTGAAGGAAACATTCGATGAGCGCATAATTTCGCGGAATGGACCTGTCAATTGGCCACCAAGATCGTGTGATTTGACACCATTGGATTATTTTCTTTGGGGATATGTGAAGTCGCTCGTCTACGCCAACAAACCAGAAACGTTAGGGGACTTGGAAGCCAACATTCGTGGCGTTATTGCCAACATACGGCCCCATATGCTCGAAAAAGTGGTTGAAAATTGGACCTGTAGAATTGGCTTTATTCGAGCCAGCCGCGGCGGCCACATGCCCGAAATCATATTTAAACATTAATGGCATAAAATTATCCTTCCAATAAAGACAAATTGATGGACATTAAAACGATTTTCTTGTGTTTTATTTCAATTCGAAGTTCTATACCTCTAAAAAAAAACACCCTGTATAAAAATATTTATATATTTTTTTTACAAATATTTATTCTCACATGTAAAAAGTTTAACCGCCAATTTTTACTACAAACGTGATGCTGTAAAAACAGTAAAAATAGTCTGTGACTCATGGCCTCGTTCTTGCTTGTAACTGTGTTCGTTCTGTTTTACATTTGCTTTCATTAAAAATAATGTTTATTTTTTTCTTCTGGTATTGATGTTTTTGTTCATTTCGAGTTGTAAAAAATTTATTGATGCACTTTACACAAATAATCTTATGACCGGATATTTGCCAAAGCTGCTTTCCAGATGTACATGCAAAATTTTGTTGTTGTCTGCTTTCTCGTGAACTGCTTGCATACTTTAAAACTTTTTGCAATTTACTTATTATTACAAAAAATACAAATAGCTTGTATTGAAGGATTTTTTTATATTTTATTTATTACATGTTACAAATACCATAAGATATTTGCTCAATTCACAACCTATTGTGGGAGTTGTAGTTCGCACATGAGTTGTTGGTAATTTCAATAAAAACATTAGCCCAATTTACAATCTTTTGTAAATGGTATTGCATCGTTGCATGTGCTAAATGGTATAGTATATTGATACTCACCACTAAGAATTATTATGTGGTGAGTATCAATATACTATACCATTTTACACATGCTACGATGCAAGACCATTTGCCCAAGATTGTGAATTGAGTATTGTTTATAGACAAATGTTTACATAGAAATTACCAAAACGTTTGTACAAACTACGACTCCTACAAGAGGTTGTGAATTGAGCACTTATACAGTTTCTATATTCACAAAACTTGTTGTATTGCTTAAAGTTGCTCAATAAAAATGTCTCTAAACAAAAACAAATTATTTATAAAATGTTTTTGATTTAACAAATGGCTTTGTTTGAAATTCGCTTTTCAAATGCAACTTTTAATTATACAACATGGCTTGTGAGTTGAGCATGTTACACAGGAAAAATGTTTTCCTGCAATAAAAACGTTGAATTGAAATTGAAAAAAGCCAAAAATCAATTAAAAATGTAATTGATTCAATAAAATTTTTAATTGATTTCTTATTTTTTTAAGAAATGTTTATTGCAGGAAAAAATTTCTGTGTAGTCTCCGTTCATACGATTTTACATTTTTTTTTTTTGTTTTGCAACTTTCGTGTTTATGAGAGAGTGTTGAGAAGAATATTTAAAAACTAAGCCATTCTATTCTCTGCTTTATACCCAGGTAGCATTTTGTATCATAATCCAATCGTTCCCGATAACAGCTTGACAGGAAAAATAACCGTATATGAGCTCATTTTTCGATCATAAATGATACTCCCGTTGTGAGAAAATGGTACCCTACAGACGAATCATACCAAAGAATCAGTTATGATACGATTTGCTGATTATTTTTGAGCAATTTTCATATTAAATCATTTAAATCATCTTTTTGCGGTTTGCATGATGTTCCTCTATTTTCAAGAAATCATTATTTGATCATATAGATGAATCATAAGTGAATCCTCTTTCAATCGCCCAAGTGATAAATCACTTTTTAATCATCAAAAGCGATCTGTAGAGAATCATATAAGATATTTCTGCCAAAAATGATGCTAGCTGGGTATGACCAAGTTAAAAATGTGAACACATGTGTAAGAAAAATTAAGAATATACGAGGGTGTATCAGTAAGTCTGTGACTTTTTTAATGAAACATATGTTTTTGGATAAAAACTCATTTTATTTTGCAATCTAGTCTGCTTTGTCCTTCATACTAGAGGTGGGGGCGTGTGCAAAAAGAAAATAATTTTTTTAATTTAAATAATTACACACTTCTGTTTTATTTCTGGTGTTGCGCATTTGACTATTCAAAATATTCAATTTTTTTATTGGAAATATTTTACATCTAAAATCCTTTCGTATTTGTCGTATCAATTTTGCTCAACACGAAACAACCCACCCACGCACAAAATCAGATTTATTGTCACGAACACTACGTGTTGAGTTCGTGCGTGTCACGAAAACAAGCATGACATGTGCCCATTTACACTTCATACACTTTGTCTAACCTTTTTTTTAAATTAAATCGGTTATTTAAATATTTCTCTGTGTATATTTAATTGATTAAATTTTTGTATCGGTTCTGTTTTACATTTCTTTATACACTTAATTTCTACTTACATGAAGAAAGAAAAAAATTAATAACAAACAAGCAATAGCACGCACTTATGCCCTCATGTTGCAAAAAGTTAAAAATATTCAAAAACAAATAATTTCTTTTGCAACACATCACTATTTATTTTTGTCATGCTGTTGATGCAACAAATTTTTATGCCAAATTTTTTATTTTTTATTTTTTTGCTTGTAACTTGAATATGTTTTACATTTGTTTTCAGTGCTTACATTAAAAACTATACAGTTTTTTTATTTCGATTGTTTGTGTGTTTCAAGTTATCAGTAGTTTTTTTATGTACTTTTCGGATATATGCCGGAAAGAGGCTTACGTTTATGGAAAACGGGTTTTACCTTAATTTTATTCTTATTTTAGAATAAAAGATGCAAAAACAAAGAGTTGCTTCACAATCTTGTGCATATTGTCTTGCATCGTAGCATGTGGAAAATGGTATAGTATATTGATATTCACCACTAAGAATTGTTAAGTGGTGAGTATCAATATTCTGTACCATTTTGCACATGCTATGATGCAAGATCATTTCTACAAGATTGTGAATTGGTCTATGGTGATTTGACAAAATATACTAAATACATAAGATACATAATAGCCCAATTCACAATCTTGCATCATGGCATGTGCAAAATGGTACAGAATATTGATACTCACCACTTAACAATTCTTGGTGGTGAGTATCAATATACTATACCATTTTGCACATGCAACGATGCAAGACCATTTGCACAATATTGTGAATTGGGCTATTGTCTCTTGAACAAAAAGGCCGTCTTCAACTGTTCAAATTAGAAGGCTCATCATATCTAAAGGAATTATGCATAACAACCATAAAAATTAATTTTTGATGTCTGAAGATCAAATAATGAACTTAATATTTAAAGTGATTGCAATCTAGAAGTTTAGACGAAAACCGCTATTATTATTAACTGCAGACGATAGTTGTGAAGTTTTTGTTTTATTTTTATTTTGATATAATGTCAGCAAAAAATATCATGTTATGGTTTTGACTGCAACTGACTGGCCTTGTACTTTCAGTAAATTAAAAAAAAAATATATATAAATATGTACATATATGTATGTCATTACATGACAACAATAAAAATTATTATTAAATTTATATGTTAATTTTGTATAAAAAAAATTTTATAAGCTTAATTGCAATATTATAAAAACAAAATTTTTTTGTGAATATAGAAACTGTATAAGTGCTCAATTCACAACCTCTTGTAGGAGTCGTAGTTCGTACAAACATTTTGGTAATTTCTATGTAAACATTTGTCTATAAACAATACTCAATTCACAATCTTGGGCAAATGGTCTTGCATCATAGTATGTGCAAAATGGTATAGTATACTGATACTCACCACTAAGAATTGTTAAGTGGTGAGTATCAATATACATTAGCATTTTACACATGCTACGACTGTGAATCGGGCTAATGTATTTTTTTACCCTTCATAAAATATGGTAAATATATAGGTTTGTCAAAACAAGTGTAATTTCCACACAGTTCGTGGTCCTTTTTTTGTTTAGGGAAGATGTCTGTCTGTAAGTGAAATCGGTTTTCCAAAGCTACCAGAAAAGCTACAGACTACGGCCAAGAATTAGTTTATCAGAAATGGTACGAAATAAATTGGTATAGAAAATCAGCAAAATAAAAAATAAGGCATCAGAGCTGGAAAGTTCAAACTTTTTTTTTGCCATATAAAAGTAACTAGCTGAAAATATACATATGTATTTTGTTATTTTGTAATATAAATATATTTTATATTTCAGTTAGAATTAAATCGAAATGAAACCAAAAACTTATTCCAGGGTTGGAAAATGAAATGTTTTTTTGCTATATTTTTTATTTTAATTTATAAATTAAACATTTTTTATATTTAGAGAAAAAAAGAATTACAGAGATAATTTTTTTATATACAAGAGTAACCAGGTAAATTTTAGTTTTTCTTTTTTTTAATTTAAAATAAATGATGTTTTATAAAGAAAAGTTTAGTTTTATAAATAACAGCTACAGAGCTGGAAAACTTCAAGTTTTTGTTGGTGCATAAGAGTAAGGCTGAATTAACATCTGGCATTTCTTGTGTGCCATTTGCCCAGAAACGCGTAACCAACTAATTACTAATGAAAAACTATTTAATTCAGACATCTATTTATTGATTTAAACAGTTTTCAATCATGTTGGATTCTATAAAATTGTCTATTAGTTATGTATGGAACTATTTAACTTAATAAATACATGTCTGAATCAAACAATTTTTCATTAGTAATTAGCGGTTACGCTTTTTTTACGCTTGTGTGGCATTTGGAACACCGATGTAAACCCGGCCTAACTAAATAAAACTATTTTTTTTCTTTGTTAATTAAATACATCTTTTCTATATTAAAGAAAGAAAGAAAGACATTAGTATTAAATCTAAGAGAGAAATATTTTACTAAAACAAATCAGCTTAAACCAAAAATTATGATTCCATGGTTGGATAATTTAGTTTTTTCTTGTTTATAAAAGTAACCAGGTCAAGTAAGTTTTTTATTTTTTTTGAAATTAAAAATAATTGCTGTTTTAGAAAGAAAAGTTTGTTATAAAAAAATTATAAAAATAAAAAGCACAGCTGCAGAGATGGAAAACTTAAACTTACTTTTTGATACTTAAAAATAAATAAATAAAACTAATTTATTTCTTTGTTAATTAAACACATATTTTCTATATTAAAGAAAGAAAGACATTAGTAGTAAAAATCATAAAAAAATATTGTTTCAGGGTTGGAAAATTGAAACTTTTTGTGGTATTTAAAATAAATTAATTAAAAGTATTTTGTTTTCTTTTTAGTTAAACATATTTTATACATTAGAAGGGCCTTTATATTTTATATTTGACATGAAGATATAATTTAACCATAAAAATTGGCATTCACTAGTCTTACAAAGCTTTGTGGTATGTTCTGTATTATGCACAAATGCAGGTGTTTAATAAGTTTAAGTTCCTTTCGGAAATAGAAATTTGTATATAAATAAATGGGCTTGAAGGCCAACTTGGAGCGGCGGACACACCCCTAAAACACAATTTATCGCTATGAAATTTTTTTGTATTTTTTTTACATAAAATTTAACCAATTTGGCGGGAGAGAATATAAGAAATAAAAAAAATTAACGGCCACTCAATTGTACATACTTCAAACGTACTTTGGTAAAGGGTTTATAAGATTCGGCACAACCGAATAAAGCACTCTTACTTGTTTTGTATTATTTTGTGGTACAAAACTTGTTTGTGGCCCTATTGTCCTTGTGTGGTTACTCGTATCTCTGGTTTTTCAAAAAAAAAAAAAAAAAAAATTTCGTATAACTCATGTTTTTTTTAATTACATTTATACAAAGTTACTAAAATATATGCACATTTCGATCACATATTTCATAAACAATTATAATTTAAATAAAATTGTTGTCTAACTTTTTTTTAGCATTTGTGAAAAAATTTATTTGAAACATAACTAGAATGACAAATTGTTTTCAGCGCCTACAATTGTATTAAAATTGATATTTTTAAAATAAGCTGAAATCATTATTGCATGAAATGCTTTTAAACTATTTATTTGACTGAACCTTAATTTGTGCGAAATTCCATTTTTAACAATAACTGATATATTGAAATACAAAATAAAATATTTTAGGAAAAAAAAAACACAAATAAATAGAAAACTAACACATACTCGTAATCAAACAAGGCGAGTGACATGCTGCACATTACGAATTAGAAAAAAAATATAAAATTTGCAGTATTTATAATAAAACAAACAATATGCACATATTTGCATTTGGACGTGCGAATAACATATTAGCCCAATTCACAGTCTTGTGCAAATGGTCTTGCATCGTAGCATATGCAAAATGGTATAGTATATTGATACTTACGACTAAGAATTGTTAAGTGTTGGGTATTAATATACTACCCATTTTGCACATGCTACGATGCAAGACCATTTGCACAAGTTTGTGAATTGGGCTATTAAGTATTGTTTTGGGGTGATATAACTGAAATATTTGAAATTTGAATAGTGCACTCAGCCATTAGGTGATAAATAGAATATCAATACAACAAATTGAAAAATCAAACAACTAAGATGCATATGTTAAATCAATTGAAATGTTACTTTAACGCAGACATATACAAATTTTATATTTACATCAACGAAAACAAGATTAATTTACAAGATTTTACTTCATATGCATTTCATGTTAATTCAACATGATTGCAGTTAGATAAAAAAAATTTTTCTTCTTGAAATAACTTAAATTCATGTTGATTTAATATTCCCGTACTGTTAAATAAATATGAAGAATCATGTTGAATCAAAGTTATTTCAAGTTAAAACAATGTAATTTCGATACTGAAATAACATGAAGAATTATTTTGAATAAAAATAAAATTCATACTATTTTACTAATTATTAAACTTAAAACATATTTTTCAAAGCAGTAGGGAATATATCGCCATATGAATTCCAAAAGGCCGTAACTTACAAAAATTTCAAAATCATCTTTTTGATAGATGATGATGTAATTAAAGAAATTACATCTATCTTCAATATTTTTAACCAAGTTTGCTAAAAAATATTGAATTTATTAACAAAATTCAAAATACTACTGAGAACTAAATACACTAAGCTTTAAATAAATTTTGCTTCTCCTGTAAAATATCCTAAATGTAACTTACGCCTTTCTAGAATTTATATAACAATTTGAGTTCCTTTTTATTTTAAGAACGATATTTTTTTACAAAAATACGTATTGTACATCATCGTAAGCCAAACTATGAAATATTTAGTTATTATTTCTCATTTTTTTGTAAAACTTTTTTTTATAGTTGTAATAAAATAAATTAATAAAATTCATGTGCTAAATCGTTGATATATATTGCAGTGGCTATTTCTCTTTCTCTTTCCATTTTTGTATAGCTAAATTTTTTATGATGCTTGATGATGATTTCTTTTATGGCATCACTTGTGAATAATGTAACAGGACCATTGAAAATAGTAAGAGCTGTTGAAGACGTGTGCGAGTGTTAATGCTTGAAAACTTTCAATAAGTTAAACTTGAAAATGGAAGTCTATAATTTATAAAAATAGAGAGCTAATATCTTGGTTAAAAAGAAAAAAATTAGCTCTGTTAGGTGAAAAAAATGCAAGATGTTATATATCGGATTATATTTTTGCTATTTGTTTTGTCAATGTACATTTTGTAAGTGTAAAAAAGAAGATTCGTGACGTGGGCAAGGTCAAGAACTCTCCGTAAGGTTTGCCATTTTAGCATGAATTTACCAAAAAAGCGATGCTTACCTCTCAGTCCAGAGGTCGTGGGTTCGATTCCCGCCATAGACCCTGGATATTTTCTGCAGACAAGTTAATCGCTTCGTGGACTGTGTTTGTTAAAAAAAATCATTGAATATTAATACCAAAGTTCTAATTAATTCAATTTGACCTCATTGGACTATTTTTTGTGGAAATACATAAGCTCTATCATATACAAGAAAAGGCCCTGCCAGAAAACATGAAAAATTTTCAAACTTAAGGCTCTCAAATGGTCGCAGCTGGGGGCAATTATTGCATGAAATAATCTTTAAAATTTAAACAGCAGGAATTTATTTATCATATCATATCCAAATATTTGGGTTTATAATAAAAAAACATTTCTCGTATTCCATTTCGATAAAAGTTCATGTTTATTAATTTACATTGAGAACCATTCAATAATCATGAATTCATATAAAGTGATTCTTAAAATCAATTTAAAAGCTTAAAAATGCTCTACTGCAAAACAGTCAATAATATATCTATGGCTAAGTATAAGAAAGGCGTAACTTGAATTTTCAATATTTTATAGCAGAAGGAAAAAACAGAATAAAAACTTAAGCACTTACGCGTAAAAATATTTTTTTAAATGGCCACAAATCCTTGATTTTTAACTGTAACCTACTTATTTATTCAAGGAGAATGTAATTATACATTGGCTACCAGAAAACGTTAATAACGCAATTTTGCAAAACAATCAAGTTACACCATTTTTATATTAAGCCATCGATGTATATAGGTTTTTCTTCTTATAAAAATACCTCAATAGTTTAATAATTTATAATAAAATTAGTTGGATAAAAATGTTTTCATATGCCAATACTAGGCCTGTACCTTGATTCTGTAACTTTTTGCGAACCGAAAATCGTAATATTTATCGACATATTTATTCGCTTGCGGTAACGATAATGCGATTCTGAAGTTTTTTTTAACGATAGTTTACAGCTGTGGTTTACTCAATTCTATATCATGAGGTATCTCTGTATAGAAAAACTAAAAGCAAGCGACAAAAATTTAAAAATATTTTATATTTTTAAAATTTTTGTCGCCAAAACTAAAAAAAATCACAAAAGAAAAAAATTTTCAAAAACCGAAAAATTTTACACAAGGAAAAAAGCCTTTAAACTAAATAAAAACGCCAAAACAAAAAAAATTACTGTATGAAGTCAAGTATACCATTAAACCTTCGTATAGTATAACTTATGTGGTGTCCATACGGAACACCGTCGTGTGGGAGTCAAAGTGGCACTTTATTGCATTTATTTTATATGTCACTCTGTTCTAGAGCACTGCTCTTAGCAAATAGAAAACAGTTTCGTGCAACAAATTTTCATTAAATTTCACAAAAAAAATTTATATGTAAATTATTTACATATCATTCGTTGAAATTTCTTAAACTTATTGAATATCTTATAGTTTGTTTTAATTTTTTTTTTGGGAAAAAATTTTTTGTTAAAAATTTTTTATTTAATATCCAAGTACAAACTAAATTCAAAAAAAAAAAATTAAATATGTACCCCCATATTCATAAAATTTAAAACGAATTTGAAATGTATTTTATTTAAAATCTTTCATAAAAAATTTTCCGAAAACGGATTTAGAATTCATTTTATTTTTTTATGAATATGGAGGGCATTTTTTTTAACAGAATCTTAAAATGTAAAAACTATTATTCTTTTTATTAAAATAATGTAATGTGTAAGCAAATATAGAAATTAAAATCAACAAAAAACAGAAGAGAAGTGTCTTAGGACACCCAGTTATAGCTATGCTGCTTAGCTATTAAAGAATTGTTTGTGGTGGCAGCTGTTAACCGGCTTACATCCAATCGGCTTGTGCTTATATGCAAAAACAATACAAAAGCCAATTGAGCAACCATTATCATTGTTTTTGTTTTTGTATCACTCACTTCAAAGAACGAAATAAAACAAAATCAAACAATTTATTTCGTTTATTCTGCTTTTAAGTACAAAGAAATCAAACCAAAACTAAATTTATAACTGTAATAGAGTCGATCAGTTTTGTTACGAAAATCAAGTCCTTACTTCTATATCGCGCCATAAATAGCATAGCTATAAAAACTTTTCATAGTTTTTTCATTGTATATTTCAAAATCTTCTGTCTAGAAAATATTTATGCTTGATATATCTAAGTTTTTGTAGTAGTTACTGCAAACATTTTTATGTTAAAAAAAAATATTCAGTGGCTGCACAGAAAAATTTCGGTATTTCCCCCAGGTAATAAACTCTAGTTTAATTTTTCTTCTCTTCTTTAGAAACTCACATTAATTAATAAAAATATTTCATTCAATAAGAATTGAAATTACTGAACTTAGACACGATTAAGAAATTATTTCTGGTAAAATAAAATATTTTATATTATTACCCCCATATTCATAAAAAATAAAATGAATTTAAAATCTATTTTAGGAAAATTTTGTATGAAAAATTTTAAATAAAATACATTTCATTCTTTATTTTAAATTCTATGAATATGGGTGTTATATTTTAAATAGTTTTTGTAATTTTTCTTAATTTAAATTAGAAAAGTTACATAACAAAATATCTTCAACATTCGCATAAAATCTTTAAATTAGGCGTTTTGTAAAAACGAGATTAAAAAAAAAATCCGTTCCAGTAATTATGTTAGCATATACTTTAATATAGAACCCTTGTGGCCCATTGTGTTTCGTAGCAAATATTTATATGAACAAAACTTTTCCAATTAATTCTTCGCTAAGCTGCGTATGGCCTTGAGCTTAAATGCCTCTCCATCTTTTTGGCTCGATGAATTTTTAAGTGATTTTTAAGTATCGTATTTTTGTTACTATTCTATCTTAAATAAACTTCAGTTTATTTGTAAAAGTTTAAGCAAAGTTTTGAACAAAAAATCAAACAATTTTAATTAATTAACAGAAATTCATTGTTGACCAGATACGACAGCAGAAAGTTTTTAATGACATTTTCTGGCATTTTACTTTTTATGAAGTCAAAGAAGATTGTTGCTATTTTTGATAAAATCTATTCAGAAACTTAAATATTTTTTTTTGCTTATAAATATTTTAATAAAGTGAGACATATTAAATTTAATTGAAAAAAAAAATAAATTTTAGTCGTAAATAGTTTCTTAAACGGGCTCAAGTTTAGTATTTTTATTTATTATAACATGAAATATTTTTATTAATTAATTATTTTTATGAAATTTCTATTCATGTGGGTGAGGGGTATATAATATAATGTAAACATGAAAGCTATAAAATATTTCTAGAGGAAATTTAATTATTGTAGATGTATAAATACTTTAACTTGAGTTTGTCTGTTTTATAAAACACTGTTTTTAAATCGCTTTTAATTTGCTGTTTCCTTTTTTTTGCTCTTTTGCCTGCTCGTCTCTGTTGATTGCATGAACAAAGGCACTAGAGAACAGCAGCTAATTGTTACCATTGTCTAGAGATTCTTTTTAACAAATTTAATTAGAATTTTATTTTTCTATACAATTGTTATCGTGTCACTACAACAATAAAAATTCTTTTTTTTTTGCTAAGACTGCTTACATGAATATAAAATTGTGTGAGTCTATTCAAGTTAACTTTTACTCTATTCTTTCAGTCTGGTTGTTTAAATGTATTTTATTAAAGAATGTGAAACAAAACAAGTAAGAGTGCTATATTCGGCTGTGCCGAATCTTATATACCCTTTACCAACGTACGTACATACATATATATAGTATACAGACACATACATACATATTTGTTTCCATCTTGGGAGCTTTAATTTTCATTTTTCAAATTTCATACGCTAAACTTTTCTTTCAGAAGCATAAAATATATTCAATTTATAAAGAAAACGAAAAAAATTTTTAGACCTATTTAATTTTACGTAACACAAAAAGTGTGAGTTTTCCAACCCTGGAGTCATAATTTTGGATTTTTCTGATTATTGATACCAATCTAGTTCTTTAAAAAATACATAAAATATGTTAAGTGAACAAAGCAAAACCGAAATAAGGAAAAACTTAGTTTCATTTAATTCCTTTAATATTAAAAAATTCAGTAAAGTGCGACTTTGAATCGCGCACGAAAGGCAGGCTATTTTGCTTTTTCGAAGATTTTTTCAGTTTAAACGATTTTTTCAGTGTTGTCGCTTTTTTCTCGTTTCGGCGATTTTTTTCTGTTTTTGGAGGTTTTTTTCTTTTTAGCGATTTTTTTCTGTTTTTGGGCTTTTCTTCATTTTGGAGATTATTTTTCAGTTTGGAGTTTTTTTTTCAGTTTGGCGATTTTTTTCAGTTTTTGGGTTTCTTTTATATAAGCGATTTTTTTTTGTTTTTTTTCATTTTGGCGATTTTTTTCTGTTTTTTGGGGTTTTTTTCGTTTTGGCGATTTTTTTAATTTCGGCGATTATTTCATTTTGGCGATTTTTTTTTTCATTTTGGCGATTTTTTCTGTTTTTTAGGTTTGTTTTTCGTTTTGCCATTTTTTTCATTTTGGCGATTTTTTTTTCATTTTGGCGATTTTTTTTCATTTTAGCGATTTTTTTTCATTTTGGCAATTTTTTTTTCATTTTAGCAATTTTTCCGTTTTATGCGATTTATTTTAGTCTTAGAATTTTTTTTTAATTTGGTGCTTTTTATCGTTTTGGCGATTTTTTTTTTGTTTTTGGCGATTTTTTTCAGTTTGGCGATTTTGTAATTTTTTGATTTTTTAGTTTTACCGTTTTTGAAAATTTCAAGAGTTTTGCTCTTATGGTTTCCAAGATACAGCAGTTGTCAAAATTGCATAGTCAAAAGTGCATTAACTGATGGAACACCCTTTAATTTAAATTTTTGGAAATTTTAGTGTTAATTTTTGTAGTCTGTATAAAAAGTGTATATACATATAATTGTATGTATATTATATGGGATTTTAACATTTTTCGTTGCTCGTTTTGGAACACCCTTTAATTTCCAATTATCATGTATTTGTTGTTGTAGCGGCCAAAGGTCTACACACTGTGTCCAAATTTCAGGTCTGTAGCTCGTACGGTTCTCGAGAAAATACTAATATAGTTTTAGACATAGTTAATTTTACATAACACAAAAAGTTACAGTTTTCCAACCCTGGAAACGTTTTTTTAATTTTTTTATATTTTTTTAATTTAAAATACCAGTTGTAATCGTACTGATGTGTAAAATAAGTTTATTTATTAAAAAAAATAAAAATTTGTTTTCGGTAGTTACTTTTATATGGCAAAATGAAGTTTACGTTTTCCAGCTCTGCAATCGTCTGTCCGATTTTGCTGAATTTCAATACCAATCTATTTTGGAAAATTTCTGACACACCAGTCCAAGAACGAAGTCTCTAGCTTTTCTGGGAGCTTCGGAAAACCGATTTCACGTACAGACAGACGGACAGACGGACAGACGGACAGACGGACAGACGGACATCGCTTATTCGTCTTCCCTATGCATAAGGATCCAGAATATATATATTTTATGTGTCGCTTATTGATATTATAGAAATTACAAACGGAATGACAAACCTATATATACCCTTTTACCATTTTTGTTGGTAAAGGGTATAATAACTCCGTTCTCTTTCTACGATTTCTTTTGGCAAAATATAAGGTCTGAATTTTTACTTGAGAGCTACAGTTAATAGAGATTTGATATTTGACTAATTCGAAGTTCTCCCATACAGTGAACCGTAAAAGGTGGGAGCAAAAACTTTGTAGATTTTTGCTTCATACAGAAAAAAATATCAATGTAAAATCACCATGCGAAAATTTTGATTTCAAATTATATTAAATTTACAAGAAACAATATGTTGTTTAAGTGTTTTGATGCTTACTGGATTTGTTCATAGTTGATGCTTACTGGATTTGTTCATAGCTGCAACACACTGTTGTGCTCAGTTGTGTGGCTTGTTCTTGTGATGTTGTTGTTTATTATAATGTTCGTAAATAGCCGACAAACTTCGCATTACCAGTGAAAATTTCCAGCAGGCTAGTAGGCAGTGAACTGGTCTTGTAGTCGGAAGGTCGCAGTTTCGAATCCTGCACACCAGCCTTAGTAGCTTCGCAGTTTGCTTTTTTATACCCCTTACCAAAAAATGGTAAAGTGGTATATATAGGTTTGTCATTCCGTGTGTAATTTCCACAATATTAATAAGCGACCCATAAAGTATAAATAGTCTGGATCCTTATGCATAAGGAAGACGAACAAGCGATGTCCGTCTGTCCATCTGTCTGTACGTGAAATCGGTTTTCCGAAGTTCCCAGAAAAGCTAGCGACTTCCTTCTTAGACTGGTCTGTCAGAAATGGTCCAAGATAGATTATTACTGAAAATCAGTAAAATCGATCAGAGAGTTGGAGAGCTGGAAAACTTAAACTTTATTTTGCCATATAAAAGTAACTACCGAAAACTAATTTTTATTTTTTTTAATAAATAAACTTATTTTATGCTGCAATACAAAAAAAATTGGTATTTTAAATAAAAAAAATGAAAAAGACGTTTCCAGAGTTTTTGTTATATGTATAAAAGTAACTTACTAAAACAAATTTTTCCTTTTTATATTCTTATAAGAAAGGGATTGGTGGTATAAGAGATCAGAAAAATAAATAAATTCAGTAAAATGCGACTTTGACTCGCGCACGAAGGGTTCCGTACGTTGGGCTTTGAGCATTTTTTTAATACAGCGTTTTTTTAAGTCTTTGACGTTTTTTCAGTTGAAATAATTTTTTTTTTTTGGCTTATTTTTCGCTTTTTCTCATTTTGGCAATTTTTTTAATTTTGACGATTTTTTTTTATTTCGCCGATTTTTTTTTCATTTTGAAGATTTTTTTCATTTTGGAGATTTTTTTTTCAATTTGGCGATTTTTTCATTCTGGCGATTTTTTTCATTTTGGCGATTTTTTAATTTTGGGCATTTTTCCGTTTTTTCGCGACTTATTTTCCTTTTAGAAATTTTTTTGATTTGCTGCTTTTTTTCGTTTTGACGATTTTTTTTTTGTTTTGGCGATTTTTTTTCGGTTTGGCTATTTTATAATTTTGGGATTTTTTTAGTTACATAGTCAAAATTGCATTAACTGATGGAACACCATTTAATTAAAATTTTTTTAATTTTAGTGTTAATTATTGTAGTCTGTATAAAAATACACTAACCTTACAAATTTCAAGTGTATATACATATAATTGTATGTGTATTACATGGGATTTTAAAATTTTTCGCTGCTCGTTTTGGAACACCTTTTAATTTCTAATTCTCATGCATTTGTTGTTGTAGCGGCCAATAGTCTACACACTGTGTTCAAATTTCAGGTCCGTAGCTATCAGTGTTCTCGAGGAAATTCCCTGTGACAGACGAACGGGCAGACGGGGACAGACAATAGGGTTCCTTTTCACCTTTAGTGTACGGTACCCTAAAAAGAATGATTCCAGGATTGGAAAACTTACACTTTTTATGATATATAAAAGTAACTAGGTATTATTAAAATTTTTCTTTAAAAATTGTATATAGTTTACGTTTTGGAAAGAAAAATTTGGTGTAAAAAATTATAAAAATAAGAACCACAGCTCTAGAGCTGGAAACTTGTAGTATTTTTCTGTATATTAAAGTAACTAAATGAAAGAATGTTGTTTAATCCTTCTTTTTTTTTTTTTTGTTCACTTAACATTGTTTATATATTTTTTTAAAGAACTACTAGATTGGTATAAGGAATCAGAAAAAAATCTAAAAGGATGACTCCAGGGTTGGAAAATTAAATTGCTTTTTGTATATAAAAGTTACTAGGTCAAACTATTTTTTTTTCTTTTTGCAAATTATTTATACATTATGTTTTAGAAAGAAATAGTTTTTTCATAAAAAAAATATAAAAATCAAAAATAAAGCTCCAGACCTGGAAAACTTAAACTTTTTCTGGCATATAAAACTAATTATTTTTTTGATAAATAAATATATTGCATATTTTAGAAAGAAAGAAATTTGTATAAAAATTATGGTTCCAGGGTTGGAAATTTAAAAAATATTTTTGGTAAAAATATAACCATAAACTATTTTTTCCAACTAAAAAATAATTCATGTTTTAAAAGGATTTATTTTAAATTAAAATTTTTCTGTGTGAACGTATCAATTCATTATACTTGACCAGCAACAACATATGTATGTATATTTTTTTATAAAACTGTTATTTTTATATATATTCCCCCTGTTTCTATAAATGCGAACGATAGATTCGATCGAATATTAATATTAGCAACAAAAACAAATTTCAGTTTTTCATTTTTGTTTTTAATATAAATCTGCAATCGAATCTAGCGTTCGCATTTAGAGAAACAGCCCCATTATTTTTGAAAAAATAATTTTTTTTTGGTATTAAATTTTTTCTTTTAATTAAAATAAATATGAAAACTCTTTTTAAGGAAACAATTTATTTAATACGCGTGATATTTGAAGAAAAAAAAAATTAAAAAACTTTCATTACGTGTGTTATGTACGCATAGGACTGCCGTTTTATACTAATATAGGCAAAAAATAAAAACACATTTACATCAACTGATTGAATCAACTACTGTCCTGTGGGTGCAAGGATAATAACTTCCTTAGCTTACTTACTTACACTCTTTCTATTTGGGCAGTGCTTATATACTAATCTCTGCTGGATTTTTACAATACTTCACCTGTGACCATGTCCTACAGCAACAAACAGTATCCACAGAAGAGCCGGTTTACATACGAATAAAATGCTCAAGTGATGATTCGTTGTATGTTTTAAAAGAGTTTCAAAATCATGTTTCAAGGCTAAAATTCAGTTGCACAAATCATCTGTGAGCGTAATTTTTGAAGAAAGCAACATACTAACCGAATTCCTCAATAGTTGCAGAGAAAATTTATTGGAATATATGTTACTTAACAGTTGTACAATATTGTTTAAAGAGAATTAATACTTATACTCTGTAAGAGTTTAGTTGTGCTGTATGTACAATGTAGAGCCACTGTGCATGCTCATATACACAAGTATGCATACCAAAATGTTTATATACATTTTTGCTTCTTCCCACAAAAATATTTCTGAGTATTTAAAAAAGTTCCGTACTAGTCGCGTATACCGATATAGGCTTTAAATATAAAAAATTTTCAGTCTGCTATAAGAAGTATAAGTGGTAAGGATACTGCATAAAATGGTTTATGTTTATGCCGCACAGTGGTTCAGAATAATTTTTCAATGGCCAAAATTTAAGGCTCAAGTTTAACTTATTTAAATTTTGCATAGAAATGCGCGTTCTTTTATTATTTTTATTTTTTTTTGTTGAAAAAGCCCTTATAATGAAAATTAAATCGTCATGAATTTTGAAAGTCTGCTTATTTATGATAGAGCTATGCATTTGAATGGAAAGGATGGCTTTAAGTTCTCCACCAATTTTCTAAAAAAAAAATGATGCTACAAAGCTGCAAGGAAAAAAAATAATAATTGTAAAAATTAGCTTACAAATGAAAATGTACCCCCTGCCCCAAGAAGGGATATTTGGAAAAATTTTGCCCATAGGTTTCTCAAAAAATTGCAAGACAAAACTTCTAGCAAACTTTTTAAAAAAGAATATTGAAAATCGATTGACAAATGACAGAGTTATGCATGGGGGAGCCAATTACTCCCTTCGATTTAAAAACAAATTGAAGGACCAAACTGCAGGCAAGTCTTATCACAAACAAAAAAGAATTTTGAAAATCCGTTTACAAATGGCAGAGTTATGCATGAGGGGAGCAAATTCCCCTTTAGATTTTTAAAGAAAAATTATGGCTCCAAACTGCCGGTAAACCCTTTTAAAAAAAATTTGAAAATCGGTTATCAAATAACAGAATTATGCATGAGGGGAGCCAATTTACCCTTCCGATTTTTAAAACAAATTATGAAACGAAACTTCAAGCAAAACCTTTCAGACAAACAATAGAGTTATGCGTGTACAAACTGAAAAAATAAATTTTTGGTAAAATTATTTTTTAATTTTTCTTTATTTTCATTAAAATAAAAAAAGTTTTTCAAAAGCTATAAACTACAAAAGTTAAAATTTTAAGAAAATATGGGGGTTTAAAATTTTTTATATAGCATCCTTATTACAAATTAAGTGGGCTTTACACAAATCATTTATTAAAACAAAAAAACAGATTACCAAAATAAAAACCACAGCCCCTTATTTGGTAACAGTTTTTGAGGAATTATAATTTATTTCCTATAAAATATGATAAAGTTTTGTTTTCTTTTAATTGAAATAAATGCTTTGATTTTAGCTGCATGCCACGCCCACTACTGCAAATTTTTTTTGGCTAATTTAGTTTTGATATATTTTCTTTCTGATGGCTTAAAAATTTTAAGAATGTAGTTGAGAAAAAAATTTAGGTTTTGGCCAATGAAAATTGATTCTGAACCACTGTATGCCATTTCTAAAATCCAAGGCTGCTAAATGCTTCTATTACTACAAGAAAAATATACAATATTTCAAAAAGCTTCATACTGATATTTGTGTCAAAAATATCACTGCTTCTTTGATATTTGCGCCTTTGGCCAATGACCTTTGCCTTGATGAAACTTATTTAATTGACTACTGAAAATTTCTTACGACAAGTCGGACCCACAAATCACCATTCGTTTTTTTTATAAACAAACACAACCCGCGAAGCGATTAGCTTGTCTGCAGAAAACACCCAGGGTCTATGGCGGGAATCGAAACCACTACCTCTGGACTGAGAGACTAGCATCGCTACCACTCCGCCACAGGGGCATTCAAGTACTTAAAAAATATTTAGTATGTTCACTTTAAAATTAAAACTGGCTTAGCTTCTTCAATTACTCCTTTTAATTATATATATTATATACAAACCTTAGCTGATATTTATTATCATTAAGTTGTTAAACAACTATTTCAAAACAAGTAAGAGTGCTATATTCGGCTGTGCCGAATCTTATATACCCTTTACCAACGTACGTTCATACAAACATATTTGTTTTGTGAAAAAATTTATAATTTTTTTCTCTAAAGCAATTAATAGTAAGTGACTTTTCAGTATTTTTCGATTAAAGAATTTGATTCAATTATTTTATTTTCGATATTAGAAATAGTTGAATATTTTACTCTACACTCTGTGGTTAAGATATATTTTACATTCACTCTTATTTCAGTCAACATCGACGTCACGTCAATACAATGCCAATAAATTGGGGCTTGTTTACTCGCCCTCGAGATGTTCAAAAACCGTGCTGCTATTTAATAACTCTAAAATATTCTTAGTATTGCACCTCCATACCAAGTAAACTAACTTGTTTTATATTTTCCCGTATTTAATAATCATTGATGTTGCAAAACTGCTTAGTGTCTTGATTTAAATTTCCCATTGCAAATGGTATACATCGTGGTATTATTTAAACGTTTTATTCCTACAAGATTTGTTTGAAATTTGCTCAGCAAAAAGGAAAGGTATCAGAAAACTGAAACGGAACATGTCCTTTATGTCCTTAGCGATAAATTTTAGTTTTATTTCCATTTACTAAAAATTAATAGTTATTATGCTGAGAGCTCAATAAGCACAAACCTTCGTTTATACTTCAATTAGTTTAGATATCCATAAAAAAATTAACCAATTAATTAATTAACCAAGTATAAAAAATCTTGAGTAATGATTTTCCTAAAACATAAAATCTGTTTAACTGAAAAAAAATATTTTTGGTTATTTTTTTACCGAAACTCTTTTTAAGCTCCAACCCTGGAACAATTTTTCTGAGTTTCTTTATAAAATATAGAATATATGTAATTACCAAGGTAATAATTAGTTTTATATACCAGAAAAAGTTTAGGTTTTCCAGCTCTGGAGCTATGTCTTTTATTTTTCTAATTTCTACGCCAAACTATTTCATTCTAAGTCATAAAGTATATAAAACTTGTAAACAAAAAGAAAAAAACTAAATTTACCTAGTTACTTTTGTAAAAAAAACAATAAATTTAGCAACCCTGGAATCAACCTTTTAGATTTTTCTGATTTAAAAAATTAATAAAGTGTGTTAAATGAACAAAGAAATAAAAAGAATTAATTTTATACTTTAATATTTAATATTTATACGCCAAACTTTTCTTTCATAAGCATAAAATATATTCAACTTATAAAGGAAAAGAAAAAAATTTTTAGAACTATTTAATTTTAAATAACACAAAAAGTGTAAGTTTTCCAACCCTGGAATCATAATTTAGGATTTTTCTAATTCCTTATACCAATCTAGTTCTTTAAAAAATACATAAAATATGTTAAGTGAACAAAGCAAAAAGGAAAAAGAAAAAATTTAGTTTTATTTAGTTACTCTACTATCACAAAAAGTTCAAAGTTTCCATCTCTGGAGCCTTGGTTTTCATTTTTATAATTTTATAGGCCAATTTTTTCTTTCAGAAGCATAAAATATATTTAATTTATAAGGGAAAAATTAATTATTTAGACGTATTTAATTTTACATAACACAAAAAGTGTAAGTTTTGCAACCCTGGAGTCATAATCTTGGATTTTTTTGATTATTGATACCAATCTAGTTTTTTAAAAAATACATAAAATATGTAAAGTGAACGAAGCAAAAACGAAATAAGAAAAAACTTAGTTTAATTTAATTCCTTTAATATTAAAAAATTCAGTAAAGTGCGACTTTGACTCGCGCAGTTATTTTCAGTTTAAACGATTTTTTCAGTTTTGTCGCTTTTTTTCTCATTTTGGCCATTTTTTTCTGTTTTTTTTTTCATTTTGGCGATTTTTTTCTGTTTTTGGGGGTTTAATTTAATTTTGGCGATTTTTTTTAATTTTGGCAATTTTTTTGGCGATTCTTTTTCTATTTTGGCGATTTTTTCCTATTTTGGGAGTTTTTTTCATTTTGGCGATTTTTTTTTTCATATTGGAGATTTTTTTTCTGTTTATGGGGCTTTTTTTCATTTTGGAGATTTTTTTCATGTTAGCGATTTTTTTTCATGTTGGCGATTTTTTCCTGTTTTTGCGGTTTTTTTCATTTTGGCGATTTTTTTCTGTTTTTTTTGGGGTTTTTTTCGTTTTGGCGATTTTTTTTTCATTTTAGCAATTTATTTTCATTTTGGCGATTTTTTTTCTCTTTTTGGGGGTTTATTTTCATTTTGGAGATTTTTTTCATTTTGGCGATTTTTTTCATTTTGGCGATTTTTTTTTACTGTTTTGGGGTTTTTTTCATTTTGGCGATTTTTTTTCATTTTGGCGTTTTTTTTTTCATTTTGGCGATTTTTTTTCTGTTTTTTCGGTTTTTTTTTTCATTTTGGAGATTTTTTTCATTTTGGCGATTTTTTTCATTTGGCGATTTTTTTTACTGTTTTGGGGTTTTTTTTTTTAATTTTGGCGATTTTTTTTTATTATGGGTTTTTTTTCATTTTGGCGATTTTTTTTCATTTTGGCGATTTTTTTCCTGTTTTTGGGTTTTGTTCATCTTGGCGATTTTTTTCATCTTGGCGATTTTTTTTCATTTGGCGATTTTTTCTGTTTTTGGGGTTTTTTTTATTTTGGCGATTTTTTTCTGTTTTTTGGGGTTTTTTTCGTTTTGGCCATTTTTTTCATTTTGGCGATTTTTTTTTCATTTTAGCAATTTTTCCGGTTATTCGCGATTTATTTTAGTCTTAGAAATTTTTTTTGTAATTTGGTGCTTTTTTTCGTTTTGGCGATTTTTTTTTGTTTTTGGCGATTTTTTTCGGTTCGGCGATTTTATAATTTTTTGATTTTTTAGTTTTACTGTTTTTGAAAATTTCAAGAGTTTTGCTCTTACGGTTTCCAAGATACAGCAAGTTGTCAAAATTGCATAGTCAAAATTGCATTAACTGATGCAACACCCTTTATTTAAAATTTTTTGGAATTTTAGTGTTAATTTTTGTAGTCTGTATAAAAATACACTAACCTCACAAATTTCAAGTGTATATACATACATACATACAATTGTATGTATATTACATGGGATTTTAACATTTTTCGTTGCTCGTTTTGGAACACCCTTTAATTTCCAACTCTCATGTATTTGTTGTTGTAGCGGCCAAAGGTCTACACACTGTGTCCAAATTTCAGGTCTGTAGCTCTTACGGTTCTCGAGAAAATACTAATATAGTTTTCGACATAGTTAATTTTACGTAACACAAAAAGTTAAAGTTTTCCAACCCTGGAAACGTCTTTTTAATTTTTTTATATTTTTTTAATTTAAAATTCCAATTTTAGTCGTACGGAAGTGTAAAATAAGTTCATTTATTAAAAAAAAATAAAAATTTGTTTTCGGTAGTTACTTTTATATGGCAAAATGAAGTTTACGTTTTCCAGCTCTGCAATCGTCTGGTCGATTTTGCTGAATTTCAATACCAATCTATTTTGGAAAATTTCTGACACACCAGTCCAGAACGAAGTCTCTAGCTTTTCTGGGAGCTTCGGAAAACCGATTTCACGTACAGACAGACGGACAGACGGACAGACGGACAGACGGACAGACGGACAGACGGACATCGCTTATTCGTCTTCCCTATGCATAAGGATCCAGAATATATATATTTTATGTGTCGCTTATTGATATTATAGAAATTACAAACGGAATGACAA
>OX101753.1:151901237-152053223 GCA_944452675.1 Tachina lurida | reverse complement strand
CATTGGTTGTTGTTTTGGAAATCTTTCAGTTAATGGATTTTGTTTTGGATAAAATAAATCTCAAAAAAATATTGGTGTAAACGATATAGATTTTCATAAAATTTTTTATTAAAATCTTGCAGATTTCGTGCAGGTGTAAAAGTTTTTTTAATTAATACGATTTTCTAAAGGAGATAAGAAAAATAATTTAGCAAAAAAAAAAATCAACGCAAAGATCCGATAACTGGAAATAAACTCTTTCCAAAAAAAAATTTTTTTTAAAAGTGCTTAAAATATATAATAAAATTTAAATGGGCGCTCCTCCGCCTATTTTTTCTAAACGCAATATTGTGTGCAATTTTAGAGCTCAGTAAAGTAAAAGTACTTAAAATAATATAATAAATTTTAATGGGCGTGACTCCACCTATTTTTCTAAAAGGTTAATTGTTTCTATTTAAGTGCTCAAGCTGTTAAGTAAGTTTGGTAAAAAGCGGTTAATCTGAACCACGTGTAAGATAATTATAAATTTTAATGGGCGTAGAGCCCGGCCCAATTTTTTCAACTTAAAAGTTCTGTAATAACAAGAACCAAGGTTGATTTGCTTGGTTTTGCAGCAATTCGCTTTACTGGAAATAATCAGTTATCAGTTATCCGATTTTTTCTCTAAAACGTAGTTCGGATTACTGCAATTTGTTACAGTTAAGCATACTGCTTAAAATCAGTAAAACAACACACACCATACACACACCATAAAAATTTTTCACGAATTCCTCGAAAATGTCTACTTGCATTGACAATATAATAGGAAAATACCATAAAGTACGTAAGAGCGAAAAGGACAAATACATTTTGCCATTTAATTTTTTAACGGACAAAACATGCACAATTTTTTTCAGCCCTAAGTTATGCAAACGATTTCTAATACATAAATTTGTCATTGTTTAGTTTTTCACTTAAGCGAAGTAAGTTTCATACAAAACGTAGTGGTGGCTTTGCTTTTGGTTTTCAGTTGTACGATATTTTCAGTAAAGCGATGTTTCGCTAAAGCGAAGTGAATAATACTAGCTGCTTTTAAAATCAGTGCGGGATTTGTATCGCTTTCAGTAATCCGATTTGTTTCAGTAAAGCGTGTTGCTCTAAAGCGGATATAATAAAATCAAATAAAAAAAAATTTGTGGACGTATCCCCACCCACTTTTTTGCAATGGGACCAATTGGAGGACATACCCTCTCAGCCAAAAAAAAAAGGATTTTTACAATCGGTTTAAAATGTACCGCGTTATGAAGTAACAATGAAAAAAAAAATATATAGACGAATTAATAATCTCCTTCTTTTTTGAATCGCACGCGAAGAGTTCCGTACTATACAAACTTTAGACTATATAATCGAATATCTTACTTGTACCTGGATTCAGTAACTTTTTGCGAACCGAAAATCATAATATTTATCGATATATTTATTTATTTGCTTTAACGATAATGTGATTCTGTAATATCTTTTTAATGAAAGTGTAAATCTCTAATCGTCGCTTTCGATAACGAGCTTATTCGATCACATTTTTTCAGTTTAAGATAATAGCATGCGCTATCGAACAATGTAATATTATGGTTCGAATATGAATAATATCGGTAAATGCATTTTTAATATAACTATTAATTTTCTTTTTTTATTTTTTACTTTTAGGTTCAGGTTAGTGCGAAGTTATATCACTCTACCTAAGTATGTCCAACTATTCTATATTTCTACCCCCCACCCAACGATACATACATGTATGTAAGTATTCTTGTAGTTAATATCATTTAACATTGTTGTATATAATATTTATAATTTGTACATTAGAAGAGCTTCCCTCATTGTGAATATTTTTGACTCTCGCTACTGAGAATTTGTAAATTTTGACCACCAAAGTTAATTGTAAATATTCTGAAAAACATTTAGTAGAACGGAACAACTAGCTGTTTTCGAAGGCCACTACACCTTCTTTGTGTTTAGTGAATCAAAACAATTCACATATTCCATTTGAAATAATGGCTTAGTATATAAACAGAAATCTACATAAACTGACACCACATACAGTGGACCAAACACAAAAGAACGCTGATAATGAAGGTGTAGTGGCCTTCGTAGAACAGCTAGTTGTTCCGTTCTACTAAGTGTTTGCCAGAATACTTAGAATTAACATTGGCGTTGTTTGTTCGTTAACAACTATCACATGTAATTTGTCTTACAAAGTGATACGAAGCTTAGCCTAATGACATCATAAATTTATGAGTACTTTTGTTATATGGACATTTTCATAGGAATGTCAACTTTTTGTAGCGTGCGACACAAAGAAAATATGCTTGTTTTTTCAAAGAAAACGAAACTTTTTTTTTACTTTTTTATATATTTGTGTAAGCCGTCAGCAGTCCTTAGCGTTAGGTAAAATTTTAAGTAAAATCGCGTCACGTTGTTCAGAAATACAAGGTCAAGGCCCATATATAGTTCTTTCAGCGTCATGTATAAGTTTCCTTCCTTTATTGCTTAACTCTTTAAAATAATTAAATTTTCTTGTAATAGTTTTAAAGAAATTACTTTCATTTCGGCAAAATGTTGCAAGCATACAATTAAAAAGATTCACATGTATTTATAATCATGTACATACATACACATGTGGTTGCAATATAAGGATATAAAGATAATGAATATTTTATAAAAAAATCCTGGTTAATATTTTCTTATTTTTCTCTGAACAGACATATTTGAGATTTTCGTATGAAATTTTCATTTTTTGTAACATAATACAGACAACAACAACAAAAAGAAACTTGTAATGAATTCTCATCATACTCCTACTCGTATCATATTGCAGCAGGGTGTGCAATCATACATTCATATGTACGAGTACATACAAGTGTTACATGTGTGTGTGTGTGTGTGTGTGTGTGTGTGTCTTCGAATGTTTGAAAATTTTATATGATTGGTTACAGTGAATTTAACACAAAATCTTATGCTAGTGACATTTTTTTTTTTCATATAAATATATATTTTTTTTGTATATATACAAATAATCATTGTCCTCTACACATCATTGAAGGCAACAGCTTCATCATCAGCTGTACTGTCAACGTCAGCAGGCAGCATCATCATCGTCTTTGTGGTACGACAAAATTGACAATTTCATTGAAAAATATGTGTATACAGTGTAGAGATCGACCGAAGGCGTTTTTTTTGACCGAAGCCGAAGCTTAACTTCGGCTAAAATCCTAAACTTCGGCCAAAACCGAAGCCGAAGCCAAATGTTTTAAATTTTAAAAATGATACTTGTTTTATATGAATTAAGAAAACAGTTTGCTTTTTTGAGATCACTGAAATAGCTGTAATATCTGTTGGATACATAACAAGAAAAATACAACTATTTTGCAATTTCTAGATTGCTTTTTCATATGACCACTCACAAGAACGTCCAAGTAAAAGAAAATAGAAAGCAACAGGGTTGTATTTCAAAGCAACCCTTTCAAAACGTTAAACACAATAGAAACTGTCGGCGAGCAACGACCAAAAATAATGTTATTTTTCAAGCTTGGAATGAAAAATATTCGGCTTCGGCTAATCGGCCAATTTTTGCCATAGGCCGAATGTTGGCCGATTACCAATTTTTGGCCGAAGGCCGAAGGCCGAAGCCGAAGCCGATTAATCGGTCGAACTCTAATACAGTGTTAAAGCATATTTTTTGCACTAAATCAGTTTTGGTGCAAAAAAAAAAATAAACAAATTAACTGCAATCAATTAAAGTGGAGCTTTCGACAGATTATTCAAGAAAAATAAAACTTTTGTTATAACACGGACTTAGAATTAGAAAATATTTTCCCTGTTTCTGTAAAAACTTATTTTCTTGATTTCGACTTGCTGTGGAAATACTTTTTAGACTAGAGAGATTATCTTGAAGATAGATGTCTTATCATTTATGGTCCTTTATAATTTTATATAAATTATCAGTGTTTAAAAAACTTAAGTCGAAGTAGCAAAAATCGTAAAATTTTTACTTTTCAACACCTTCAAATGAGCCAATGCTTTTGCTTGTGCTTGTGAAAATAATCAACAGTCCCAGTTGAACCAGAAGCAGAAAAGGAATCATGAACAATTGCGCAATACTTTCAGCAGCCGACGATTTCAAGAGTTAGAATTTGATTTGCTGTTGCTCTTGGTTAGTTTCACTAGTAAAATCATAAGCAGTATGTGTGCTTTTATAAGTACTAAACAGCCAAAGTCGAAGAAGCAAAAGCTCTTGCTTTTACCAAGCTTTTAGCAGGTTCAGGCAACTATTTTGGGGTGTTTGTCATGTTTTTGTTTTTCTTTTTGCATGTCAGACAAGAATCAAAAACAAAAACCACTTTAATGCGATTGCTTAAAACTTGTAAAAGCAAAAGTTTTAGATTTCTGCGACTGTGACTGTTTGCGACTTCCAAGATCATATAAATTGCTTCTGCGCTTTTACTTGCGATACTAATCGTAAGCAAAAGTAAATCAAACTCAAACTTTTCAAATTGTCGACTGCTGAAAGTACTGCGCAAGTAGTGGTCATAAATCGTTTTGTGATTTTGCTTTAAGTGAAACTGTTGTATTTTTCAAAAGCGAAAGCAGCAGCAAAATAAAATAAACTGAAAGCATTTCAGTTTTTTTAAACACTGTAAATTATAATCAATTACTTGTCTCTTCCTCCCCATGCTTTTAAAAAAATATATTTTCTTTCTAATACTCTAACAAAGTAGAAAGTAATTTGTTTTACGTTTACAATAAACCTATACACTTATTTGCCTGATTCCATTCCTTCTATGCAGCAAATTTTTATTTTATCCTTGTAGTCTCAATAAAATCCACTTTATGTTTTTGTTGTTTATTTTTATTTTAGTTATTTCCTTTATATATCCTTGTATTGATAAGCAGCTTCCCGTTAAATTATGTTCAAATTCACTTATTTTCTAGAGAAAAAAAAAATAAAACAACTTTCACACATAAAAGAGGAAGCTTTCCTGTTCTTTATTGGGATTATTTTTCAATAACCCACTTGAGCTACAAACACAGCATCATCATCATCATTATCATCATCAGCTGTGGAGATTCAAGGCTATTTAAGACACATTATTGCCTTAGAACATGTATGTATATATGTATGTATGTGCAGAGAATAGATTCAAAAATATGTTATACAGAAATAAAATTACAACGAATTTATCATATGCAGATTTAAAACGATACGATTTGGACAAGGTCCTTAACAACATTTGCTCAATCAGTTAGCAATTAGCATAGAAACTATGCGATGTAGACTGAGAATAAAATAGTTAGACTATAATAAAAATTAATATACTGTCTTTTTTCCAAATTTTCTATATATTTTATAAGTATGAAATATTAGACCGCCAAGCCATAAAGCATGTGTTTAAAACTTAAAACACATCAAGACGTCATCAAGTCATGCTAAGATAAGAGATTTGTACTCTGACCCTGACTTAAACTGAGACTTAGAATTAGACTGAGGCTTTGACTTAGATTAGATTATATTAGATTAGCCTTAGATTTATACTTAAACTTAGACTTAGACTTAAAATTAGACTTAGACTTAAATTTAAACTTAGACTTAGACCTCGACTGAGACTTAGACTTAGACTTAGACTCAGACTTAGACTTAGACTTAGACTTAGACTTAGACTTAGACTCAGACTTAGACTTAGACTTAGACTTAGACTTAGACTTAAACTTAGACTTAGACTTAAAATTAGACTTAGACTTAAATTTAAACTTAGACTTAGACCTCGACTGAGACTTAGACTTAGACTTAGACTCAGACTCAGACTAAGACTTAAACTTAGACTTAGGGTCTGTTTGTCTAAATGCGAACGAGCGTTTCGATTGAACAGTTATATTAAAAACAAACACAAAAAACTCAAATTTGTTTTTGTTTCCAATACTAATGTTCGATCGAAACGTTCGTTCGCATTTAGACAAACAGGCCCATTGACTTAGAATTATAATTAGACTTAGACTTCGACTTAAACTCAAACTTAGACTTATACATAGAGTCACACTTAACCTTAGACTTAGACTGAGACTGGGACTTAGATGTAGACTTAGACTTAGACTTACACTTAGACTTACACTTAGACTTGGACTTAGAATTAGACGAAAACTTAGTTAGACTTAAGACTTAGACTTAGACTTATACTTTAACTAAGACTAAGACTTAGACTTATGCCCTAATTATGTTCGACGAATGTATCGTCTTGTCTATGGACGAAAAAAAGAAGAAGTTTTGATTCTTTAAAACGATTATTATTTATTGTCTACGCTAGAAGGTTCGTGTATTTGCTTTATGATTTTATTCTAAACATTATATCCAACACATATTTTTTCATATATTTTTCAAACTATTGTATAATAATTTAATTGAATTTTTTGTTTTAAAAACATGGCAATAATATTTAAATTTTTCATTGTCAAGGACAACAACCATTTTTGAAGAAAATAATTTAGAGACTTCAAAGACAAGAACTCAGAAGCATTTTCAAACAAAAACGTCCTAAATCTTCTTACTGAATTAGGGCATTAGTTAGACTTAGACTTAAACTTAGACTTAGACGTAGACTCACACCTAACCTTAGACTGAGACTTAAACTTATACTTAGACTTAGACTTAAACTTAGACTTAGACTTAGACATAGACTCACACCTAACCTTAGACTGAGACTTGAACTTAGACTTAGACTTAGACTTAAACTTAGACTTAGACTTAGACTTAGACTTAGACTTAGACTTAGACTCAGACTTAGACTTAGACTTAGACTTAGACTTAGACTTAAACTTAAACTTAGACTTAGATTTAGATCTAGGCACTGACTTAGACATACTTAGACCTAGGCCCAGACTTAGACTTAGGCTTAGACTTAGACTTAGACTCAGACTCAGACTCAGACTTAGACTTAGACTTAGACTTAGACTTAGACTTAGACTTAGACTTAGACTTAGACTTAGACTCAGACTCAGACTTAGACTTAGACTTAGACTTAGACTTAGACTTAGACTTAGACTTAGGCTTAGACTTAGACTTAGACTCAGACTCAGACTCAGACTCAGACTTAGACTTAGACTTAGACTTAGACTTAAACAGACTTAGACTTAGACCTGGACCTAGACTTAGACTTAGACTCAGACTTAGACTTGGAGTTATGCCCTGTATCCTTAAAGTCAGGCAGGTGACTCGCCTAGAAAATTTTTAGGAGAATCACTCAAAGACATGAGTGCTTTTGATATAAATTTTCTACTAAATGAACCGTCCGTGTTGTGAAAACAGGGGGTTACACTTACAATAACACTTACGCTTACAATTAAATTTATATTTAGATTTCTGCTTAAGCTCGGATTTGTACTTTGAATTTGCCAAAGACGCAGATTTAAGACCTAGACATGTATTTATATATAGACCCAGATTTGACACTTTAATAAGAACTAGATTAATGTCCGGTATATATGTATCTACCCTTAGATATCTATGAGTCTACAGATATCTATCATGTTAGTTAGATTTTATGAGACAAACTCGTAGGTTAAGGCTTCAGGTAATTTATCTAAATATATGTAGAAACTATGGAAATAAAGGAGACAAAGGCTTGATCATTCGTACTTATATGTATAACAGTATTTGTTTCACACTAAACCATATAGGTAGTTTAGTTTCTTTTTAAATATGCTGCCTATAGAAATGCCTGTATGCCAATACGATTTCAAATTATGCAAATAAAAAAAAATCAAATTTCTCTTAGACACACTGGCACTTTGGAAATTAAAAAATTACTCTACACATAAATTCAAGTACATATTGTACAAATATGTTTGTGAGTATAATTTTCAGCACATTTATATAAAAATTTATTTATTTGCGATAACCCCAACTTGGCCTCCCCTCAGACGTTGCATAGATATTTTTATGTGCAAGTTAAACGATTATGTATGACTCCACCTACATCCATCTCATTTTGAACTAGTTTTTAACTCTTTTTGTTCAGCTAGAGCTGCAAACATTTCGTCACAGCATTAAACTGAGAGCAGATGTCTTAATAAATCTAACAGCAAAAATATATGAATAAACAAAAATTAAAAAATACGAAATACTCGTACAAAGTTGCAAACGATTAAAAGTGCGTCAGTATTAAAAATTTCATCGCAATGAAAAGATGTGTAATGTTCTGAGTAAATCTCATAATCCAAAATGCCGTGATTTTACTTTAATATTTCTTGTTTTTTTTTTGTAGTCATTCAACAACGAAAAGAATAAAAATTGGGTGCATAAAAAATTGCTTCTTTAGAAAAGAAGAAATAAAATAGATTTCTTTTGTTGAATAATTTTTGCAAAAAAAAAAAAAGAAAATTATTTTCTCACACAGATGAATGTTTGGACTTAAAATGATACAATTATGTTCATAAATATTGCAGGCATAGCACCTTTTTCACATGTACATATAATTAATCTGAGAAGAAATATGTTTGCTAAACGTTAATTTAAAAATAAACTTATTGTGTAAATGTAACCACCCAGCAAAAAATTTTCGAAATTTTGTAATGGGTAGTACTCTTTTAATGGCTTACAAAGTAACGAGTGGTACTTATTTATCTAATTATTTTATTTGCATAATAATGACTGTCATGTAATTAATAAAATAAGAACTTATTTATATCACTACGTGAAAGTACTTATTGTAGTACTTTCCAGTTAATAAGGAAATATGTATATCTAGAGAAATTTGTTACAAAATTTTATTCATTTAAAATAAAAAAATTAGAAAATATAGCAAATTAATTTTGAATAAGTTTAAGCAAAAATTAATCTATATTATTTTGCATATTTGTACGCAAAAAATAACCCATTAAATTTTGAGTACTTTTAGGCAATCAGTAATCTATTAACTTTTGTATGTTTGTAGGCAAAAAGTATAGGGTACCGCATACTTTTTGAACTTCTCAAACAAAAATAATGGGTTATTCAGTCAAATTGTAAGTACTTACGACTGAGGAGTACATACACATTTTTGCATTCTAGTAGGCAAAGTTTTTTGCTGGGCAAGGCTACTACTCGTACATGCCATTATGTAGAGATCTTATTTTCAATAATGATTTTGCAATCATTTGCTGAAAGCCACACTACTGTGCAAAATTTAAATATTGTGCATATTACCATATGGATAAAGATATTCTATATTTATATGCTTTTGCAGTCGAAAGTTTTGAGATCGCTCCCACAGTTTAGCATCAGATTTATTTCAATCTTTAATAACTAAGTGAACAAAAGCAAATACGAAAAGGCCAAACAATAAGAGCACATTATTGTATGTTTATTTGTATGATAAAAAAAAAAGAAAAAAGATACATAAAATTTAATGCACATCACCAGCATGATGATCAACATCATTATCGTTATAAGAAAAAAAAATCAAGGACGTATTTCATTAATAATTAAAATAGGGCCTCTAAAATAGCGATAATGCTAGTGATAGCAACATAGAGCTTCGCATTTAAAACATGAAATATTTTTTTTTCTTACTTTCAAAAATAACTAATCAGTTTAAAAGCAAGGCTATTTTTATATTAGCACTTAAAATGTTTAAAGCTCATGTTATCGTATTTGACGTGCTGGATCGTCTGACTTCAATATTATTTCTTATTTTATTAGTCATGTGTTTTTTTAACAAAAAATTAAGACTACTTTAGAATTTGCTAACCAAATTGCATCTTTTTTTGCTCCCATGTGAAGCTGTTGTCTGTAGGAAACCTGAGACTATGATTTGCTTTATTTTTATTTAAATGTTTGTTACAACCATGCTTTGATAGCACCAATAATAGTGTAGTTGCGGTAGCCGTTGCATATTTTTTTTAATTTGCTTATTTATTTATTTTAACAAACAGTTTCCTAATATATGTATGCTTTACTCCCATGCCTTATATCATAAGCATATAGTGAATAAAGGATAAATTTTGCATAAAATATATACAATCGCTGACATAATTAACACATATTAGATCACATGATATAAACACAATCAGTGCGACAACCGAAATTAGAATCGCCTAATAAACTATTCTTGAGCTATTTTAATTTTTTACATCAACACATTAAAATATTATCTTTTACTTTATTTATGTTATTTATTTTTATATAAAAACTTGTCCGTCTATCCGTAAGTTCGTCTGTCGGTCTGTATGTATGTATGTGAAATCGGTTGTCCGAAGCTCCCAGAAATGCTGCAGACTTTGGTCTTGAACTGGTGTATCAGAAATTGTTCGTAAAAAGATAGGTATTGAAAATCAGCTAAATCGAAAAGACTGTTTCAGAGCTGGAAAATTAAAACTTTATATTGCCATGTAAACGTAACGTTGCCAGGGTTGGAAAATTGATTTTTTTTTATTATATAAGTAACCTACTAAAATAATTTTCTAATTTTTTTTTTATAAATTAAACATATTTGATGTTCTTAAAATAAATATATTTTTATAAAAAACTTAAAAAAAAACCCCTTATAAAGCCTTAGTAGTTTTTATAAATAAGGCTGTAGATATGTATTTGGTATCAAAAATTTTAAAAATATAAAACTGCTCCGTAAGTGAAAAATTTTAAATTATATTTAATGATGAAATAAATTAATATTAATATAAGAAAAATCAACACTTAGATTTCAGGCATGGAAAATTTAATTGTTTTTGGAAAAACTATGCACAACTATGTTTCAAATCGATGGTCATACGGTGACAGCTTACAACGATTTCTTATTAATTTTTAGTGAATTGATATAGCATAAAATATATCGCTAAAGAACAGTCGTAAGTACAAAATTAATTAAAGAAGATATTCTATTTCCTTGAAACTGTTTCTTTCTGCTGAGCAAAACCGAACAAATCTTTCCATAATATCGTGATACATGCGAACGTGCAATACTGGCAGTAGAAATTGAATTTTGTAATATTTTAAATTTTATTAAATACCGTAAAAATATGAAATAAATTAGCTTAGTTGGCATGGAGGTACAATACTATGATTATTTTAGAAAATACAATATATGAACACACATTATTTTGTTGTAAAATACTCATATGATCCACTTTTTTCACACAAAACTAATACATATTGTATGTATGTACTTATGTATTTGTACAAATACTCAATACGTAATTCTGTGAAGGATATATAAGATTCGAGTACAACACTTTTATTTTTTTTTTTCCATTTTTGTAGGTTTTTATGTTTGTAAGAGTTAATTTTCGAAACCACTGGTCGGATTTGTTAAATTGTTCTAGGAAAATATCTAATATATCCTTTCTATACACGTTCTTTACTTATTGTCACTGTAAAACGCATATGATGGGATCTTAGGGGTAATGCCACCATGCCTAGAAAATATTTATTAAAGTCTTAGCAGAGATCTATTTAAATATGAGTTTCACGGTTCCGGATCCTTTGAACGTGACTACGCTGTACGCTTTTCAGTCTGCTTCCTTGCCCTTAAGTATGTCTGTAAGCCCGTTGATGTCCTATCCCAATGAAAAAAGAACTTGGATTGTTTGTTACGCTTGATAGGCTAATATTTAAAATACAGATAAATCTGATCCCAAAAGAACTTATAGACTTAATTTCTTATACAAATTAGGACCAAGATGTCTGATTCTCCTCATTAATAATATTATTTTGATTAAATTTAAAACATATATATAAATATATGTATATGCGCCTAAAAGAATGCATTTGTTATATATTTTAAAGCCACACCAGACTCCCAGTTTTCGCAATTTCTGGCCATTTTATATATTTTTTTTTCAATTCAGCATTAGTTTATCTAATGCTAATACTTTATATATAATTTCTTATGTTTTATTCTTTATATAGTTGAGATTTTCGTATGAAAGATAGGATGACGAAACCAACACTCATAGAGTAGAACTTTTGAAATAAGAAGACTATTAATCCATACTGAAAAAAAAACATTTGTCACTATATTTCCTTAAATGATAATTAAAAAAATTAAAATTAACATATGTTGTAATCTCGATTGGAGTCACAAAAAAAAAACAAAATTTCGATCAAAAAAAAATTTAAATTAACTTTTTTCCTATCTGGACCAGTGTGCGACGGAAGTTGCAAGTCAGATTAAAAAAACTTCGAAAAACGCCTTCGTAGATAATCTCTTTTCGTCAAAAACGAAGTTCAAAAAATATGTCACTTAAACGGTAAATTTATGCAACGAATTTCGCTGTTCGTCCCAATTGTGCTTTCACTTTTAGTTATACAAAAATACTTTTACACAGAAGCAATTAATTTACCAATTCAAACACAAAATTATCTGAAACATATGTACGATAGAGCCTGTTCGGAAATGCATCACTAAGCTGTAGATGGAAATTTGAAAGTCCTTAATCTCTTCGCTGAAGTAGATAACGCACAAATTAATGTCAAATATAAGTGACAAACATATGTAGCTACTTTTAATAAAAATCATCAGCGAACTTGTATTGCATTTTGAATAAAAGTTTGCTCGTATGATGCAGAACAGTGATGCATTGCCCAATAGGCTCATGTTCAATTAAGATTCTAAAAAAATATTTTTAAATTGAAATGCATACATTTGTAAGAATTTGTTAAAAAAACTCAAATCTTTTCAATCAATAAATTTTTTCAATCAAAAATTTTTTTTACGAAATTAAAAAGCAAATCATACAAATCATTAACCCTACAACATGCCATTTTCAAATGTTTCTTTTAAATAAATTGTATGTTCACTCTATGCAGTTTTCTTTGGCATAATAGTGGAGTTAATGTCGACGTCGTTGACGGCGTTTCAACGCCGAAAAAGTTGAAACAGATTGAACTTTTACGGCGTTGCAACGCGTTGAGATTAACTGCTCTCATACAATTTCATACGATTCAACTTTTTTTTTTGACATTTGACGCCGTCGACGACGTCGACATTAACTCCAGGGTAAAATAAAACTGTAACAATCAATTTATTTGAACACTAAAAAATGTTAATTGAAATTAAGTTTTATTTCAAACAAATGTTTGTTTTAATAACTTTCGCTATATACGACGACTAACTAATTTATTCAAAAATTAATTTTTCACTGAAGAAAGGCCCCTTGGGGCCCTATTTGATTACACTATTCGGCCCTGATAAGTTATACTTGCACAACTGGTTTCACACACATCATCAGTACTTGAAGTTATGCAAATTTTATAAGAAAGAAAAAAAAAAGAAACAGCAGTACAATAATGATAAGAAACACAAGTGCGATAACGTAATGAAAAATGACTTATAAACCAAATTTAATTAATGTTTGACTACATCTTCACTGTAGCACAATGGGTGGTGTTTTAATATAAAAATAAAAAAAATTGGGGTCACAATTTCCATTCCTTCTTTTGTGTTCTTTCAGTAATTCAAACAGTTTTGGGCTATACGAGTAGAGATGAAATCCAAAAGTGTAGAATTATAGCAAGCAAATATTTATATAACAATTAGAATACTGAACTTTTGAATCTGTCATGAAGAAAAGAATCTGCGGCTATAAACATGTACGAGTATATAATATAAATCTTTTATTAGAATTCATCTAATAAATTTGATGTGATGAATTTTGTTTGCTTGTTGGCTTAAAAAATAACTCAAGAGTAGACTTTACCCAAAAAGATTTTGTGAAAGAAGCTAAAAAATAGTTCATATGTTTATAGCAAGACTCTTAATATGTTATTGAGAATTACATACACCGGCATAACATCCCAGCAAAAATTGTTCAAGATTTTGTAATGGGTAGCACTCTTTTAATGGCTTACAAAGTAATGAGTGGTACTTATTTATATCATTACGTGAAAGTGCTTATTGTAGTACTTTCCAGTTAATAATGAAGCTTATATAGAGAAAAATTTTTAATAAACTTCTATTTATTTTTGAAAAATTTTAGGCAAAAAGTAATCCACAAAATAACCCATTAAATTTTGAATACTTTTAGGCAATCAGTAATCTATTAACTTTTGGATATTTGTAGGCAAAAAGTATAGGGTACCGCATACTTTTTGAACTTCTCAAACAAAAATAATGGGTTATTCAGTCAAATTGTATGTACTTACGACTGAATAGTACATACACTTATTTGCATTATAGTAAGCAAACTTTTTTGCTGGGATGTTTAGAAGCTTCAAACAAACAGATAGACAAGCAAACATAAAAATATATAAAAGCATGATTAATACGAGTGTATTAAAAAAATTTTTCTTAATAGGACCAGCACTTTGAGGATGACCTCTGCTCTTGCAGTGCCCTCCCAGCAAAAAATTTTCGAAATTTTGTAATGGGTAGTACTCTTTTAATGGCTTACAAAGTAATGACTGATACTTATTTATGTAATTATTTTATGTTCATAATAATGACTGCCCTGTAATTAATAAAATAAGAACTTATTTATATCGTTACGTGAAAGTACTTATTATAGTTCTTTCCAGTTAATAAGGAAATATATCTAGAGAAAAATTTATTGATCGTGAAAATTATTTTAATTAGAGAAGCTAGCAAATTAATTTAGAAAGTTTAAAAAAGTTTAAGCAAAAATTAATCTATAAAATTTTGCATATTTGTAAGCAAAAAATAACCCATTAAATTTTGAGTACTTTTAGGCAATCAGTAATATATTAACTTTTGCATCTTTGTAGGCAAAAAATATAGGGTACCGCATACTTTTTGAACTTCTCAAACAAAAATAATGGGTTATTCAGTCAAATTATAAGTACTTACGACTGAGGAGTACATACACTTTTATGCATTCTAGTAGGCAAAGTTTTTTGCTGGGTTCTGCTAGAACTAGGAAAAAAGGTTTTGTAGTGGAGGATATTCGATATAATTTTTATCATATTGAAAGTGTCTTTTCCAAAGTACGATTGAAAAATATATATTCTCTGTAATGCGTAGTAGTGCGATTTATTGGAATATCGAATACAAATGGGTTTGATCTCAATGAATCAGCAGCTCTTTCCATCTCTGCAAAAATTTGAATATAAAGGAAAAGGATCTGAGACTTTGACGTTAAATTAAATAAATTCAATAAAGTGGTACTTTGACTCGCAAACACAAAGGGTTCCATACGGACACAACATACTATATAATACTGGTACTATGCGAAATTCAGCCTATACATATAATCGAATATCTGACCTGATTTTGACAATAATTAAATTGCTTTTGAAGCTTTTTTCGTTTTGCGTATTTTTAGTTTTGGTGGTTTTTTAATTTTTGGCGATTTTTTCGATTTTTGGCGATTTCTTTTAGCTAGTTTTTTTTATTTAGCGATTTTTCTTAGGTTTGGTGATTTTTTTACGTTTTGGCAATTTTTTTTTTAATATTTGGTGATTTGCTTTAGTTAGCGTTTCGTTTTAGCGATTTTTCTAAGTTTTGGTGCTATTTTTCGTTTTGCCGATTTTTTCTGGTCTAAGCGATTTGTTTAGCTTTAGCGATTTTTTAGTTTTGATTTTTTTTTTTCAGTTTTAGTGATCTTTTTAATTTTCGGCGATTGGTTTTAAATGGTTTTTCGTTTAAGCGATTTTTCTTACTTTTGCTGCTATTTTTCGTTTTGCCGATTTTTTCTGGTTCAAACGATTTGTTTAGTTTTGTTATTTTTTTCGTTGTAGTAATTTTATTTTTAAATTTGTGGCGATTTCCTTTAGTTAGCTTTTCATTTTGGCGATTTTTCTTAGGTTTGGTGCTTTTTTTCGTTTTGCCGATTTTCTCGGTTTTTTACATTTTTTAATATTTTGGCGACCATTTTTATTTTTGGTGATTTTGGAGATTTTTCGTTTCGACATCATTTTCAGCGATTTTCTTTCATTCAAGGCGATGACTGGCACAATTTTTTTTAATGAATATGAATATACACAAATAAATGGACAGCAAAATCTTTACATAAGTTTTAATCATATTATCATTTAAGTAACACCCCAACACAACGCGCACAAAAATTTGCAATAATATTTCATAGGGAACAAAGTTCTCAAATATAAATTTTTTTTGTAACGTTACGAAATATCTTTCGTAATTTTTGATTTTCATGTGATTGATAATAAATATGATTATGCCAAAACAAAAAAGTATGTAATTAATAAACCCTCTATATCTCCGACAAAAATAAAGACAACGTTCTTTTACACCTCTGTACAGCATAAACATGAGATAATTTAGTTTCAAGCGTCAAGTGTGCGAGGCAGTAATTTGCCTGCTAAAATGATGAGAGTGGAGAAAAAGCTTATGAGCAGCATTATTTTTATGCAGTCAGCAACAGTGAATGTATGTGCGTGTGTGTGTGTATGTGTGTACTCATAATAAAATACATATACAATAGCCAGCCCACTGTGCATTAATTCAATAAATACCAAGTCAGCATTCAGCATACTACTACAACAACGAGGACAACAACAGCAATAAGAACAACAGCAAAAACCACAAAAAAGCGACAACAAGAACAACAACAACAACAACAACAACAGCACCAATACGATCATCATTAGCAAGAGCAACAGCAACAAAAATTCAAAATCTTTTTTTTTATTGTTATTATTGTTGTCATTTATTAATAATAATATTTCAATGATGATGTTGAAGCATTAATCGCATCTTTAAGAATGTATATACAAGTAGAGAAACGATTATTATTATTATTATTATTATTATTATTGTTATTAAAATTTGTATTAATGTGTACTATATGCCCTTATTCGCTTGCACATCGTTCATAATGTGTTGCTTTGTATAACAATGTAGCTTTCAATGCTCTCAACCAGTAGATATTTTGCATTGATATCAATAAGTTGTATCAATTCAAATGGAATTTATAAAAATTCTATTTAATATTGCATTCACAGTGCTGCCGTTGCTACTACTACAACAGCTGCTACTACAACAAATACCAGCAGCGACCAGCTCAACAACATCTGAATATAAATTTCAAAATGCCGAAACAACAACGATCGCAACATCTACAGCAACAACGGCAACGACAAATTCACAAACTACAACAAGAACATACAATAATAATAATAATACAAGTAATAATAAAAATAAAAACAAAAACCATATGACAACACGAGAACTGCGTAAACATGAGCAAATAATAGATAATTCTATAGATTTCACAGTTGATCCATGCGATGATTTCTATCAGTATGCCTGCGGCGAATGGAATTATCAATTGTATAATCATAATCATGATCATGATAATCATGATGATGATGCTGAAGTTATAAAAACTAAACGTGAGCATGCAACTGATCAAGCCAAAGATTTAGCTAGTGAGACATTTGAACGGACTTTGGCCATTTTGGATTATTTGGCAGACAAGGAGGTGCTAAAATATTTCAGTGCGAGAAATGCGACAAAGAAATTATTAAATGCAACACAAGCAACAACAACAACAACAACAACAAAAGAGCCGGATTTTATAATAAAAGTGTATAAATATTATAAATCATGTACTGCCATACAACAGTATGAACCTATTAAGTATTTGGAATGGTTGGAGTTGAATGAACACGTTAAATGGCCTTCATTGATAAACACAACAACAACAGCAAACAACGAAGAACAAGCTGCCGTTAAACATGATCATCAGCATGATGTACAACAAGCCGCAACCAAGCTACAGCAGGAAGACGAAAGTATTGTGGCCGAGCATGATGATGAGAACGATAATGATGAAGCTGAGGAATCACAGATTTTTAACTCCAGCTGGATAAATACTTTGGCTATTTTACGCAAATATGGCATGAATGGCATTTTCATAGAGGAAAATATCTACAACACCAAGACTCTGCCCTCGAAATTATTACTGGGCTTCGATAAGCCAGTGCAAAATGGTGGCTTTAAAAGTTTAAAAAGTGAACAATTGAAAATTATTTTAAACAATTTAGATTTGCAATTTACCAGTGATTCTTTCAAGTTTTTGTGGCTGCAAGTAACGAAATTTGAGTGGCAATTAACAAAGCTAAATGACATCAGCGATGAACTGGGCACGGCCATAATAACGCTGGAAAACTTGCCGGTGCCCTGGTTGCACAATTATCTGCAAATAATATTGAATCAAACTGCTGAGCCATTGGATTTAAATATGCGCATCGTTATAACGAATGTGGCATATTTGATGGCTTTAGATGATTTGTTCACTGAATACGATGACAACTTTCTGCAGCAATACTTGCAAATACGTTTCATGTGGCATTTGTATCAACACGAACCCCAAGAATTCCAGCCTTTGGATTGTATTCTACATATAAAACGTTATGTGCCGTTGGCCTTTGAATGGATCTATGAGCAGCAGCACGCAGAGTTGTTGCCAGAAATTCCCAGGTTGCATGAAATGTATGACAGTCTAAGGAGGCATTTTAATCTCACTTTATACAAAAATAAAAACAACTTTCATTCCTCTACTTTGGAGCAGTTTGTAAGTAAATTAGAATCCATACAATTCAAAGTGGGCCTATTTGTTGATATTAATCAGGCGGATTTTTTCCAAGAAAATCGTAAGTTTTACCAACAACTGAAATTCTCTACGCACGAGTTTTACTTTAACCATTTGAAATTAATGAAATTCAATTTTGATGCCCTGCACTTTGGTATGGGCAGCGTGGCCACCAATTCCCTATTCTATGATATGCAGGAATATAATAAAGGTCTTGCCTCAGCCGTGTATTTTAATAAACGTTTGCAAACGCTGCACATACCACTTTCTCTACTGCAGCCACCGCTATATCACAGAGAATTCAGTGACGTCTATAAATACAGTACACTCGGTTTTATTTTGGCCCAAACCCTGATGTATGCCTTCAATTTAAGTGGCCTTGCTGCCCACGAACACAACAAACTAGTGAAACGTTTTAAATGTCTGGCATCCTTGGATGCCCTGGAAATCAGTGATAAAATAGCTGATGTCAGTGGCCTACGTTTGGCCTATCACACCTTTTTCCAGCAGGCCTCTAACAGCAATTTAATATCGAATCGTAAAGTTTTCTTTTTAAATTTTGCCCAAACATTTTGTGGCACTCAGTCGCTAGATGATAATTTAGGCCGGAGTCCGCTCAACTATGCCCTGGCTCAGTTTAGTGAGTTTTCGAAAACCTTTGAGTGTGAGCCCGATAGTCATATGAATCCTCATGAAAAGTGTTATATGTGGGATTAAATAAAAAACAAGAACACATAAATTTCAAAAAATAAAAAAACCTAATAATTTTAAGTATTAATTTTAAACATTTTAATTGTAATTTATTTTAGTATTTTAATTATTTTTTTATACAAAAACAAAAACAAAAACACAAAATCTCTTTTTAAATAATAAAAAACAAAAAATTAAATTAAGTAAATTAAAAACGAATACTAAACTTTAAACCATATAGCTGTTAAGTAATGATTAGTAATCGTAATGATTACTAATGTGATTACTTTTTTTTTAAGTTGAAGTAATGATTAAATTACGATTATATTCAGTTTCGAACGATTACTAATAATGGAAGAGTAATCTAAATTACTTAAGATTACTAAAAATAATCAAAAAACATCAAAAGTAATCTAAAAATAATCCGATTACTTCTAAGGATTACTTTTTATTATTTGTGATTATTTATTAAGAATCAAAAGTAATCTTTGAAAGTAGTCGGACTACTTTTTGATTACTTTTGATTCTTTTTGATTATTTTTTAGTAATTTTTTTAACTAATCCAGATTACTTTTCGATTATTAGTAATCGTAATCAACTATTTATCAGTAATTCTTTTGAAGGCAATTATATAATCATTACAATTCTTTTGAAAATGTAATCTAATTGATTACTAATCGTAATTGAAATTTAACAGCTCTGCTTTAAACAAACAATGCAGAAAAATTTCATTAATTCTTAAGCCAACAAACAAGCATTTAAAATTTTTTCACTACAACAAAAAAAAAACAAAAAAGAAAGAATACTACTGCCAGTTTATAGAAGACAGACGAGAGAGTTTTTAATTGTCTCTTATAAACTGCCAAGTAATAGTTTATATAGCTAAGCTAAGTCAAACTGAATGTGAAAAGAAAACCCAATAGACTGCTATAGTTAAAAAGTAAAAATAAAAATAAAAATAAAACTAAAAAAATATAAATAAATTTATTTTTTAAGCTAATACATTAAATTGTTAAAACAAATTATTTCCCATTTTTTTTTAGCAACAAGCAAAATCTAAAATTTGTGATATATATTAACATACCAGAAGTCTGGTGTATCCGCTAAATTTTATACATAGTTTTAAATTATATCTGAAGAAAGAAAAAAATAATTACCAAGTCTTACAGCTCGTTCTTATTAAGTGTGTAAATAATTTTAGAATTTTGTATATGAAAAACGAATAAAAAATTGCATTTAATTCAAATCATGGTTGAGTTTCTCTCTTTGCAATTTCAAAGCAGCCTTAAATTAAATAAATTACTTTACAATTCATTTTTTGAAATATTTAGTTCAAATATATATATTTTGAATTAAATATCTGAACATTCTTCTTGAGTAATTAAATTTTAATATTTTTATTTTATTTAAATTGTTCGGTAAAATATTAACTATTTTTAAATATGCATGAAAATTTATTATTGAGGTGTGTTATCTTCGATTCTATATTCTTTTAGCCTTATTTATAAAAATTATTAAAACTTTATAAAGGATTTTTCAAAAAAAAAATTTCCTACAAATTATTCTTGTTAAGCCTTTATAAATCCTTAATATTTTTTATAAATAAGTCTATTTTTATTTATAATTCATAAATATGATTTTAATTAGTTGTACTTCAAAGCATATTGTTAATCGATAGACGCTGTAATTAGATTAAAAAAAAATAAGTTAAAACTTTTTTATAGCTATGCTATTTATGCCACGACACAGGAGCTACGCTGCGATTTTCGTAACAAAAATAGTCGACACTATTAGAGTTATAGATTAATTTTTGATGTGATTTCTTTGCACCTAAAAGCAGAGTACGATTTTGTTTTTTTTTTTCGTTCTTTGAAGTGAGTGAAACAAAAATAAAACTAAAACAATAAGAATCATTGCTCATTTATTTTTGTATTGTTTATGCACATGAGCATAAGCTAGAGAACAAGCCAGCAAACAGCCGCCCATGGCCACAAACAATACATTAATTTAATCTTACACCTCTAGAAAGGAAAACAAAGCGAAATAAATTGAAGGTTAGGTTAGGTTAGGTTAGGTTAGGTTAGGTTAGGTGAGTTTAGCAGACTGCTGGCAAGGAAAAAAATAAAATTAGAGTCCAGCTCACATGGGTCCCTTTGTGCTAACTGTAAGTTGAAAGAAGAAAGAGAGATAGAGAGAACAATAGGAGGGAGAGAAGGGAGGAAGTAGAAATGAAATAAAGGTTGTTCAGGAAGGTGCGAGATGAGAGTGGGTCAAAAAATTTGGTTAGGGGCGGCAGCGATTATACCAGCCACTATTCCTAATATAGAGGCTTAGGTTTTTTAGCCCTATTTCCCATAAGTCGGATAAGTTTCCAAAGGATATTCTATCAAGGTGCAGACGGAGATCCTCCAGAGCGGGATAAGGACACAGGAGATGTTGTTTGTGGAAAATTAAAGCGTTTTGAAATATTTGCTGCGAATTTGACATCATCATATAATATTGTTTTATTGCATTGTTACTTAATATATTAAGTTTGTTTGTGGCTAAGCAGCATATCTATAAATGGGTGTCCTAAGATACGTCTCTTCATTTTTATATTAAAGTAATGATATGCACACAATCAACCTTATTGTGATTTTGCTGCGGAAGTCAAGATGTTTTGTACTGGATTAAAGAAAAAATTAGTTTGTTTTCCTTAATCAACTTCCAAATAGTAGAATTTGAAGTCAAAAAACATCAACCACTATAAAGGGGACTACTTCCTAATTTTTATTAAGCTTAAGGTCTCTTATTGGTATAGCAAAAATTCAAAAATTTTCGATACTTCTCCACTCTACTGTGTGGGTTCTTTTAGAAAATACTTATTATTTTTTTCCATAATTTTTAAAATTATTATAAGAAAAACTCAAAATATTTTAAATATCAAAATCTGGCTTTTTAATTTTTTTTTTACCAAAAACGGTAAAATTTTTACAGAAAGTGGCAACACTGTTAGATAGACGTGTTTATATAAGAATGATGATGGTGAAAATGAGCAAATACAGTGCTGCCAATACAATACAAAATGTGGAGTGAATGAGACCTTAAAATTATTCAACAGAAAGAACATGCTTTCATTTATGGAAAGGATTAAATTGTTTAATTTGTATACTTTTTCATGATATACATAGGTACACTTTAAAAGAAAAATTTTATATATAAAAATTTGACATACTTAAAGATGGCATCACTGAAATATGTACATATTTATATTTCAATATCAGCTGTTTATGATGGTGGTGCTCCAAAATAAGTAGCCGGCTACGAGGCGTTAAATGCATGAAGTCGAGTGTAGCCAATGTGTTTAATACTCTAAACACATTCACCACAGCAGGCTACTGACTACAACTTGTCAAAAATAGAATACATGTGTATATAGGAAAATGATTACTTTCATGACAACACGGCTACAAGGCTACACGATCACCGTGGTAGTTGTAGCCAAGCCGCTTCTAAAATAATTAAGCTACTGGCTACAATTGTTGGTAGCGACATTTGTAGTCTTGTAGTTAGTAGCCTGCTGGAGTGAATGCGTTTAATGCATAAATTATACATAAAATTTAGAACTGCAACAGAGCAATCATTATGTTGACAATTAAAGTAAAACATCTCTAATTGCAGCATCAAAATTCACCTTGACTATTACAACCGAACAGAGTTTAAGCACAGTTTTCAAATAAATTTTATTTCAAATTCTTTTCTAATAAGATAAGTAATAAATAAGTATAATCAGTTATGATTTATAACGCTTCATGGCGACCTAAAAATCTATTCAGTTTTATTAATGTCCATCAAACTTTTTCTGTTGTCGACATCGCGGTACAGACTGATCCTTAAAGTGATTTCAAAATGGGGTCCCTTAAATTTCATCAAAATCTTAAAAGTACTCTAATCCAATTTTTTTTTATTTAATATGAATAAATGTCAATATTCGATAACGTTCAGATCTCTTTACCAAAATCACACCGTCAACGCTGCATCTATGAAAAATGTAAGTTTTTACTGTAACTTTCCGTTACTAAGGTAATTTTAAATTAATCCTTAGTCATACTACAATGTTTATAATTTAATTAGCAACCGTAGCACAAACTGATAAAAACGGTCATATACGTTTTGTTCTCATTAAAATTTATAATTAGATGTGATTACCTTGTGCAATAATTTTATTAGACACTTGAACCTCAATGAACACAGACTAAAGCGATTATTGAATAGTTGAAATTAAAACAAATTAAGAGATTTTTAAACTAATTATTATTATTCATTCTTCTGCACACTTTTGGTTATTTCTAGAAGCTCTGAGTATAAAAAAAATTAAAATTAAGACACTCGTGTAACCTATTATTTGCAGTGTGTAGAACGAAGTTTGCTTAAAAAAAATTAAAGTTGACAGAGAATTTCCTAATTTAACTGTAAAAGAAATAAATTTCTGAAAATCGACTTGAACGCTTAAAAGTGCTCCCTTGCAAAATAGTCAAATATGACTTAAGCACTTTTTCCTTATTGCCACAGATACATATATGGCTTGTCTACAGGAACACCCAGAGTTTTCAGCAGGAATCGAATTTCTTGAATTCGAATAATTTAAGATTATTTTAAAAAATTTATAAATTTCTAAGATTAACAAAAAAGTTATATATAAATCAAATCTCGCAAAATGGGACACTAGTGTACTCTTATCAATTTAGCCACCTTTTCAAGTACAATTATTACTACATCAAGTTATACAAAATATTACATTGTAAGTTTATAGTACAAGGTAGTGAACAGTGGGCCGTTAATTCTACAAACATGTTATGCTGTTTTAAATTTCAACTCCCATATTCATAAAAAAAATTAAATGAATTTGAAATCCATTTTACGAAAACTTTGTATGAAAAATTGAAAAAAAAAATGCATTTCAAATTCATTTTAAATTTTATCAGTGCGGTGGCAAATATATATTCTTTTTATTAAAAATTTATATAACTACTTACCCTCGATTTGTTTTCCTGCTGCAGCAGCGGCTGCAGTACTTAAGGCAACACTGGCTAAAGGTGACGATGTTAAGGCGGCGCTACCAAACGGTTGTAGGCTAGCTGAGGACATATAGGCCGATGCTAAAGAGTTTGAATCAGACCCTGAAAATTTATAAATGAATATAAATTTTTTTTTTATCAATATAGAACATTTTCAAAAACTTTGTAATAAAAAATTTTAAATTATTTTTTTAAAATAAAAATACACAATTGAAAAGAACAAAAATTTCTACATACAACACTCAACAGAAAAAAATTGTATGCTTAGCAGCAAAATTTAAAAAAAAATATATATAAGAGGACTTCAATTTCTTATAACAAAATAATATTTTTTTGTAAATGACTGCATAAGTAAAAACTAGGAAAATAGGCCACAAACATAAATGTCAAGCAAACACAAAGACGCAAAGATACACACAGCCAAGCAAATTTATAATTCTGTTCTCCTATTTAAAATTGAAATACTAGAGCAATAACCACCCAAAACACTTCTGGCCGGGGTCACGCAATGAGCGCAAAACATTAACAAATACCGAAAGCTATTTCTTTTTTTTTTTTTGTAATAGGACCAGCCCTCGGGGGATAGCCCCTACTAATGCCATGCATTGTGCTAGAACTAGGAACATTTTTATGGGAAAGAGGATAGAGGGAGTGTAGTGCCTGTTGACATTTGATTTCAACTTTTTCACGTTGCAAGTGACGTGAAGGACCTCCGCAGGTAGTTTGTTCCACAGACGAACAGTTCAGCTAAAAAAAAAAATTTTCTCAGTAACGCGTAGTAATATTTATTGGCCAATCGAGCGAACACGTGTTTTCCCTACAATTAATTTCCTCAGAACAGTGAGGGGCATATCGGCGCCGCTCAAAAATAGAATTTGCCTTAATTCCAATAAGTGAGCTTTCTGTTTGAATTCTTTTCTGAAATTTGTCGGTTTCAAAAATAATTGATTTTCAGTACATGCCAGTATTTTTTCGATACAATTGGGGTATTCAAACGAGTGTCTTAAGTATCATAAAATCCCAACATTTTAAACCAGTTTAAAATTAGTTTTATATAGCATAGAAAAGACTAACGGCCTGTCCCACGATGTCACCAGAGATCTTTCGATCGACAATTTGTATTGCAAACAACAACAAGTTTTCTAATGTTAATGTTGTTTGCAATACAATTTGTCGATCAAACGATTTCTGGTGACATCGTGGGACAGGCCGTAAACAAATGTTTTTCTTAGGGATGAAATTTTTGAATTTGATACAAAATCTTAAAATTGTTACAAATTAAAAAAAAGACATACGGAAATAGATAAACGCCAATTGATACTTTTTTCGTATTTCGTCAATCTCAGCTGAAACAATATTTTGAACAATCACGGTGAGTGAAATTTACAATAGCAAAATTTTTCGTTCAAAATGAAAATTCGATCATCATCACTTTCGACTTCAGTCGAAAATCGAAAATTGCTCATAACAAGTGAATATGCTTTAAGACATGTATGTATGTATTAAACAAAAATATAATATGGAATCCAATACTCTAAAGTTTTCATAAAATTTTATAAAATTTTTGTATTAGACTTTTAGACGGAGATGATAAAATAAAGAGCAACCAACCAACCAAATCCTCCCATTCCAAACAGACGAAGAGAAAAGAAACAAGTATTTATACAAAAAAAAAATCACTGCGACTGCGACCAACTTTTAACTTTGAAATGTCCTAAATGGCGTCTGTTGGCCGCCATATTGAATTTTGACAACTGACGTATCTTTAGTGACACTCCAGGGATTAAAACAAATCGACTGAAGTAAGAATCATCAAATCGGTCCATGCGTTCGTCGCAAATAACCCACATACATACACAATACCCTTCTTTGCGTTCCGCAGTCGGATAAAAACGAAGGATTTCGAATTTTCGAAGTCAGCTGTTTTGTCTCTTTGTAAAGTTTCCGAATATTTTAAAAGAATATGGGAACGAGGCGTAGGAGGATTTATTCAGTATTCAGCATAATAAAAATTCAGTCTGACAAAAATATTAAAAAAACTAAGTTAAAAATTATATTTTTGATATTTCTACATTTGCTAAGCTAGAGGACGTTTTTAACCGACTTCAAAAATAGGAGGAGGTTATCAATTCGTCTGTAATTTTTTACATTGTTTCTTAATAGCTCGATATATTTTAGACCGATTGTAAAAATTCTTTCTTTTGTTTAAAAGTTGTTTGAGTGCTTGCAGTTGGCCCCGTTATAAAAATAAATGGGCAGGGACACGCCCAGAAATTTTTTTTATTTAATTTTATGATATTCTACTTATTTGATTGCTGCAAAGCCTAGCAAACATTTTTGGTTCTTGTAATTACAAAATTTTATACTTAAAAAAATGGGCGGTACTACGCCCATAACAATTTATTATTATATTTCACGTTGCTCTATTTAACCGATTTTTACGAAACTTGCCACACATCTTGAGCTCTAAAATAGACACAGTCTTTTATTTAAAAAAATGGGTGGAGGCGTGCCTCCATATTTTAAGTATGAGTAGGTCTACCTTGGGACTTTTTTTTAATTTTAGCACACACCCTCAGCTCTGAAACCATACAATCTTGCATATAAACAAATGGGCGGAGAAACGTCCATTAAATTTTTATTTTATATTTCACGTGTTTCTTCTTAAGCAATTGATTTTGAATTTTTTTTTGCTTTGAAAGAGTTTACTTCCATTTTGGTGCCATAAATTTTTTTCGAAGTCGTTTTTTTTTGGCAGAATTATTAAAACTTGTAATTTATTTTCATTTATTTTCGAAATTTCGCCAAAAGTTTATTAAAATCGTCAGAAAACCAGTAAATGGAATTGATATGAATTATAAATTATATATAAGAATCAATAACAATTTTATAAAAACGGCCTCGAGCTTAACCAACATAAAAAAATAAAAAACTTAAGGCCTTAAAAGCTGAAAATATTCATTCCTAGAAAAAAGGTTATGTACTTATGACGTCAAAGGCCACAACAATGGAAACATATTCTGACGAGAGTATAACATCTACAACAAAAACACAACATACTGCAATGCTAGCTCTTAGTTTGCAAAGAAACAAGAACAAATTTAAGAGCTTTCAAAGCTTTCAAATGCAAGTATCAGTGTATGTGTGTTTGGACGTAGCTCCTCTAAACTTTATAGTCTAAAGTATTCTTAGCTGGAGTTCTAAAAAGGGCTTTCAAATGAACGCCTTGCCATTTTTAATACTTGAACCTATATTTTTCTTAATTTTCATACACATACAAGAGTTTATATGGAATTGCATCCGCAACATTCAAAACATATATTTACGTCTAAAGTTCTTATATAAGCAAAATTATATAAAAAGAATTGCAAGCAACCTGCAAATGCCATTTAAAGTGTTACCAGGTAGGTGCAAAAATATTTTAATATAAAAATAAAAGTATACAGGATCTCAATGGCTAACACTGTTTGTCTTCTACTTAAGCTGAATATTTAGTAAAGGAAAGTAACTTTCTCCCTCAACCATATTTGCTTGTGCTGCAACACGTACTGAAGTAATATATTTGCTTGCATTTTATAGAGACTTCTTAGAAATTACATTTAATATTAACTTCAAATGCACATTTTGGCACAGAAAGCTGAAAATGAAAGACATAAGCAGCAGCTTAAGAAAATTTCAAGTTAAGTTCGTGCTTTTTGATAACGAGGAAAGAAGTTTTTGTATTAAAAATTAAAATTTAATTTAAAGTAAAAGTTAAAGTCTTTCATAGAATTAAAGAAATGTTTTTCTATCCATTTATTTATAAAAATAAACCAAAAAATTAATTTAAAATTTTCAATTTATATTAGGGAAAAAATAATTGGGGAAGTCAAAGTCATTCACATTGAGCTTAGTGTTTTAGGAAGTTTGTTACGTGGTGTTGAACTCGGTTGCAAGTTGCAAGGATGCTTTACAATTTTAATTGTAGCCTAGATTTTTTGATACTCTTTCAAAAAAAAAACTATTTGGGGTTTCTTAAGTGTCATAGTTTCATATATGTATGTATACTTAAGTGAATAGTCTATATATAAGTAACTGCGTTTAATCATAATTGCAGTGCAAACAATTCTCACGCTCATATATTTTCTCTCAAGCAACCGTGACTACAGCCGGTTTCAACATACAAGAGCATCTCTACATCGTTTATGCAAAAATTCAAAATATTCCATGACTATATACATATAAATAGAACGATACATGAGTATCAAGCGCATTGACTCTCTGTCATACTTATATCGGACAAAAAAGGTATACGCATGATACTCCGGATATTTATGTATAATTCGCCACCATGCACTTACATTTGTGTACATAAAATGGAAAGGAAAATGTTTGTGTATGGGTAGCTGTTCTAAAATATGCTTTATCTGTGTGTGTAAGTAAAATAGCCCTGTATATACGCATGTGTAGCCGATTAATACTCAGAGTATTTTTATACTTATTCCTATGATTGCAGCTCATACAGTCTAAATACTTTAGTTGTAGCAGTCTGTGCTGCGCAATTTAAAATATATGTACAACATAGTTGTTGGTTTTTTTTATGGTTAAAAGTATTCGGTAAAAACTTAATGCCTGTATTTGAGTATGAAGAGGGTTTCTACTTTGAGCTGTGCACACTTATAGTTGTTTGACGGCCAGTACTCAAAAACAGTCTTTAAAACAATAATTTTGTCATTCTCTGATACAAACACACTCTCGCAAAAACTGTCATGTTTAAAAACAGCCATACGGATTTATGAGGATACATTTTTTCAAGCTTAAATTTAAAGATCTAGTATAACTAGGTCTTCGAACATATAGACTGTTGAAAGCATGGTCTATTTAAATGGAAACGTGTTATTGGATTAACCTTCTGTATTTCGAAATTATATTTTTATTTGTTTCAAATCAACAGTTTTTTAGGAAACATTATCTATTGGTTGAAACAAAAGTGATTTGAAAACAGTTTTAATATTTTATTTGTATTTGAACATAATGGACTTCTCATGTTTTCCTTTTATAAAAAAAAAATATATATGAAAAAAAGAAAAATATATAAATTACTATTGGATTAACTTGTCTGAACTTTACCATAAATATTTCCACCTCCAACACGCACTCGGTTCATACTTATACAAACACACACATACGCACACATAAATATAACAACATTTTACAGATGTTGCAACCGAGACCCATCATCAAATTCACTTCTGGTTGGTTGACTTTATTCAACTTGTTAGCAAAGATGTGCATTTACAGTTTTCTTTTCAATTTTAACTCAACGATATAGAACTCTTTTCATTTTCATACTGCTGCTCTTGTTTTTTTTTTTTGATTTCATAAATTCATCTTTTTATATACATATTTTTCATCAAGTAAAATCTCGCCTGGCAGAGCACACCGTAAAAAAATAGCAAACCCACGTATAAAAAAAAATAAAAAAAAAACCAAAACTTCAAGGATTGTAAACATGCAACTGAGCGTAAAATCAAGTTCACTATGAGCAGGGGAAAAAACTAGAAAAGAAAATATTATATGGCAGATATTACGAGTATTTGTATCATAAAATTATATTTAAGTTTGTATGACGGTGTAGTTTAATAAAATAGAAATACGAACAACAAGAAAAAATAAAATAATAATAATAAAAGGAGGGAAACAATAAGAACGATATCAGCAAAAAACTTAAGGTTTCTTCACTGCTGCAGATGACGACAATGAAGCCATGTTTGTTGTTTGTTAACGACATTAAATAGTTATTATTGGCAATGGAAGGGGTTTTCTTTTTTTGAAGAATATATAACTCATATTTACTTTAATTTTGCCAAGGTATTATAAAATATTACATATATTTTTATATGTGTATGTTTAAACTAATAAACTAGGAATTCTAATAATATACATATTTTCAATTAAGAAGCCTTGCTGTAACGTTAAAAGTTTTATTTGAAAGGAGAATTTGAAATAAAATCTTGAACAAAAAATTAAATTTTACAAATAATTTGTTTTTGCTTCCAATTGGTCGCATTGTGAAAAAATGGGCGGGGACACCCCCTAACATTTTCTTAAACTTACTTTTATGATATTCTACTTATGTGATTGCTGCGAAACCTAACAAACACCTTTGGTTCTAGTAATAACACATTTTTAAATTAGAAAAATGGGCGGGGCTACGCCCATGAAAATTTATTTTTATACTTCACATGGTTCTACTCAACCAATTTATAGCAAACTTACCACACACCTTCAGCTCTAGAATAGACACAATCTTCCATTTAAAAAAATGGGCGGAGTCATGCCCATTAAAATTTAAAATTTTATTTTACGTGGTTCTACTTGACAGATTTTTACAAAACTTAACACACACCCTAAGCTCTGAAAAACACATACTCGCATCCAAAAAAAAATGGGCGGAGGCACGCCCATTTAAATTTAATTTTAAATTTCCTGTAATTCTTCTTAACCAACTGATTTAAAAATTTTTTTTTGTTTGAAAGAGTTTACTTCCGGTCTGGTACCATACATTTTTTTTCGAAAATGTGCTATCAGAATTATTTCTAGAAGAATTATTTTTATTGAATAACTTTAAAAGTTTTAGCGAAAAATCTGCAGGTACTGGAGTTAAATATAAGACGAATTCATTCAACTTTGAGCAATTTATTAAAGCTTGAAAATTGAGCATATAATAAATAATTTAAGCAAATATTTTATTAAAGTTTTTCTAGAGTTTTTAATTTCCTATTTTTCGGAGTCACATATTTTTCTTACTGCTTGCAAATATTTTCAATTATATTATTCGCTTTTAAACACTTTCTAGCATTTAAGTCTTATCATTTGTAATTTTTTCTCTATTATTTTGCCTTCCAATTGCAGCAATAATTCTTAATTTTTTTTTTTCATTATTTTGTGCAAAATGTGACATGCCTATTATGGCCGTATGCTGCCCGTGCATTCATTCATTTGAGTTAGTCTTTTGTTGGAAACGAAATTTTATCTATAATTTCTTTCTTTTTTTTTTCATTTATTTGGTTTGCCTTAATAGTAACATTATTTTCGTTACTCGTGCCATATGCACGACGGCACACTGTGTCACAAAGCAGAAAAATTTAAGAAAAACAAATTTTTATCATAAAATTGCTCGAATGAATAAAAAAATATATATGGGCATTTCCACAGGAATGTCAACTTTTTGTAGCGTGCGACGAGAAAACGAAACTTTTTTACTTATTTTATTTATTTGTGTAGGCCGTCAGCAGCTCAGATTAGGTAAAATTTTAAGAAAAATCAAATCACGTTGTTCAGAAATACAAGATTAATTGCCTGCTGTCGCACGCGACAGAAAAGTGGAAATTCTCGGAGAAATGCCCATATTTATATCTATTATTACAATTGTCATCAGGTAATCATCCATCAGAAGTACTAGAATTAAAGATATTATAATTTTTCCATTAAACTCGCTTATAATATTAATTTCAATAAGTAATTTCAAATATGTGATTTTCATCGAGAAAAGGGACCTAGTGTGTGAAAATGAAGTTTTGAGAAAAACGCATTTAGAAAATAAAATTTTAATGTTTTTCTCCTTTATATCGATTTTGACACACGCCTGTTTTTTGACACACTAGGTCCTTTTCTCGGAGAAGGTCACATATGTTGATTAACAAAATTAATTAAAATTATATTCAATTATTGAATTTCAATATCAATTAATAAAAAAATGTCCAATGTATTTAATGCTCCTAAAAGTATGCCCTAGTTTTTATGATACATTTTTCATATGAAATAATCGCTTTTCCCTTTTTTTGAAACAATAACAAATTTTTAAATTTGTTTTTGTTTCAATGTAACGTCTCTAAATTATAATTTTTTTTAACGATATTTTAGAATTTTTCAATGCAAGGGATATTCTTCTCACGAAATATACAAAAAACTGGATTTTTCAAAAAAATAATGAGTTAGGACCTTTCTATATTAAGGTAACGATATGTATGTATATACTTCAATATTTGTTAAATAACCAAAATTTGTCATTTGTGTAGTAAACTGGATTTAGTAATTTATAAATTTTGCCCTATAAATGCACATACCCTTACCACTGTGCCCAAGGCTGCTAGACATTTCGCATAAAATTTTTCTATCTTTTATTTGATATTTTGAAAATATGTTAAAGCATTGGAGAAGAAAGAAAAAAATAAATAAAAAGCATAAGAATGTGTTAGAAAACCAACAGCCTTTGGTAATTTCTCAGTGTTGAGCAGAGCGGCATGGAATTTATTTAATTTTTTTTTATTACAGCATAATAATTCTTTTCACAAGAATGCGTAGAAAAACTTTCGCTGCCATAAGCTTTACTACAAGACTTGTAGTTTATTTTAGGTTTGGACTTTTTTTTTCATTATTTATAAGTTTTCCAGCAGATTATAAAATTTATGTTTTCTATGCTTGAGACAATGGCTAAGGACCTTAAATAAAATTATGGGGGAAATGAAATGGTTGCAGAAATAAATATTTCGATGATATGTTTAATATGTTCGAAATAAAATTTAATATATAGATTTGGTATTAAAAAGGATTCAAAATGTTTAAATATTTTTATAAAACTCAAGCATATAAAAAGTTCAAGTTGTCATTTGGGTCAGATAAAATGATTATTTGGTATGGTTGAAAGAAATGAAAGGCATTTCGTTAATATTTAAAAAAAGTAGGAAGCAGATAACTCAGGAATTTTAATTTAAGTAATACTGCAATTTAATAATATATATATATTAAGTTTTTAATATAAATATTTAATATAATATTAGTTTAATAATATAAATATATTAATAATAATTAAGGCTTTTAGGAAAAAGTTTCAAATATACACATGTTTGTATATTTGTTGATATTATTATTATCAATATCCAATTAATATTTAGATGTAAAAAGGATATGGTTGCCAGCAAGACTTATGCACCAGGTAATAGAACTTTTTATTTTAAAGGAGGCCGGCAATTTAAAAAATTGTTTACGAAAAATAAATAAAAGAAATATTTTGTTAAAAAAACATGTGTAAGCAAATCTCAAAAAATTAAAAAAAATGGAAATTTATGTGTCTTGGTTATAAGAAGGCCCTAATACTGATCCATAATAAATGATTTAGAAATATATTATTACATTTAAGAAATTTATTATTCGACATATTGTCATAAGTTTATTTTAATTTGAAATTTATTTGCTGGTGGTTCTGTGTTGTCTAAATGCATTTCATTGTTGCTGCAACAAATCGTCAGTAGACTTCAACCACACATTTTGAACAGTCACAAACCTCTTATCTTATGTACAGACTTTCAAAAACTACAAAAACGTTGTAGTCGAAGTCGAAATATGGCAACCACGAGAAGGCGAATTTTTTCAAATGCAGAATATACGGCCCTGTTCTGTAAACCGAATTCAAAAAAAATTCTCGTTTTTTAAGAACTAATAATGGTCCTGCAGACGTGTTTAAAGTCATAGACGATAATTTTCTTTCAGATATGATATTTGAGAATATGTATAATAAACATTTTGAAAAAAAAATATATTTTTATTGTCAGAGTTAGTTTTCTAAAATCGTGCGATTCCACATTGATCGGGTTACAGAACAGGGCTGATAGTCTAAGAACTAGTTTGAGAAAGTATCATAAAAAATCGGTGAAAGCGATTACCATGATCAAAGTTCGGGTGCCAAGAGACTTTTACTACATACATATATTAAAAATGAAAGAACAGAGCTTCCAAGACTCCAACTTTTGTATATACAGCAATCCCTCTCAGAAAGTTCACTTTCATGTAAATTCTTTGAAGAGCTAATACTTTATTAAGTTTGCCAAGTTTTACGCGGAATGTTTTCAATGAAACTCACACCCAGTATATACTTTTGAAAAAGAAAAAACCAATTACTTTTACTTATTTACAACCTTTGGTTATGGCATTTCTTTAATTACTTCATCTTCTTTCCTACTCTTATTTGATGACAGAAAAATTAAATTTTCAAATTAAGATGTCTTCAGTAATCCTATTGAATGTCGTGCTTATGGAAGGCCTTAATACTAAAGTTTTTATATTTTCCTATATAAAAATAGAAAATTGGCTGTAAAAATGAACATCTTATATATTTTCTCTTACAAAAGTATAAAATTGGCTGTACATCTGTGCTGCAAATTTTATATTTTTGTACATCTGTGCTGCCAATTTTATATTTTTGTATAGGAAAGTAGATCAGATGAACACTTTTTCAGCCAGTTTTATATTTTTATATATCAAATGTGTTAATTTAGGTGAAAACGGCGATTTATTGGGATCGTAAAATAAAACTAATTTAATTATGTAATTTTTCTTTTAATTTTGCAAATTCCTTTAAAGCAATAAATAATGTACTACATGTAATTATTTTTTTTTTTGCAACATTCAACAATTAAAGAAACATTACAGATAAGTTTCTTGCTGCTCATGACAAAAAACTATATAAAATACAATTATGACATTAACTAATAATTTGTTAGCTTCTTTTTATGCTGTTAAAAAATATGTTTGTATGTATGTATGTATGTATATATAAAAACAAATTTGCAACATAAAATGCTTTTAAGTCAACATAAAAACATTCAGATTAAGGAAAGAACATACAAAAAAAATTATATGTACAGCTTGACATTTATTTGCGAAAATAAATTTTATTTAGCTGTTGTTTAACACAAAACACATCTCACCTGTACTCGCAGTTTTTCCTAATAGACCTGTTTCGATAAGTGTTGCATGTGGAATACGAAAAATTTTAAAATTGAAAAAAAAAACAAATAAGTAACAATATTTTATTATTATGTTGAATGTTTATAAAATACGAGTATGTATTAAATAAATCAAATATTATTTGAAGATAAAAAAAATTGTATTAGATAGAATAAAAGATGGCGATTAATTTAATATGTTTGTTTTGGAAAAAAATCCTTTCAGTATGCGGAGTAAGATAATTTGCAAAATACACTAATATCTAATTTATTAATTTATATTGGGCCTTATCGTGGTTGGCGTATGTCAACTATTTGGTCATAGATGAAGAAAAATTTATTGAAGTGTTCTTCGATCTATTACAAAAACATTGTACTGGAAGTTGAAATACGCCAACCCCCGATAAGGAGCCTTGAGCACTTTTTTTATGAAATTTGTTGCACGCAAAATTTTTGTGTTTGGCAATGGCAGATCTGTAAAAAAAATTTTGCAACTTCTATGATCCAATATAACTCTCTAGGCCTTCTATTGCAAATGAAAAAGATTCGCAATTTAAATTATACACTGCACAAGTTCACTGCACAAGTCTGTACAGTGCGTTTGTATAGTGTATGGGGGTATTTGTTCTATTTATGCACTGAACTGAGTAAATATCAAAACGATTTTGATATTTGCTTAAGTTTGAAAACTGTATAGTGAACTTGTGTAGTGTATGTTGCAAATGCTCAGTTTCTCATTTTTTCTGTCCTAATTTTTCATGATTCATGTGCCACTTTTTACACCATACGCGCCTTTTTTTCTTTATTTTCGTTTCTTTTTTTTTATTGCCATAGCACTTAATAAAATAGAGCAGTATTTGCACACGTTGTCTTCTTCACTTATACGAGTAGCGTTAAAATAAAAAACTGCACAGTTTACTTGTCACAAGGTTAGCTTACGCAGTGCCAGACTTGAGCACTAAACTTGTATAGTATATGGCTGGCATAACGCATGAAATAAATAAAGCACCACCACTTAAATTTCTAAGTGAGAGAATTACTCAACTTTTAATTCATTATATTAAAATTTAAATATAATTACTACAACTCTAATTTCAATATTAAACTTTTAGAAACTGTAAGAGTTTTCATTGAACATTCTCAGTGTCTGGTGGCAGTTTCCATGGCGGCATTTTGGATATAAATCTTTGCCATCCCAGTAGTTAACTTTTAACTTTAATTTAAATTTTATGAAAAGACTGGTGAGGCTGAATATTAGCTGCAAACCCTCATTGAGTTTAAAAAAAAGTCTAAACTGGCAACACTGCCATATATTGAATACTCCATGTTACTCGTGATACTTCTACAGGATAAGTTGTATATTAATTTATCCAAACAAATGGATTAACGCTGAACATTTTTTTTCTAGAACTTCTCTTCCAGTTAAATAAAATAAATAAATTTAAATAAAGAAAAATTTTTAATATAAGAAAAAAAAATTCAGGTGTCTGTATATGTTTGCATATGAAAATTAAAAAAAAAATTATTTTCATTAGATGATTTTAAAATATCATTACAAACAACTTTAAGTCAACATTTACACCAGACAAGTGAAGACTGTGCTTACACCTCAGCTCTCTGCACACAAAAGTATGTAACTGTTTCTCGCTTTCTCTCTCTCTATCTCTCTCTACGTTTAAGACTTAAATTAAATAAAACAAAATGGAGGTAAAAAAACACACTATAATGTTTTGTGGTCTGAGGGATTACAATTATTGTAATTACAATATCCGGCAATCAGCAGCCAAACCATGATGACGTATGGTCATGTAAGCAAGCAGGGAATTTTGCAAAAAGGATATTTATATCCCTGCACTTACGCTTGCTGGGAGAATTTGGCAAAAACTTGTGTAATTTTTAACACACAATTTTCGTTTATTATTAAATCAGATTAAAAGCTACATCTGCTTATTATTATTATATTTTTTAAAAAAGAAAAGCTTTTGTCAAGCATTAACTTAATGATTAAGTGTGTTAATTGACATGTGGTTGAAAATTTTTGAGCAAAGGATCAATTTGTTTAACAACACACTTTGCTTAAGGAGAAAAAAATAATTTTTTTTAATTTAATACATGGTTTTTTTTGATAGACCAAGTGCGGTGCTTTAACTTAATATGAAATTAAAGTTAAATTTATAGGTAATTTTTAAACTTACATAATAAGGCGGCTGTGTTTGTCAATTGAGCACTGCCCGGATTAGTGGCAGCATTTGTCAATGAGGATTGAGTCATGGCTGCCAAAGCAGCCAAATTTTGTACAGTCATAGGAGGTAGCAGACCAGCGGCAGCAGCAGCAGCTGCCGCATCTGCAGTACTTGTTTGTGCACCGAAACCTAAAATGAAATAGCAAAGTAAATAAGTCAAGATTAAGTAAAATTAAATAAAATTATGCCTTAAAAAAAAGGGAAGTATTCCAAGCTGTGGTATTTATAAAATTTGTCTAGATCTTTTAGGACAATACATTACTGCCAGCTTATAGAAGTTAAGTTAAAATTCTCGTCTGCCTATATATGTATGTATATTGAAAACTAACTAAAATTTGTTTTTGTGTGCAATATAAATAGACAGGCGAGAATTTTTAATTTTCTGTTATAAATTGGCAGTATTCAAAAGTTCTTTTAAATCTTTATTTAACTTTTCTGAAAGCTTTACTTCCCTTTCCTTTTACAGCCAAAAAGAAAGAAATAATAATTTCACTTTTACTAACCAATACCTTGCAATAGTTGCTGTTGTAGACCAACTGCCTGCAATTGCTGCAACAACTGCAATGAGGCTGGTGTTAAGGCATCTGCACCCAAAACAGGACTGGCCTGTTGTGGTGAATTGGTTAGCATGGGTGTCGTGACCGCAGTCGCTGTCTGACCCAAAGGTATATTTACATTTGTCGCCAAGTTCCAGAGATTTGCCTGCATTTGTTGGATTTTCTTCTGCTCCTTTTCCTTTTGGGTATCAGCGAATTTTACCACCAGCGGAGAAGTGCAGCCTTCCATAATTTTATTTTGATTTAAAGTCTACGAACAATCAGAAAAGTGAAAAAAAAGAAAAGAAATAAAGAGAAAAAAAATCATAAATATAAAATCTAGTTTCAGCCAGCGAGCAACGCTTAGTTAGTTAGTTGGTGGGTTGTGGTTGTTGGTGTTAGTGTGTGTGATAGTGTTTGTTGGTCTGTTAAGTAAAAAAAAATGTAGTGTGTTTTTAGGCAATAAATTTTCGGTATGATTTTTTCTCTCTGTTTTAGAGCTGATTGCTGTATCACCAGGTTGGTTAAAAAATTTTTATTGAAGTTAACTTTTTTTACATTCTAATCAACAGCAAGTATTTTTAATAATTTATGCTGTATTTTTTTCAGTCTTGTTTATAAAACTTATTCAAGTCCTTATAAAGGCTTTAAAATGCAACATTTTGTATGGAAAACTGTTTTAAAAATCCTTTATAAAGCCTTAATAATTTTTATAAATAAGGCCGTTAGTCTTAGGTTTTAAAATCTTAAAGCTTACCACTTTAATCGCTGATATCGCTGCGTGTTTTGTAGCAAACGTTACAAATGCACAACCTTTACTTTGACCGTTTTGATCACGCAACACCGTACACTCTTCAATTGCTCCGTGGACTTCAAATAATTTTCGTACGTCGTTCTCGCTCAGTTTCTTATTTAGCATACCAACGAAGAGCTTGCGTTCTGCAAATACAAACAAGTGACAAAAAAGTTTATTTAATAATAATTGAAAATAAAAATTATTATTTTAGTGGAGGTACAAAAAAGAAGAGGTCACAGTTTATGCAAATGGCTTTGGTATTTTTTAAAAAATTATAAATGTTAAGAGTCAACACGCAAATTTAATCAACATCTTTAAATTAAAAAAAAAATAATGCAGGGTTTAATTCAGCCAGCTCGGTGTTAGCTTGGAAATTAATTAAGTGTCAAATATTTAAGCACAATGTTATATTCGTTGACTCAGAATTTAAGACTGCTATATAATTTTTTTTACAACATATATTTATGATATTTTAATAGCATTCAAAAGATCCAGAGACGTCACATGGACTAGATAGGATGTCTATTTTAATTTGGAGCTCTACATTCAGGGCAATCATAAATGAAATTCCGCGAGAAATTTCTCCCTTTTCCAATTAAATTTTTTTATTTTTCCTATTAGTTGGTATTGTTAAAAATTGTTACCCGCGGAATTTTATTCCTGATTGCCCTCATTATTCTTAATCTGATATTAAGAAGTGTAAAATTTTAAACCAAACGAGAATTGCAGATCATATGAAACTCTATATGAATGAATGAATTAAGTCAAACGGGAAGCAGAGGATACTGCGACCAAAGTAGATTTATTCTATCCCCTGCCAGATGCTAGAGCACCTCATCTAGACCTACTCTACCGATGAATCTCAGGAATGCTAGTGGGTCCATAGTTGGCAGTTCCCAATCCTTCAAAAGATGCTTGTACAATTGTCTATATCTTCTGTGGCATAACACTTTACAGTCCTTCAGAATATGCTCTAAAGTTGCATCTTCGTAATCACAGAATCTGCACAGGCTGAGAGTAACAATGCCAATTCTCTTGAGGTGTTTTCTCAGTCTACAATTGCCTGTGGGGAAGCCTGTAAGCATTCTTAGATTGTTTTTACTCAGGGACATGAAAGCTATGAAACAATTTTGGTTATACGTTCCAATCATTAGCATGGCATCCTGGGAAATAGAGCCAGAGGTATTCCCTATTATTCTTGATCCCCGCCGTTATACATATTTTTTCGGATTTTGTTCTATCCGAGTCCAGAAAACGGTCTGGTACGATCATGGGTGTACTAGCCCCCTATGAAACTCTGTAGCTCTCCCCAATTTTCTCAACTCTCTCACCAATAAACTCAAAAATACTTGTGTGGCAACACTCTCTCTCTGCCTGAATAGCTGTTGTTGTTATATACATTTATATTCTTGACATACTTCTTACAACTACAATTCGAGCTGAAAAAAGTTTGTGTTTTTAATGTCTTTCAAGTGAAAAATTAAACCAGACTTTAGGTGGGAAAAATTTTGGCATTTTGCTGTAACACCATGCACCTCATCAGCATCCATGTCTTTCTACTTGGGCAGATATCGCTACGGTTTAGAAAATTTATACTGAAAATTTTTAAAAAGCTTTACTACACACAAAAAAAAAATAGTCCTGCAATAAACAACTTTAATTGAAAATGGAACAAACAATTTATTAAAAATTTACTTAAGTCAATTAAACTTTTGTTAAAAAATCTAAATATTCCTGCAATAAACAACTTTAATTGAAAATAAAACCAAAAATCAATTAAAAATATTATTGAGTTAACTAAACCTTGTAATCAAATAAAATTTTTTAGCAAAGTTGTAATTGACTTGAATACATTTTTAATTGAATTTTACTTACTGGCTCACGATGTCGACAAGAAATTTTCGTACGCTTATTTATATTGAAAACAAAAACAAAATAAGAAAATTTGTTTTTATTTTCAATATAAATAAGCGAAAGAAAATTTCTTGTCGACATCGTGAGTCAGGCAGTTAGTTTTTATTTTCAATTAAAGTTGTTTATTGCAGGAATATTTAATTTTTAAGCAAAAGTTTAATTGACTTAATGACACTTTCAATGATTTAAGGTTTTATTTTCAATTGAAGTTGTTTATTGCAGGAATATTTTTTTTGTGTACTAAACAGGGGGCGGCAGTTGTTACAAAAAGTCGGACAAATAGCGTTACGTAATATCGTATGTGACTAGCACCATAGTATAATTTTATTATTTATTTGCATGTGCCTGCCTCAGGAATTGAGTTCCAGTAAATTGCAGAGCTTAATGTTTACTTATAATTTATATTCAAATTTTTAACTGCACAATTTGTGTTACTTTTAAAATTAAAATTTTCGAAAGAAAAGTATTTCCTTCACTGCTGCAAACCAAAATCTCCTCCCCTTACTCTTCAAACTATTGTTAAGCATTAACAGCAGCAAAGTTGAAAAATCCAGCTAATATATAAGTATACAAAATTAATAAACAGCTTGAAAATGAAAATCGCAAGCAGGCAAAAAAAAAAAAAAACAACGAAAAGCATTTATTATTAAATTTAATTCAGTAATGCAGGATAATTTGGCGAACGTCAGGCGAAGGACTAAGAGAGGAAAAATATTTAAATTTTTATGTTAAGCACTCATAAACTATTTATACAATTTTTATGCACAACTTCAAGCACTTTGCACACTCTGACTTTGTAAGTGAAAATGTATACATACACACATATATTTGTATGTGTAAGTGTATACACACACCCACATACATACTTGCACTTGTATACAAAGTGCTCTCAGTTTGGTAGCCAACAGAAGCATAAAAATCCACTTTTGAATTTTTGTTTTTTTTTTGTTATTAAAAAATAATAATGCAAAAAATTTTAATTTTCACTCCAACCAAAGGAATGAGAAAATAAAATCAACAATTACTTGCATACAATATGCATACCGAAAAAAAAAGAAAAATAATTTTTAATATCCCCTCTACTGCTTAACGAGCTTGAAGTAATTCTATGCTGAAAACTTTAAACCTGGAGCGTTTAGTTTTATTTACTTTTGCTAGCTTTGCTTATAAAATATTCAGCATATTGTAATATTTTTTAATCTTTAAATAAGCTGTATGTGAATTTTATATCATTAACTTAAAAATATTTTTCATATTTTTTTTTTTTGTTTTTTCTCCTAAGCTGCTAAAGAGCATCACCGTTTCATTGTTAATGCTGCTTTTCACTTTTCACACGGTCTCATCAAACACTTAAGGGCAGTTTGCTTTACAAAATGCAAAGCAAAACTTGCCAAGAAATATGAACTACAGATATATACATCCATACAAGTCGTTAACTGAAATGGAAAATCATGTTAGTGTCATAAAAATCAAAATCGAAATTATTTTGATTGAAAAAAAAATAACAATACTCTATTTTTTTCTTTTAAATGATTTTTTTGATGTGTAAACATCTTCTATACGCTAGGAGGTAAAAATCTTTTTCACAATACAATCACAAATTTTGTGTAAGATGTGCGATGCGCTATCAAATCGGTGTGTACAAAGTACAGAGAATCTTAACAGCTGCATAGAAATACACTCAACCGAATTTTAAGGCATACCTTCAGGAGCAATGTTAATTTTAATAGAAATTGCTTGTGAAATGTAATAGTGTTGCCAGTGGGGATAATTTTGTTAATAATAATAAATAAAACAAATATAAACTTTGAAATAAAAGAGCGTTTTAAATGTCAAATATTTGTTTAAAAGATATATAGCAGTTTTTATAAAAAAGTTATAATATATTATAACATATCTTCAATACGTACTGTTGCCTTACACTGAAGCTGTTGCACGACAATTGGTTAACAATCTCCATCTCGTGCCAATTATTATGGGTGTAGATTTTAATAAAAATTTTGCAAAGCCACAGTCGCAAGCTTTATCAAAATTTTTATTTGACGTTTTTCACTTGCATATGAGCAATTTTCATACAAGAGAAGACAAGCAATTCATGTTTTAATTTTATATTATATAATAAGGATTATGAGATAAATACACTCGTCCTGGAGTTATGACACGTGTATAATATTAGTTTTTACATATTGTGTTGCGTTAATGCTTTTTTTTAGGCATTAATGTCTGTGTATAATGCACGATAAACTTTAGTCTAAAAGTTTTGTTGTTCCAACACTAAAACTATGAAATATATTAGATTTGGTACAAGAGTTGGTCTACATCTGTATCAGAGAACAGCAATGAGTATTAAAAAAGTGAGTAGAGTTGAATCATGACTTATAGTATCAATGTAGTATTACAATGTTGCCTATGTATCATATTCACTCGAACGTTTGAAGTGCGCATCGAACTCATACTTAGCAAATATTTATGGCGTTGTTGATTTCAACTCTCCTTAACTCAATGCTTATGGACGATGCAAAATAAGTATGATTCACAATGCTAACTTCGCATAAGAACATTAAAGTTCTCATTATTAGGTTATGTGTTTCTCTCTGCTATTGTTTACTACTTGCAAACTCTTTAATGACTAAACTTTTAAATAAACATACTTGCATGAGTTGAGTGAGTTGAATCAATATGAGTAGTATAAGTATTTTCCTGAAATTATAAATTAAACTAAGATGATATATGAGTGTGCGTGTGGTATGATTATGATGTTGATTTCACATTCATATTTATTTAAACTTATACTTATAAATCAATGTCATGTTGAGTATGCTTAAATCAGAGTAGTTGATTTTATATGATGTCTACTCACTTAAATTTAAAATTTTATGAGTTAGTATGAATAGCGAAAACATAATTCATTGCCAATCTCTGATCTGTATATGCCACTGAAAATGGAGTAATATAGAACCCTATAACCTACATTAGTTTTCATGGCATAATCTGAAGCAATTGTCGATCCCATTTGGAATATAAAGATGAACGTTGCATTTTGTATACAAGTATCTGTAATATCCCTTGTATCCGGGGGGTACTTTACATATACGTTTTACGGGTATATACTCCGGCTAATGTTCAACACCGTCGAAACGAATGGAACCTGAAAGAGATCTGTCATATGCAATCTTTGGCATCGAAGTTGATGTAGGGTTAGATACGACTACTTCTACAGACAGCTTGAGTCTTCCACGTTTTCGAGAGACTTTTTACTGATGATAATGCTAGCAATCCATCGGCAACATCGTTTGAATATCCTTAGTTCAATACATTGCTACGAGGATATTTGATGGTTCCAATAATAATTTCTAAACCCATCAATGTTAGAATTACATATTTTACAACTTTAACAGCAGTTTCGGATTCTATAAATGAGGCTTGATTTGCTGCCTAAACAATAGCGTCAATAAAACATTTGGTAAATATTAAAAAAAAATATGCAACACGAGTTCTTTTGTATGCTGCTTTTGAATAAATTTCAGAAAAACCAGCACTTGGAGAACTCAATGTAGATATTTTTTGAAATGGTGAATCTAAAGCTTCATCTCAAAACGATCGGTATGGCCATCCGGATAAGTTAAATCCTCGTTTAAAAACTCTTTATCGTTATTGTCATTTAAAGTTTCCAAAAGTGGCACCAAACAATTATTTTGCTCTTCCTCATCGTCAAAATCAGATAAATCTGAATTATCATCAAAACTTATTAAAATATTTTAAATTTCTTTGGTGTTCAGTTTAAAGATCTGCCTGTGGCTGAGTGGTTGTGCCCCTGCGGCTGAGGGGTAGCGATGCTAGCCTCTCAGTCCAGAGGTTGTGGGTTCGATTCCCGCCATAGACCCTGGTAGACTTGTGTCCAACAGTTCTTTTTGAACTAGTTTGAGAGCATTTGAATCAAAAGTTGTATCAAACCCATTTAATTTACATTGATGTTTTTGGCCGAACTTGTGTCCAACTGAACGAACTAGTTCAAAAAGAACTGTTGGACACAAGTCTAGACCCTGGCAGTTTTCCGCAGACAAGCTAGTTGCTTCGCGGGTTGTATTGTGTTTGTTAAAAGAAAGAAAAAATAAAAAAATCTATGCCATATGGCATAAAAATATATGAAATTGTGCGCAAAATTCGGGCAGCTCTATTGAACTCTGTTTAGGCTCTAAATTTTTTTTGCTTACTAAGACAATGGATAACTACAAAATTAATTACATAAAGTTGTCAAATAAATTATTTTTGATAATAAAATATGTAAAATTACAACATGGCATTTTTTTTTTTGCAAATTGCGAATCTCATAAGGAACCCTTTATCTCTGAACCATAACAATTTTTACGGCCTACTGATATTTTTTCTTTAAATTCTATTTATAGAAAATACTTCAATAGAAAATATAAAATTAAAAAAAAAAATTATTTCTAAGTGTTTTTCCCTTAAAACAGGCTCTAAAAAGTGACTATGCCATATGGCATAGAAAATCCGAAAGGGTTAAATAAATTTAAAATAAAGAATTACATTATTTTTCGTTTAAGGTGGCGATATTCATTTACTCACTACTTCTTCCTGGGCTTTGTTCTATATATATATACTCGTGCATTTGATTCCTAAAATATGCATGAATTTTATTTTACTTTCGTTTAATTTTTTTTTTGTTCTTCTTTCTTTTAATTGAATTTTTTTCTTAGCCTTAATTGTAAAAACACAATAGTCGTACTTGTAGAACTTGGTTGGAACTAGCAAAAACTGTAAAATAAGTCATGCATTTAAGAGCAAGTTAATGAACATACACTTCATGTTTAAATGCACAAAAACGTTGTGGTGGCATTATGAATTAAAATAAAATAAAAATAATACGAATGCCATTGTAAAGGTCTCTCCTCTTTTTTCTCTCTATATGCATTTTAAATGCAAGAATTTTCTGTTTGTTATTAATTTATTTGTAGATGTTAAAGTTCTAAGAAGCTCGAGAAAATGCTATGGAAAAAAAACGAAAAATTTTTATTAAGTGAAAATATGCATAAAAAGTCCAGCCGTAAAGTTCCCAGTACACCATCAAATAAAATCATCAATCACATCGTTGTATGCGCGTCCAATATTGTTTTCTTCGCCTATACGAATGCTTTGCCGTCACTGATGAATGAGAATAAACAAAAAAATTATATTTTTTTGACGGCTGATTATTTGATCGTGTACAACTCTGATTGACGAAAACATTTAATTTGCTGTGTCTTATTTGCTTTTTGATGATATAAAGAAGTGCGCGAATGAAAAAAATTTATTTTGCATTTTATGGAAAACTGCCACTTTTTTGTGTAAAAAACCAAACGATCAAAAGTGTAAAAGCAGTTTTATTAATATTTATTCATACATATATATTCCAATAGTCAACATTGACGTCACGTCAATACAATCCCCAAACAATTGGGGCTGGTTTACTCGATCTCGAGAACAATTTTAAGCTATTGTTAGTCTATTTCTGTTCTCTGAGATCTAGAAAATAATATGAGCCTTTCAATAGCACTCAGTTCTTTTCGACAACTTGTAGACAATTATATTGACGTGACGTCAATGTTGACAATGTTTTATTAATTAATGTAAATTTCTAGGGAAAACAAAAGAAAATATTTTATAATTTTAAGGGCCTACAGTTAACTTATTATATTTATATGGTCACCTAAAACCCAAAAGGCCGTAAGTACACTTTTCACTTTTTTACAGGGGAAGCAAAAAAACTTATACATTAAAGACTACATATCGTCGATTGATAATTTAATTGTCGTATGTGGATGTTGATAGTTTCGAGTAAAATGGAGTTTTAAGGGCCTGTTCATCTAAATGCGAACGATAGGTTCGATCGAATATTTATATTGAAAGCAAAAACAAATTTCTGTTTTTTGTTTTTGTTTCTAATGTAAATTTTCGATCGAATCTATCGTTCGCATTTAGATGAACAGGCCCTAAGTTTGAAAATTGTATCCGCGAGTGCCACACACGACAAACTTAACACTCCATATCTCGGAAACCGTATGAGGTATCGAAAAACTGATTAGGCCAAATGAAAGATCAGGTCGGAAACCCTAAGGAATCGATCTTAACTCAAAACCGCAAAAAATCCACACACGACATTTAAATTATCAACCGACGATATGTTAAGTGCCAAATTAAGTAATGGATAAAATTGGTATTTTTGAACATACATATGTGAGCAAACTTTTAAGGAAAGTTGTATTTTGGTTAATCGCCTCATAATCAATAAAAAAGTCTATTTTGAATTTTTTGATTGTCACGGCCTTTTGGATATCGGGTGACTACAAGTATATTTAATAATTCTCAATAATATGGCTCCATTATGGATAGTAATCTAACTTTATTTGCGTTGCCAATTGCCAGAATGTTAATACGTATGGCAAATGGAAACTAACAGCTGATAATTTCAGTTCTCAGTAACAAATTTTTAGACTTTGCTTAGTTGTTTAGGCAAATAGCTGGTAAAATAAAAAAAATTTAATTTCATTAAATAAACTACTCTTCCTTAAAGTAAAAAAAATTGTGAGTAAAAATTATTTTAAGAAAAACTACATTTAGGCACACGTCATACTTTTTACGTAAATTAATTCAATATTTTCTATAATATTTTCAGTTCAACTGTTAGCTAATCTATCATACTGGCGCTTTTGGTAACTTTTATAATAATTTTAATTATAATTGCGTTGCCAGTTGACAAGGCATTTGAAGTATGGTTGCCACCTATAATTAAGCCAAATTTTTTTTAATATGCGATTTCTTAAGCCGTTTCAAATATTGGGATAAAGTGTTTAGTCTATCTAAAATATATTTTTATTTTAGTTTTGAATGCTAATACGAATTTTTTAAACAACATTTTTTCATTAACTCAATGCAATTTTTTCTTTAAGTTTCTTTTATTTTAGAATTTGACACTGTATAATAAATTATTTTCATAACCCTGACTTTGCTACCTTGAATTATTCTACTCATTCAAGTTTAGTTAAAAGCCTTAATGCATGACTTAAATTTCATGCACGTGAGTCAAAGCATTTGCAGTTTTAAATTTCACCAGCTGAATTGAAATTAAAAGCTGCATAATAGATTTTGGGAAATAAAACAATTTAATATCATTTAAACATAAGTTAGTTTAAAGCATAGAAAATATTGAAGATATGAAGAGAACTTAAACTATTAAACATATTTTGAATTTTTTGACAAAATTAAAACTTTAACAAAAATAATTTTGGAAAATATTGGCATGAAATTTATAATTTGTTCTAAATTTTTTCATAGTAATTGATTAATTCACAAGCTTACAACTAATGTCGTATGCGTTGTGTAATCGTCTTGTTACAATATCGTAATTTTAAAGAAAGGTGTGGTAGAACTTTACGATTGAATTGTATATGTTTTTCAATTGGTTGTATTGAGGCCAGATCTGGGATTATGTATGTAAAAGCAAAAAAAAACTAATTCACCTTAGTGATAAATATATATTTAATTCGTTTAAATTAAATTTTCGTGGCATTTTAATCAAAAATGCTTATAGCGGAAAACTTTAAACAATTTCGCATCAAATTAAAGTTCCCATACCTGGGTAAATGTCATGCTTTCAAATAAAATGATTGTCAATTTCAATTTACGATTTTTTTAAATAATAAAATAAAATAATAATACAACAAATTTGTCTGTCCACAAGCGCACAAAACAAATATTGTTTTCTTTAAAACCAGAATTGAACAAATATTTTTTTTTATTTCATTTATTTTAATAATTTTGTCATTGATCGCAAAATTTTAGAGCACAGGTGTAATCTGACTTCAATACATATCGTTACCTTAAATGCAAACGGACCTAACTAGCTACAATTTTATATTTTTTACAGGAGAAACATAAAACGTTGCAAACTCAATAGTAATAGGTATTCTGGAAAATTTTCTTCGAAATTTACTTGTAGTTTGTAAACATTTATTTCCTTTTTATATACATATATTTAAGAGTTTACGTTAGTTACTTTCCTTGCAATAAGAATAGATGCATTCGTAATTAAGTCGGTTTAAATTTCTTTAATAAATTTATAATTTTTGATCTAACTATTGGCGTGAACATGTAGTTTGGTAAAATGAACTATAATCAATCAAGAACTCAATTTAGAATTTTTGTGTAATTACGTCCGTTTGCGTAGAAGCACATGAAATATAATATTACAGTTTAATGGGCGTAGCTCAGCCCATATGTTCAAGTTCCAAATTGTGGCATCACGAGAGCCCAAGGTATGTGACAAGCTACATAGAAATCGTATAAGCAAAATTGCATAAAATGAGAGGGAAAAAATTATTGTGCGTGCTCCCGCCCACTTTTTGTTAGCAGCCATACAAACAAAATCGGTCTCAAGATGAAGTAACATACATATGTATGTATATACTTAAAAAGTAGAGACGAATTTATAACCTACTCCCTTTTTAAAGTCGGGTAAAAACGTAACATTATAGTCTCTTTCTTTAAATTATACTGTGCAACCGTGAAAAATTCACACGGTCTTGACAATATAGGTTCGATAGCACTACCAGTGGGTAGTAAGACCCTATATTTAGTTTGGATATTGTGGTGATCAGTTTATTTTATGGGCTTTCAAAAATTTCGAATATTAGTGCGCTTTCAACAAATGGTGGCTTCACTTTTTAGCCAACAGCTTATTCAGACTTGGTGGTAGCTCTAAACTGGCTATGTTAATAATGTAGCTAACATTTTATTGAACAAATTTTTTTTACATTTTAAGCCTAAAAACTATTTTTTCGTGCACTTTTTTTTGCAAAAATTAAGAAAAAATTTTTTTTCACTTTTTTCAGAATAACTTACAGTGACTTCTAAATTGTGCCAACAATATTTGGCAAACTCCCACCATTTAAACAATACCATATATTTTCAAAAATATTAAATGAGCTTATAGCGTGCGTTCATAAAAGTGCAGGCCATACAATTGACCTAAATAATTAAAATAATTGAAAAGATAAACACACAAACATACAGTATAAAAAATACTCAATAAAATAAATGATCCAATATGTTCTTTCCTTTCAATATATGTTGTAATAAAAGATTTTATTTCTACAAGTAAATATTTCTCTGCATTTCCTATTTCCTGTATGAGCAGCACACACACACACGCACACAAAAACGTACACACATACACACGTAAAGGCAACCACTACGTCTGAAACACACCATCATCATCCAATAGCTAAATGTGCGAGCAAAACGACGCGCTGTCTATTGGAGGTTTTGAAGTATTCATTGAAATTCATATGACGTTGCAGAATTTTGATTAGATTTTATTGTATCGTTGTAAAGTTAAAGTATATAAAAAACGTCAAAAAGGTATGTAAGTCTGCTTATGTGTATTTTTTTTCACTCAACTGCAATAACATATAATGCATAGTGGCATACACGTTATACTATATATTGCAAGAAAAAACAAGCAACATGCAATGCCAAGTAAAGGGGGTAAAATTATACCGCAGAGATTTTTCAACACCCATTTTGCCAAACCAAGAGAAAGTTATAAGCAATCAATGAAGTTTCCAACAGACAGAGTTTGAATTAGTGCATTTATTTAGCGCCAGAGTTCACGAAGTGTTTGCTTAGAATTTTTTTTTATAATTCTTACAACTAATCATTCTCAGCATAATATTTCTTCTAAGCTTAACCTGAAGCTTTACATTTTTTATATTTAATCAAAAAAATAAAGCTGCACTTTTGCAGATTTTTTAACGCTTCAGGAATTTAATATAAACAGCGAATAAACAGTAATTATATGGCAACCTGTAGTAATACAGTACTACTGGCAGTACTGGAAAGGCAGCACTAGTGGCAGCACCAGTGGCAACGCTACTTCAGCCAATACAGGCTGGCAACCAAGGCAAACTTTATCTTATATTAAAAATATTTTTCCATTCAAAAGATTTTAAATATTTTTTAAAAGCCCTTCCTTTCAAACTCTGTTTTTACACAACAAACGTGCCAACTTCCAATTCCCAATATATATCCACATAAAAAAATTTTACAAAATCTAACAATAACTCACGCACGCAAACTTTTGCAAAATATTTCAAGCTAACTTTTTGACGTTTTAATTGTAACGTCTACAACGAATTCAAAAGTACCTGCACCATAAATAAAAAATAAATAAAAATTTAATTCGCTTTTAAACCTCCTATCAGCCAGGTTTTTTTTTTAATTAAAGAAAACTACACCTCACAATTTCTAAAAATCTTGAGATAAAATTTTTCCCATTATGACCAACTTAACTGTTATTCAATTTTATTTAATGTAAAATATAAATTCATTCTAATGGCTATAAAAGGAACCCCTAATAAGCATTCAAACCGCAGTTGTATTAAATATACACCCCTTTAATTTTTAAATCATAAAACACTGTTCAACTTGCATGGAAATATAGTGCATGCACAGACATGCTTCAACACAAACACAAGTCCAAACAACTTCTAGAGGAAAGTTAAAAAAAAGAGGGTAAAAAAAACTTTTATTGAAAATTGTTAAATGCAACCGACGGGTGCAACCAAGCATATTTGTGACATAAATATAACAGTGAAAACATATTTACTGCCACTGCAGCAACTATTATTGCATGGTATGTATTTTCTATATTCAATACAATGTTGTGGCAGGTTCAGAATACTTTTAACCTAAACGTTATGCAAGCCATACACCTTGCGACTGTTGGTACAACACGTTGGATTAACAAGTTGTGTGTTTTGCCCACAAACTTTACAACAACGTGCACAACATTAGAGCACAACTTCATTTCTTAATTTTTTTTTGGAGTAAACATACATCGGGTGTTATGTCGCATATTGTAATGGACGGTTTTTTTTTTGTGACAAAATAAGAAGAAGAACGTAAAAAAGGACAGAAAAAAAGAATTTGGTTAAAGGAGTGATTTATATAAAAAAACGTATTTTAATAACAAACTTTTGGAAATAATAAAAGAAAGTGAGCCAATACTCTATAAAAATTACACGTGGGTGTCAAACGAAGTATTCAATGACCTTTTGTCAAAAGTGCCGATGCATATAAAAAAGCAATTCTTCCGCGCAAACTCTTATACAATTATATAAAATCACTTCTTTCTGTTCAATTCTCCATTTTATACGCAAATTTGAATTCGAGCGCGATGTTTTTCATATGACCACAACGAAAATAAGAACAAAATGAAATGAAGTTGTACAACAAACTCCTAAATTTTACAACCTGTCCATACAACTAGCCAAAAAATCAAATCTTTTTAATCTTTCGTACAACCGATACACAACTTCATACGACGACCCCACACACTTTACAATCTTATACACAACTTGCTCATGTTGTACCAACAGTCGCAAGGTCTGTGGCTTGCTTTACCACATTTACAACCGACACACACACACACACACACACTCATACTTGTTATGGTGCCAACATGTTTAACATTTGTATTTTATTTTTTTTTATTCTTGCTTTATTTTATGTTAAGACATTTTTTTAAAAGCAGTGAAATAAAATTTCTTAAATATTTCTTATATTTACAATATTAAATTATATTTAAATTTAACTCAAAGGGAGTAAAGTGATTTTTATAACAGCCGATGGTCTTGGTAGATCGCCCTTATTTTTATAATATTCAACTATACTAATTTTAATAAATAAAAAAATAGTATATTTATTTAATCTCTGGTTGAGAAGATACAACAACAGGCTAGATAACTGACTGATTAATAGGCTAATAGACTAGACTAGACTAGACTAGACTAGACTAGACTAGACTAGACTAGACTAGACTAGACTAGACTAGACTAGACTAGACTAGACTAGACTAGACTAGACTAGACTAGACTAGACTAGACTAGACTAGACTAGACTAGACTAGACTAGACTAGACTAGACTAGACTAGACTAGACTAGACTAGACTAGACTAGACTAGACTAGACTAGACTAGACTAGACTAGACTAGACTAGACTAGACTAGACTAGACTAGACTAGACTAGACTAGACTAGACTAGACTAGACTAGACTAGACTAGACTAGACTAGACGGGACTAGACTAGACTAGACTAGACTAGACTAGACTAGACTAGACTAGACTAGACTAGACTAGACTAGACTAGACTAGACTAGACTAGACTAGACTAGACTAGACTAGACTAGACTAGACTAGACTAGACTAGACTAGACTAGACTAGACTAGACTAGACTAGACTAGACTAGACTAGACTAGACTAGACTAGACTAGACTAGACTAGACTAGACTAGACTAGACTAGACTAGACCAGACTAGACTAGACTAGACTAGACTAGACTAGACTAGACTAGACTAGACCAGACTAGACTAGACTAGACTAGACCAGACTAGACTAGACTAGACTAGACTAGACTAGACTAGACCAGACTAGACTAGACTAGACTAGACTAGACTAGACTAGACTAGACTAGACTAGACTAGACTAGACTAGACTAGACTAGACTAGACTAGACTAAACTAGACTAGACTAGACTAGACTAGACTAGACTAGACTAGACTAGACTAGACTAGACTAGACTAGACTAGACTAGACTAGACTAGACTAGACTAGACTAGACTAGACTAGACTAGACTAGACTAGACTAGACTAGACTAGACTAGACTAGACTAGACTAGACTAGACTAGACTAGACTAGACTAGACTAGACTAGACTACTGTACTCTACTCTAATTTACTCTACTCTACTCTACTCTACTCTACTCTACTCTACTCTACTCTACTCTACTCTACTCTACTCTACTCTACTCTACTCTACTCTACTCTACTCTACTCTACTCTACTCTACTCTACTCTACTCTACTCTATTCTACTCTACTCTACTCTACTCTACTCTACTCTACTCTACTCTACTCTACTCTACTCTACTCTACTCTATTCTACTCTACTCTACTCTACTCTACTCTACTCTACTCTACTCTACTCTACTCTACTCTACTCTACTCTACTCTACTCTACTCTACTCTACTCTACTCTACTCTACTCTACTCTACTCTACTCTACTCTACTCTACTCTACTCTACTCTACTCTACTCTACTCTACTCTACTCTACTCTACTCTACTCTACTCTACTCTACTCTACTCTACTCTACTCTACTCTACTCTACTCTACTCTACTCTACTCTACTCTACTCTACTCTACTCTACTCTACTCTACTCTACTCTACTCTACTCTACTCTACTCTACTCTACTCTACTCTACTCTACTCTACTCTACTCTACTCTACTCTACTCTACTCTACTCTACTCTACTCTACTCTACTCTACTCTACTCTACTCTATTCTACTCTACTCTACTCTACTCTACTCTACTCTACTCTACTCTACTCTACTCTACTCTACTCTACTCTACTCTACTCTACTCTACTCTACTCTACTCTACTCTACTCTACTCTACTGTACTCTACTCTACTCTACTCTACTCTACTCTACTCTATTCTACTCTACTCTACTCTACTCTACTCTACTCTACTCTACTCTACTCTACTCTACTCTACTCTACTCTACTCTACTCTACTCTACTCTACTCTACTCTACTCTACTCTACTCTACTCTACTCTACTCTAATCTACTCTATTCTACTCTACTCTACTCTACTCTAATCTACTCTACTCTACTCTACTCTACTCTACTCTACTCTACTCTACTCTACTCTACTCTACTCTACTCTACTCTACTCTACTCTACTCTACTCTACTCTACTCTACTCTACTCTATTCTACTCTACTCTACTCTACTCTACTCTACTCTACTCTACTCTACTCTACTCTACTCTACTCTACTCTACTCTACTCTACTCTACTCTACTCTACTCTACTCTACTCTACTCTACTCTACTCTACTCTACTCTCCTCTACTCTATTCTACTCTACTCTACTCTACTCTACTCTACTCTACTCTACTCTACTCTACTCTAATCTACTCTACTCTACTCTACTCTACTCTACTCTACTCTACTCTACTCTACTCTACTCTACTCTACTCTACTCTACTCTACTCTACTCTACTCTACTCTACTCTACTCTACTCTACTCTACTCTACTCTACTCTACTCCACTCTACTCTACTCTACTCTACTCTACTCTATTCAACTCTACTTTACTCTACTCTACTCTACTCTACTCTACTCTGCTATACTCCACTCTACTCTACTCTACTCTACTCTACTCTACTCTACTCTACTCTACTCTACTCTATTCTACTCTACTCTACTCTACTCTACTCTACTCTACTCTACTCTACTCTACTCTACTCTACTCTACTCTACTCTACTCTACTCTACTCTACTCTACTCTACTGTACTCTACTCTACTCTACTCTACTCTACTCTACTCTACTCTACTCTACTCTACTCTATTCTACTCTACTCTACTCTACTCTACTCTACTCTACTCTACTCTACTCTACTCTACTCTACTCTACTCTACTCTACTCTACTCTACTCTACTCTACTCTACTCTACTCTACTCTACTCTACTCTACTCTACTCTACTCTACTCTACTCTACTCTACTCTACTCTACTCTACTCTACTCTACTCTACTCTACTCTACTCTACTCTACTCTACTCTACTCTACTCTACTCTACTCTACTCTACTCTACTCTACTCTACTCTACTCTACTGTACTCTACTCTATTCTACTCTACTCTACTCTACTCTACTCTACTCTACTCTACTCTACTCTACTCTACTCTATTCTACTCTACTCTACTCTACTCTACTCTACTCTACTCTACTCTACTCTACTCTACTCTACTCTACTCTACTCTACTCTACTCTACTCTACTCTACTCTACTCTACTCTACTCTACTCTACTCTATTCTATTCTACTCTACTCTACTCTACTCTACTCTACTCTACTCTACTCTACTCTACTCTACTCTACTCTACTCTACTCTACTCTACTCTACTCTACTCTACTCTACTCTACTCTACTCTACTCTACTCTACTCTACTCTACTGTACTCTACTCTACTCTACTCTACTCTACTCTACTCTACTCTACTCTACTCTACTCTACTCTACTCTACTCTACTCTACTCTACTCTACTCTACTCTACTCTACTCTACTCTACTCTACTCTACTCTACTCTACTCTACTCTACTCTACTCTACTCTACTCTACTCTACTCTACTCTACTCTACTCTACTCTACTCTACTCTACTCTACTCTACTCTACTCTACTCTACTCTACTCTATTCTACTCTACTCTACTCTACTCTACTCTACTCTAGTCTACTCTACTCTACTCTACTCTACTCTACTCTACTCTACTCTACTCTACTCTACTCTACTCTACTCTACTCTACTCTACTCTACTCTACTCTACTCTACTCTACTCTACTCTACTCTACTCTACTCTACTCTACTCTACTCTACTCTACTCTATTCTACTCTACTCTACTCTACTCTACTCTACTCTACTCTACTCTACTCTACTCTACTCTACTCTACTCTACTCTACTCTACTCTACTCTACTCTACTCTACTCTACTCTACTCTACTCTACTCTACTCTACTCTATTCTACTCTACTCTACTCTACTCTACTCTACTCTACTCTACTCTACTCTACTCTACTCTACTCTACTCTACTCTACTCTACTCTACTCTACTCTACTCTACTCTACTCTACTCTACTCTACTCTACTGTACTCTACTCTACTCTACTCTACTCTACTCTACTCTACTCTACTCTACTCTACTCTACTCTACTCTACTCTACTCTATTCTACTCTACTCTACTCTACTCTATTCAACTCTACTTTACTCTACTCTACTCTACTCTACTCTGCTATACTCCACTCTACTCTTTTGAAAATAAAATACTGAAATTTTTTTATTTTCAAAAAATTTCCATAAGGAACTTACGTTCCAATAAAATAAAATTAAATTAAATTAGAAAATAAAAAAATTAAACAAAAATGAAAACAACTTAAAAAAAATTAAAAAAAATAAAAAAAAATATAAAATAAAATAAATTAAAATAAAATAAAATAAGAAAATAAAATAAGATAAAAATATATAAATAAAACAAGAAAATAAAATCAAATAAAATAAAATAATATAAAATAAAATATAATAAAATAAAATAAAATAAAATAAAATAAAAAAAATAAATAAAAAAAAAATATAATAAACTAAAATAAAATAAATTGAAATAAACTAAAATAAAATAAATTGAAATAAAATATAATAAAATAAAATAAAATAATATAAAATGAAATAAAATAAAATGATATAAAATAAAATAAAATAAAATAAAGTAAAATAAAATAAAATAAAATAAAATAAAATAAAATAAAATAAAATAAGTTGAAATAAAATAAAATAAAAAAAATTAAATAAAAAAAATAAAAAAAAATATAATAAAATAAAATAAAATAAAATAAAATAAAATAAAATAAAATAAAATGAAATAAAATAAAATGAAATAAAATAAAATAAAATAAAATTAAATGAAATAAAATAAAATAAAATAAAATAAAATAAATTGAAATAAAATAAAATAAAATAAAATAAAATAAAATAAAATAAAATTAAATAAAATTAAATAAAGTAAAGTAAAATGAAATGAAATAAAATAAAGTAAAATCAAATAAATTTAAATAAGCTAATGCACTAATTCTGTAAGAAGATTTAGGACGTGTTTGTTTGAAAATGCTTCTGAGTTCTTGTCTTTGAAATCTCTAAATTATTTTCTTCAAAAAAAGTTGTTGTATTTGATAATTAAAAATAAATAATAATACAATAGTTTGAAAAATATATGAAAAAATATGTGTTGGATATAAGGTTTGGAACAAAATCATAAAGCAAATACACGAACCTTCTAGCATAGGCAATAAATAATAATTGTTTTAGGGCCATTTTCACAACTTGCCTTCAGTTAAAGGTAGAATTTTGTCTGCCCGATAAATACCCTTGCATTATTACAACTTAAATATTTTATTGTTATTATTAACAATAATAATAATATTTAATGGATAAAAAAATAATAAATGAATGTTTTGTAATGTAATGCTATTTATTGGCCAGACAAAATCCTGCCTTTAGCTAAAGGCAAGTTGTGAAAAGGGCCCTTAAAGAATCAAAACTTCTTCTTTTTTTCGTCCATAGACAAGACGATACAATCGTCGAACTGAATTAGGGCATACAATAAAATTGTATTGAGCTGTCATTAGTAAAACCTTAATTATTAAACAGAATTAAATATTTTTAATAACATCTAACTATTTCTTTTTAAAGTTTTCATAAATCTATTTATTATCGTGCTTGTGCACATCTTTGCAAGACTGATTTAAAAGTTGTTAACTACTCAATATTGACAATTGGCTGATTATTTCTTATATGTTAGAAGTTAAAGTCGAGCATATAATAATAACTTTTAAGGTTTAATCACCTATTCTAAATTATAGAAATTTTTCGTGCCATTAAAGCAGTTTGTATAATTGCTTTTATCGCCTAAATTACAGAGAAACAATCTAGTATTAAAAAAATGAAGGTTACCCGTTTATTTCTTTAATCTAAACGTTTCGTATTCACCTTTGGATCTCATTAATTTAAGTCTGCCACTAAGCTAGAATTAAAAAATCATTTATTTCCATTGACCTCAAGTAGTTAAAGGGAAATTAAAATTTTTCTCTACCCTTTTTTGTATATTTGTTTTGCTTCTTTATGTTTAAAATAACAATCACACTCACACAACTATTTTCAAATCTAGTTATAAATTCTATTTGCGTATGACTACCAACTAACTAACTAGTCGCCTTAATAATGCAACGTTTACCTAGAAATCTTTTTTGCTAATATATATTTGAAAAAAAAAACCTAATACTAAGGCATTATTATGGGTGGCGTACTTGCAATATGAAAATGTATTTTGTAAATAAAAGCAAAGTGTGTCTTTATATATATGTATTTAAGCGTGTATTTGTGTGCAAATTTATCTTTGAGTATGTGTGAGTATTATAAATGTTTATTTAAACTTTCACTCACAATGTTCTAGTAGCCCCATTTAGAAAATAGTTTAATGTCCCTATTATAGCAACAACAAGGATAGCAACAATAGCGGCATAAACAACAACACAATTTCGAGCGAGAACAGCGAGCGATAGGCGACGTTTATCAATGCACTTCTGTTTTCTAATGTTTCCTAGTTTTAATTTTATTCGTACGTTTTGTAGTACATACTTTTCACTAGTTTAAATTATTATTGCTATCAGATATAACAGAGTAGCACACTGTTTCCAATTCAAGGTATCTAAATTTTAGAGCTATGCTCTTTATGCCACAACACAGGAGCGAGAAAGTGATTTTTGTAACAAAAATAATTGACACTATTACAGTTATAAATTTATTTTTGTTTTGATTTCTTTGTAAAGGGTGTTTTTTTAGAGGTATAGAACTTCGAATTGAAATAAAACACAAGAAAATCGTTTTAATGTCCATCAATTTGGCTTTATTGGAAGGATAATTTTATGCCATTAATGTTTAAATATGATTTCGAATAAAGCCAATTCTACAGGTCCAATTTTCAACCACTTTTTCGAGCATATGGGGCCGTATGTTGGCAATAACGCCACGAATGTTGGCTTCCAAGTCCCCTAACGTTTCTGGTTTGTTGGCGTAGACGAGCGACTTCACATATCCCCAAAGAAAATAATCCAATGGTGTCAAATCACACGATCTTGGTGGCCAATTGACAGGTCCATTCCGCGAAATTATGCGCTCATCGAATGTTTCCTTCAATAAATCGATTGTGACGTGCGCTGTGTGGCATGTAGCGCTGTCTTGTTGGAACCACAACTCATCCACATTCAAAATCTTCAAAATCTTCCATAAAGTTGATGGACAAAGCTCCAATTGCTGTGCACGGTGGCGAATCGATTCATTCGGGTCCTCTTCAACACTTTGCTCTACAGCGGCAATTGTTTCTTCGGTGCGCACTGTTCGACGTCTCTGCGGATGCGTATTATCATATAGAGTAAACGTAGTGCGAAAACGATCCATGGTTAACCGAATTAAGTGCTCTGATGGACGATTATGTCGACCATAAAATGGACGGAGTTGCGGTAAACTTCGCGAACTGAACCATTATTTTCGAAATAAATTTGCACGATTTGCAAGCGTTGTTCTTTTGTCAACCTGTTCATGATGAAATGGCAAACCAAACTAAATATTAATCACTTGACAGCTGACAAAATGGCCGCCAGTTAAAAAAGTGATGCCAACTTAAAGTTCTATACCTCAATAAAAAACACCCTATACTTAAAAGCAGAGTATGAAAATAAAGGAAACAAAATGTTTGATTTTGTTTTGTTGCGTTCTTTGAAGTGAGTGATACAAAAACAAAACAAAAACAATGAGAACGATTGCTCAATTTGTTTTTGTATTATTTTTGCTCATGAGCATAAACAATAAGTACATTAATTTAATCGTACGCCAGTATTGCCAGAACATTATGATGGGTTAATGTTAAATTGGTTTAAGATTTCTGCTGGAATTTTTTACGGGAGAAAAAATAAAATGCTAGATTTTAAATTTACATAGGTTTTTTTAAGCAGATTTTTTAAAAAACTCGAATGCTTTTTTACGAAAGAATATACTAAATTCAGCAGTGGAAGTGCTAAAATGTCAAGAATGTCGTATGCAGCTAGAAAAACAAACAATGGAAACTAAATGAAAGCGTTTTGAAATATTTTTTGCGAATTTTACCTCAGCATATAATATAATATTATTACATTTTTATTTAACATATATAATTTGTTTTATATAGCTAAGCAGCATAGCTCTAATCGGGTTTCTTAAGAGACCCTTCTTCCTTTGGTTTGTTTTTTTTTCTCAAAAGTATGTAATTTTTTATTAAAACTTTAATAAGTTAGTTTTAAATATTTTGTTGTTAGGCATGAAATCAATCAGTATTTGTTATTAAAATCTTTATGCGAATTTATACAGTTTGCACCCATTTTTTTTGGACATTTGTCAAGATTTCTTATTAAAAAAAAACATTGACAGACATTTTTCCTAAATTGAATTTTTTTCCATTACAATAAGAAATAATAATTATAAAAATGTAATTGTAATTGAATACATTTTAAATAACAATTACAAAATGTATTTGTTGTTGAAAAACTTCAATTACAATTACTTGTAATTTCAAAGTTTTAATTACAAATTATATCTGATTGCAATAATTTTTTTTTTTTACAAATAAGCAAAGAATGAATTCTTTTAGTTCATTGAGTTCAATTACATTTTTGTGAAAATAATTTTTTTTCAAACAAACATTTTTAAATGTTTTGGGTGCCCCTGTGGCTGAGTGGTAGCGATGCTAGCCTCTCTGTCCAGAGGTCGCGGGTTCGATCCCCGTCATAGACCCTGAGTGTTTTCCGCAGACAAGCTAATCGCTTCGCGGGTTGTGTTTGTTAAAAAAAAAATTTAAATATAGAAAACAAATTGTGCAAAAAAGTCCCAATTACAAAAAAAAAATTTCAAAAAAAAATGTGTAGTACATATGAACAAATGAATACATAATGTATAATGTATATAATACATGACGTACGCATAACCTCGACCTATTTAGAAGTCGGCTAAAAATGTGATTTCGAAGAAATGTGGTACTGGCAGGCGTGAGTGTATTAGAAACTATTATACAAAATTGATGTGTAAGCAATTTCAAAATGTAATCATTAATGCCCTCATACTGTTGTACCATTGTATCGTCTTGTCTATGGATAAAAAAAATCAGCACTTGTGATTCTTTAAAACAATTATTATTTATTGTCTGTGCTAGAAGGTTCGTGTATTTGCTTTATGATTTTGTTCCAAACAATATATCCAACATATATTTTTTCATATGTTTTTCAAGCTATTGTTTTAATACTTTAATTTAATTTTTATGTTTTAAAAACATGTCAATAATATTTTTTTTTTAATTATCAAAGACAACAACCATTTTTGAAGAAAATAATTTAAAGAATTCAAAAACAAGAGCTCAAAAGTATTTTCAAACAAAAACGTCCTAAATCTCCTTGCTGAATTAGGGCATAAGTCTGACTTAGTCGCCAAAATATAAAAAATTTCTCAATATGGGAAATGGTGTAAAAATATTTTTACTGCCATCGTCACCAACATCTCCCAGTAGTTGCTGCTGCTGCTGCTGCTTTTATTGCTATTTAGACTACCCAAAAAAAAATATATTTGTAGGTACGGCAAAACATGTATTTTTGTGGTGGCTGCTAAAATTGAGTGTTTGAACGGGAGTTCGTCCCATTAACAGAAATATGGGCGAATGTGTAAATGAGTGTTCCAACATACACACCCACACATACAGACCCACATTTACCTTTTAACATTTTCCTAGCATTCGTGGTAGTTTAACACAGTAAAGATTTAAATTGTTGGATTTTCATGCAAATTAAACTGGCATCAGGAGACAGTACGTTCCAACCAACATCCAACCAAACTATACATATATTTGCTTTAAAAGCTAAGTGCCACAAAACGCCATTCAACACATACACACATTAACGTTGCAATGCCACCCCCAGGTTCACTTTTGTATTTGGAGGTGTATTTGTATATGTATTATAAAAAAAAAGAGAAATAAAATCTAGTTCATAGAATATTCACTTTTTAAATACTATAGAATATTGTTTTCTTTTACGGAATTTTTGCCATCCATGAAAGCAAATGATTTTTAGAGAGTTTGACAAAACTGAAAGTGCACTTGTGAAAAAGAATTTAAAGCAGGATGTAATATATAAATTATTCTCAACTGCGAGTAGATGAAGGATATTTAACAAGTGCTTAGATTTTAAAGTTTCTTTTAAATCCTTGCAGTTGAATTTTTCTGCACCAACTTTGAAAGCCTTGAAGGCTCATTAGGTTTTTTTTTAAGCTGGCGTTTTATGTCGAGTTTTCCTATGGAACATATTTTGCAATTACTTTTTCTCTGAAAGGAATGAATTCTATTAAATTTGTTCTATACAAAATTTGTTTATATTTTCATCTTTTATTGTTGATTAGTAGACAAAAATACATCACTTCTTAAAAAAATTTAAGTAAAATAAATTTTTCTAGGTTCTAACAAACAATTTCTATCTTTACGTGCCACAACAAACTAAAGGCAGAATTTACTTTAACCTTGCGGTCAGCTGTTTTGTTTCTCTTAACCGAAAATCTGTACAGATTTGTCTGCAACAGAACTGAGCAAATAAATAATAGTGATATATTCGAATGTGCGCAAGGGTATAGTTATGACCCTTCACCGAAGTATATATGGATTAAGTGACCTATCGGTATTTTGCGACTAAGGAATTTCATTCAAAGATATTATTTTGGACATGAGCAATAGTTGATTTATTCTGCAGTTTGTATTTAAGATTTTGTTTAAATTATTAATAATTTTTCTTTTTAAAATGCATGAGGAGAAATTAATTAGAGTTGAATTTTGTAAGATAAATGAGTACCAATATTTGTGGTTAAATTAGATCTTCATATAAAAATTTAGTAAAGGCATTTCTAATATTTAAATATGTTTATTTAAAAAGAAAGAAAAACAATAGTTTTATTAGTTTTTTTATGTACCAAAAAAATTTAGATTTTCTAACCATGAAACCAAACTTTTAATTTTTTCAGATTTTTTTCTCTCTAAATATAAAATATATTTAATTTATACCGAAAAAGAAAAAAAAATATTTTAGTTGGTTATTGTTATATACAAAAAAAAATAAATTTTTCAACCTTGGAATCATTTTTTGACTTATTTTGATTTTTAATACCAACCTAATTCTAACTGAAATAAAAACAAATTCAGTAAATTGCGACTTTGACTCGCGCACGAAGGGTTCCGTACGTTGGGCCTTGAGCATTTTTTTAATAAAGGGTTTTTTTAAGTTTTCGACGTTTTTTCAGCTGAATTAATTTTTTTTCCGCTTTTTTCTCGTTTTAACGATTTTTTTAATTTTGGCAATTTTTTTAATTTTGGCGATTTTGTTTTATTATGGCCATTTTTTTCATTTTGGCGATTTTTTTCATTTTAGCATTTTTTTTATTATGGCGATTTTTTAATTTGGCGATTTTTCCATTTTGGCTATTTTTTCATTTTGGCGATTTTTTCATATTAGCGATTTTTCCGGTTTTTCGCGATTTATTTTCGTTTTAGAATTTTTTTTTTAAATTGGTGCTTTTTTCGTTTTGGCGATTTTTTTTGTTTTGGCGATTTTTTTTCGGTTTGGCGATTTTATAATTTTGGGATTTTTTTGTTTTACCGTTTTTGAAAATTTCAATAAGTTTGCTCTTACGGTTTCCAAGATACATCAAGTTATCAAAATTACATAGTCAAAATTATATTAACTGATAGTACACCCTTCAGTTAAAATGTTTTTAAATTTTAGTTTTAATTGTTGTAGTTTGTATAAAAATACATATATTACATGGGATTTTAAAATTTTTCGTTGCTCGCTTTGGCACACCCTTTAATATCCAACTCTCATGTATTTGTTGTTCTAGCGGCCAAGGGTCTACACACTCTGAACCGTAGCTCTTACGGTTCACGAGAAAGTACCGTGACAGACGGACGGACAGACGGTCAGCGTAGCGAAAACAAAAAGGTTTCTTTTCACCTTTGGTGTACGAAACCCTAAAAAGGTTTAAATTATAAAAAAAAACTCTGAAATTAGTTTCAGCTAGTCACTTTTATATGGCAAAAAAAACTTCAGCTTTCCAGCTCTGAAACCCTATTTTCGATTTTGCCAATTTTCAATACCAATCTATTTAAAACCATTTGTCATATACCACTTTAAGACCGAAGTCTGTTTATTTTTCGGAAGCTTCGCAAAATCGATTTCACGTACAGACGGAAGGACATACATACTGACTTAGCTTGTTCGTCTTCGCTATACATAAGGACTAGGAATATAAAGTATGTGTATCATATTAATATTGTGGAAATTACACACAGTGAATGGCAAACCTATATATATACCTTTACTAAAGGAGCAACAAACCACACATACAGATTTTCAATTGAACAGCTGATTCACAGCAGAACTGAAAGTACAAATTAATTCTTTGTTTACCCCCTTATTCTGAACTTTGAGACAAATAACAAAGTTATAATAAATGACAATTTCAATGTAAAAATTTTCATTTGTTATAATTTTTATTTGTCACAGAGCTTAGAATACGGGTGTTAGTTTGAAAACAGCTGATAGAAAACAGCTGATTCATAACAATACAAAACAGTATGACCTAATTCTGCCTCTAACTTGTTTCTTTATTAAATTCAAAATAAAGTTATTTTACATAAAAAAAACATATTGAATCAATTCCTTTAAAATAAATGCAACACAAATCTTAAATTTATAATCATTATACTTTACTTTTATATCGTTTTCGCTTATATATTTTATTATTAAGTTAATATCAGTTGTATGTCATCTGCGATACAAGCAGACTGTTGATATAAAAAAGTAACATTTTATACCAGTATTAAGTTCGTATCGTAAAAATACCAAATAAAAATCATTTTCGTATCGCTGCTGCTTGTGATGACTTTGTTAACAGGATAAAGAATCATGAGCAGGTATAATTTCATCAATTTTAATTAAGTTTAAACGTGTGAAAGTGCATGAAAATTAACTGTTTAAATTAACGTTAAAAAATTTTTTTTACTCGTACTTACATGTTTATTTAATTTTTATTTAAATAGTTGATAAATATTATTCGAAAATTAATTAGACATTGAAACATAATGTCGATTATAAATCTGAGGTTAAGGCCAGAGTTAGCTGGATTTAAACCAATATCTCAAACCGACAACTTGAAAAGTAGCACTGAAATTATTAGAAGCTGCCATCAAATAGATAGGCTACAGCAAAGCTGTGAAGTGGTAGCGATATAACTCCAATTACTTAATACTTTTCACATGAAATTTGTTTTTATTGCCGTGTAATAAAATATAAGAAACAAATTATATACGTATTTATTTTTCAATATTTATTATTTACTTTTATGCAGACGCATTAGCCTAAATATTATTTTACAAAAGAATATTTGCTTAGCAACGGGTCTACCTGTAAGGCAGATATTGCTTAAGGCTGTTTCACACTATAATACAAGTGTTAATACTTTTGACGAAAATGCATCCCTAATCTAATTTCTGTTTTAAAAATTTCAAAAGACAATAACAACTCAAAATGTCAGAGTTGCATTTTCCACAAAAGTATTAATACTTGTATTATAGTGTGAAACAGCCTTTACGAACATCAGTTCTCAAACATTAGCTTTCGACTAAATGGAATACGAGAAGTGGTTTTCATTTTGTGTGATGAAAAACATTTTAAACACAAAACCGATTTGAAAACGATTAAAGGTAAGATGGACATATATTATAGTCGTTTTATCAATAATTTTCAAAAGTGATTTTTAATTGTTTTTTTTAAACAATATCTGATAAATTTTGTTTCACCTTTTTATTATATTGTTTATATGTATAATACGAGTATCTTATGGTGTAATTTTTATAAGTCTGTTGTTTGAGATTGGTCAGAAAAAAAAGATTCTCAAAATTTATCGGAACTCATCACACCTTTTCAAAACATTTATTTCGAAATCGTTTTGAAAACTATCGTTTCTCATCACGTACTTGATTGACTTTAAATGAAATAGAATACGAGAAGTAGTTTTCATTGCAAAATCAATTATTTATTTACCATTTGGTGAATTTTTGCTAACTATAAAAATTTATTTCTGCATAAGTTCTTCATTTAAGCTATATTTCTTTTCAATATGTTAATGCGACCATGTTGATGTTTATTTTTTTAATATTTAAATAACTGATATAAGAGTTTGGAGTCGAATGGAGTAATTTTTTTTTCAATTAAAAATTTTACATCAAAAAATACACACAAGCCTTTTTGTATAATTTTAAGTTATATTTGAGAAGACAATTTGAAATAAAAAGTCCTGCTAAGCAAATTATATTAAGGTTTTTTCTCCATACCTTTCGCATATATTAGCCCTTACGACCATAAGTCTACTTCAAATCAACAAAAATACTTATTTCTCAATTTGTATTTGGGAGCTTAAAAACAAATAAATTCATTAAAGTGTGACCACATCATCGAACCTTGTTTCTTGTTGACGAATTTCTTCTTTTTTTGCGATTTTTTTATTTTTTACGTTTTGGCGTTTTTTTGATTTGGCGCTCATTTTTGTGTTTGTTGCTTTTTTTTTTGTTTTTCACAATAACTATTTTTAGTACCTCCTATTTTTTAGTTTAGTTGTTTTTTTAGTTTTAGCGATTTTTTTGGTTTTTGGCGATTTTTTCGTTTTAGCGATTTTCCTGGTTTTTGGCGATTCTTTTTAGTTGTTTTGCAACCTTTTTACCTTTTGGTGATTTTTGTTGTTTTGCAACCTTTTTACCTTTTAATGATTTTTGTTGCATTTTAGAGATTTATTTTATTTTTGGTGATAGTTTTCATTTAAGCGATTTTTCGTTTAGGCATTTCTTTAGTTATGGGCTATTTTAGTTTCAGCGTTTTTGAAAATTTATCGGTTTAGATTTTTGGCGATTTTTGGCGATTTTTGGCGCTTTTTTGGTATTTTTTTTTTCGTTTTCGCGATCCTTTTTTAGTTTTGGCGATTTTTTCGTCTTAGCGATTTTTTTGGGTTTTGGCAATTTTTTTAGTTGTTTTGTGATTTTTTTACTTTTGGTGACTTTTGTTGCATTTTAAAGATTTATTTTATTTTTTGTTATATTTTTCATTTAAGCGCTTTTTTTCATGTTGGCGATTTTTCGTTTCGGCATTTCTTTAATTTTGCGATATTTTGCTTTAGGCGTTTCTGAAAGTTTTTCGGTTTTTGGCATCTTTTTTTGGTATTGAACTTTTTTTAATATTGGTGTTTTTTCGTTTTAGCGATTTTTGTTTGTTTTTTTTTCAATAAATACTTTGAGTATTTGCTATTTTATAGTTTTGGCGTTTTTTTTCGTTTTAGCGACTTTTTTTTGTTTTTGTGATTGTTTTTAGTTCTTTTGCGAACTTTTTACTTTTGATATTTTTGTGGCATTTTATAGAGATTTATTTTATTTTTGGTGATATTTTTCGGTTTTGTTAGATTTTTTTTAGTGTTTTTGGCGGATTTCTTACTTTCTATTTTATTTTTCATTTAAGCGCTTGGCGAAAATTTCAAGAGTTTGCCTCTTATGGTTTTCAAGATACAACAAGTTGTCAAAATTACATTAACTGATAGATTAGCCTTTAACTTAGATTTTTTTTTAATTCAGTATTAATTAAGGTGTAGTCTGCGTAAAAATACACTAACATTCAAAATTTCAGGTTTTTATATACATATGTATAATTCTCCGTATATTACAATAGGATTTCAACGTTTTTTGTTGCTCACTTTAATTTAAGTTTTAGCTGTCATATATTTGTTTTTGTAGCGGGCAAAGTTTTCCTTTATCTGTGATAGTTTGAGGTCTGTAGGGCCTCAAGGTCGCGGGAAAATACCCTGTGGCACACAGAAAGACAGACAGACTGATATCGTAGCGAAAAAATTTAATTATTTTTCACTTCTGGTGTACGGAGCCCTAGAAATAATCGTTTAACACTTAAATTTTCATAATGCCAATTTTAGGGTTATAACGTTCTTCAATTAAATGAACATACATACATATGTATTGATCAATATTGAATACCTTTCCATAAAATAGGACTTCGTTGATAAGCAAAATCGTCTAAAGCAGTGGATTGCAAAAAGTCAATATGTGTGTGTTTTTAAATGAACATTAAACTCAAATAGAAACAGTTACAAATGCACATACAAACACACTTTCACACACACACACACACACACACACACACTCTTACTTCTACAGCTGTTATGCAGCACATGCAGGCTTGAAAAAACACAACAGAACACATACCTGGCAAAGCGTACGGCGAAGGATGTGGCGACGGCAGCCAATATGCGGAATTTATTGAAGGATATACCTTAGACGCTGCTGATGATGTGGCTGATGACGATGTTGATGTGAATATTGACTTTGGAAATGACGAAACGCCACCACCATGAGCATTTAGTGGCACTGCGGCAAAAGGTGTTTGCAAATATGGTGACGTTTTTTGTTGCCTTTGTTGAATAATATTATTGGAGCAAGTTGTTAGCGGGTTGGTTAATATTGAAAATGCAATATTGCTGTTGCATTTACTAACGGCAATGTTGTTGTAGTTGCTATCAATGGCAGAACAACTGCTACTGCCAATATTACAATTATTATTGGTTGAATTCTCAATTACCGTCGGTAATTGCCTGTTTCTGTTGCAGGAATCTTTATTGTAGTTGCCAGTGCTTGCAAGAGCGTTAAGGGCAATGTCGTTATTGCCACTGATACCGGTAATGTTGCTACTACGAGTACTATTACTATTGCTACTACTATTGCTGTGGAGAGACACACTTGCAGTGGTGCTGCAGTTATTACTGTTATTTACATAAGCCATCAATGATTTCAACGACAACGTGGTCAGCGGTGAGTTGGAAGATGTTGCCATTGCATTAATAGTTGTTTGTTGTTGTATTATTTAACGTGACGTTTTATGTCAATTAGTTGTCAACAAAACAACGTTTGCAAATTAAGCCCCCACACACACAATCAGTCAAACAAAAAAAAAGAAGCGAAAAAAATAGAAAAGGAAACCAATTTGTAGTTGTATTTTTGAAAATTAATACGTGATACGTGTCTGTTGTCCTTTTTTTTTATTATTAACAAACAGTTTGGTTTGTTTACTGAAGTCTGTTAACACTGATATATAGATATATATATTTTTTAATTTATATACACACACAAGGTTTTAAAAACAAAAATATAACGACTTTTTAATTTGATTTTATTCATAAATAATCATATCAGTAAACATATTTTTTGTGTCGCTGGTTATCTTTTTTTTCTGTGGCTATATTAACGTTTAACATTGTAAGTAAGTTCGATTAATTAAAAAAATTTGTTATAAAATATAAAATGTTCATAAGGATGAAGCGAAATTTTATGCATGGAATAGTAGGCAATGCTTCCCTTTTTTAAACTACTCCACAAGCTACACAACCTTCTAAAAAAAAACTCCACATACTTGCATACTTATTAAATTACTTACAAAATTGTTCGTGGAAATTTAAGGAATAAACCTTTTATAGAACCAAAATATTTGTTATAAATAAACAGCCTTATTTATAAAAATTATTAAGGCTTTTGAAAAGCTTAATAAGCTAATTGTTCTATAGAAATCTGTCTTAAATACCTTTAATAAAGCCTTAATAATTTTTATAAATAAGACTGAAGGTATTTAGTATTATGAAGAGGTAAGACTTGTAACATATATATACTCAGCGAAAGAAATGGCTCCATACTGGCTCAGTCTGATGTCCATTCGTTTTTAAAAGTGTTTGAACAAAGTTTGTGTTACCCTACGTCTACACCTGATATATTTTTATCATAACAAAAGATATACTTTATATTCAAAAATGAATTTTTTTATGCTAGCTCCTTTTTCTATACGGAATTTGACATTTGTCATGACAAAAATATATCAGGTGTAGACGTAGGGTTAGAGTTATACACACCATTGTCAAATTGACAATAAATGTGTACAAAAGCTAACAACCAGTTTTGTTAAAAAAGAATCTTAACGTACGGTGCTAATTAACCACAGGCACTGTTCATTTTGTAACGTCTTTCCTCTCAGTGTGTTTGTATGTTGGTAAGATGTAATTTTCGGAACCAACGGTCCAATTTCTAAAATTTTTTCAGCAAAGTATCGAATATAGTATTCCAACGTATATAGTGCAGGCACTTACTGTCCCAGTGTACTGTTTACAATTGGGGTCACGGGACAATAAAACCCCCTACCCAGAAAATGTTTCTTTTATTTTTAACAGAGGGTTATTTTGACAAAAAAAAAGATAGAATTCTATTAGAGTTTTCGCTCTGCAGTCTGTCTGTATCCCCTCAAGACCAACCGCGATACCGTCCGTCCCTATCCGAAAGAGAGAGTAATTCTGTGTGAATAGTATATAGGACAAAAAATTGGACCAAGAGAGGGACAGTTTTTAATTACTGCCGCTTCAAAATTATACAAATGATTTAAATTGAAATTAAATTATAGATATATTTGTTTCTAAAAGGACGCTTGCTTTATAAATTTTTAAAACTATGACCAAGAAGATGGGCTGGGTTGTTCGATAATTTTAAATGACCGATAGGTATGCGTCTAACATAACGCATATGGGCATTTCTCCGAGAAATTCCACTTGCGACAGCAAGCAATTAACCTTGTATTTCTGAACAACGTGGCTTGAGTTTTCTTAAAATTTTACCTAACGTAGAGCTGCTGACGGCCTATGCAAATACATACATATATAAAGAAGAAGAAAAAAAGTTGGGTTTTATTTGAAAAAAAAAAGCATATTTGCTTGGTGTCGCACGCTACAAAAAGTTGATATTCCTGTGGAAATGCCCATATGCTTCATATTTAAAGCCATACACGAGTTCCATTTTTGACGATTTTTGGCATTTTAGCCAATTTTTTAGGCTTCACCAAAGTTATCATCGCTACAACGTCCAACCATCCGTCCGTCCGTCAGTCAGTCTGTCTCTCTGCCTATCACAGGCTGTTTTCTCGAGAACCGTAAGAGCTGAGGACCTGACAGAATATGTAGGACCTTGGCCGTTACTGCAAGAAATATATGACAAATAAAAATTAAAGGGTGTTTTAAAGCGAGCAAAGAAAAATATTGAAATCCTAATGTAATATACTCGTACATATAATTATGTATAGACACTTATTAGCAATGAACTTAAAAAAAAAAATCAAAAGTAAAGGGTATTCTATCAGTTAATGTAATTTTAACAACTTGCTGTATCTTGGAGTCTGTAAACGGAAAACTCTTGAAATTTTTAAAAACACTTAAACTAAGACATTTCAAAATTAAAAAAATTCACCAAAATAAGAAATCGCCTAAAACTGAAAAAAAACACCAAAACGAAAAAAGCACTTAAATAAAAAAGAATCTCTAGAAGCAAAATAGATCGCCAGAAACGAAAAAATGCTAAAAACCGAAAAAAATCGCTAAAAATAAGAAAAAGCACCAAAACCAAAAAATCACCAAAATTAAAAAAAAAAAACGCCAAAGCTAGAGAACGCCAAAAAATAAAAAAAACTCACAACTAGCAAATGGGCAATTCAAACGGCAGTCTTAAGTATCACAAGGTCATAAAGTTTTCAATTTTTTTAATATAAATGTTGTTTTTTTTTAACAAAAATTTTCACATATTATGACACTATGAGCCAATTTCTGGAACTTATTTATATATCAATTTATTATTAAAAGTAATTTTTCCATACAAAAATTAATGAAAATCAACATTAAAAAATTAATTGATATTTATATAAAATTGGTGAAATTGGCACTGAATCCCCAAAAAATATATACTGCATTAAAATCGATTAGGGACCCAACCTGGGGCTTTTTCATTTTAAAGCAATGAATTAAGGCTTTTCTAAGCTAAATAACGATGTATAATAGTTTTCATTGAATAAATGGGACAATCCAATATCTAAAGAATAATTGAAGGTGTCAATATGTTCGGTTCATGTTAAGAAAATTCCAACTATAGCCACAAAAAATTATACAAATATATGTATGATTGAACGGGCATTTAATAACATTTTACTTGATTTGAGTTAATATATTTCTTTTATAATTATTCAAATAGTTTAGGAGTTGCAATGTTTTCCCTTTTAGCCACACATTCACACACAAATACAAGTTATCATATTAAATATTCTTTTTATTTGCCAACATAAATTATTAAAAAAAACAAATTTTTTTATAACATATTAATCATTTTTTTTAAATTAATCTTTACAGAAATTTTATACTCTTATTTTTTATATTTTATTTATTTTTAATACGCAGTACAATTAGCTGACAATGTTTTGCATAATAAATTACTCAACACGTAAAGAACACAAATGCTATAAAAAAACATTTAATTTTTGTTTAAAAATACAATTTTTGAAAAAAAATATTAACAAACAAATTACATTATTTTAATTTCATTTATGCAGTATGATTATTCAAAGGTTTATTATTATTATTTTTATATTTTTTTTATTAATTATTTAGGTATATATATTCTTGTTCTTTAAATTTTATAAATAAACGTTTAACAATTAACACGCAAAATAAATGTATTTTTCTTAAATTTTCACTTGTGTTAAACGCTGCATTATTTATTTGTGAATGTAGCAGGCTGCCATTTAATCAGATCGTTTATACCTCAACAATTGATTGACAATATTTTTTTTTTGTTTGTATCGAGTGACTATAAAATTTTCTATCAATCTAAAATTAATTTATTTTCCTTTTGTCATATTGACTGCAGGCCATCAATGTTGAGATTTCGTTGTTTCGTTGCATTTAAATTTTAAATGCAAATTTTAAATAAAAAGGAATATACAGCCTTCTGCTTAAAGCGAGTCTGCCGGTATTATGGGGAAAATTTTTATTTTTTATTTCTTTATTTTTTTCTTTTTGGCGAGCGTCAGTAAATTAGTGACATGTCGGTTTTTCATTATATTTTTTTTTTTCTCTTTAAAATTAAGTTTTTAAAGGGTGATTCAGTGCATTGAGCAAATGAAAGAAGCTACTGCATAGATACAATTAATTAATAATAGCTAAATAGTTAAAATTAATTGCAAATAAACTAAGAAAAAGAATTCATTGTGACAGAAAAGTTGTAACAGCTAACAGAGAGTAAAGTGCAGGGATATTATTGTAAAAAGTGATTAGGAATCCTTTATAAAAAAATAGTTTTGAGCATGAAATTCAGCCATTAGCAGAAAAAAGGTGTATCTGACATTTTTTAAATTTGCTGGTTTTATAATAAATACATTGTTTACATTATCTACTGTCAAATAAAGTAGAACAAGCTAGTTTCTGGTATTCAAAAGAAGATGGCGCTGTAAAATTATTTTTGTAGAGAACATAATATAGCAAAGCAAAAGAGCAATTAAGTAATTAAATAGTTTGGGGTTACACCACTTTAAAGCTGATATTCAAATAGTAATCTTCTAGTATTCAATTAAAAAATTAAAACCTTTTTACATTTTTCTTCAGAAGCTTTAAAGTGATTTCTACTATAAACTGAAGCTTGTTGCTTTACGCTCCCATGGAAGTTAAAGGAACATTTTGAATTACTAATCTAACTTCGAGAGAAGAGTTTTGAACCACAAATTATGGGCCTGATTGTGTAAGGCGTATTTCAAATACGCCTACGACATTTTGGTAATAGATTAAAGAAATTCTGTTGAAGTCTTCTTTAATCTATTAACAATTAGTCCTAGTCATATATAAAATACGCCTTATGAAAGGCAAGCAAGTGATTATTGCTGTAATTCCATTGTGACGGGTGTGTCCTTGATACTAAGTTTTTTTTATTATAACCCAACAATATGAAATTTTGATTTAAGCATAATTCTGCCAAAAAAACCGACTTCAAAAGATCTGATAGAAGATTTTCGTAAACAAATTATGGGACAAAAAAAAATTTATATCTGTGGGCTAAGCAGAACTACGTGAAATAAAAAATTTAATTAAAGGGCGTGCACCCGCCCATTATTTAAATGCAAGATTGTGTGTTTTGCAGGGAGCAGGGTGGATATGTGTTAAGTTTTGTAAAAATCGGATAAGTAGAATCACTTATATAAGATATTCCATTTTAATGGGCGTGACTCCGCCAATTTTTTTGGAATGGAATATTGTGGCGGCTATTTTAGAGCTCAAGGTGTGTGGTGAGTTTTGCAAAGATTATTTAAGTAGAAACAAGAGAAATATACACATCTATTTTAATGGGCATAGCCCCGCCCATTTTTTCAACTTTAAAATTGTGTAACTACAAGAACCAATGGTAATTGCTAGGCTTAGCAACAATCAATTAAGTAGAATATCATAAAATCACAGGGGAGATGTGTAAACATCTAGTAATGAAATTTTTTTTTAATGTTGGCTTATGGTAACTCAAATAAGAAAAATTAAATTTTGACTCTGCTGTACTTAAAAATCTACGGAAAACTGCATCTATGGTAGTGGAATTATTATTTGTGGGGATTTGTGGAGAATTGCTCGTATGCAAGTGGAAAACTTCAAATAAAAGTTTTGATAAAGCTTGCGACTGTGGCTTTGCAAAATTTGTATTAAAATCTCCACCGATAATAACTGGCATGAGATGGAGATTGTTACCCAATTGTCGTGCAACAGCTTCAGTGTAAGGCAACAGTACGTAATGAAGATATGTTATAATATAATATTATAAATTCTCTATAAAGACTTCTATATATATATATCTTTTAAACAAATATTTGACATTTAAAACGCTTTTTTATTTGAAAGTTTATATTTATTTTATATTTTTCAGCTTTTTAACAAAATTATCCCCACTGGCAACACTATTACACTTTACAAGCAATTTCTATTAAAATTAACATTGCTCCTAAAAGTATGCTTTAAAATTCCGTTGAGTGTATTTCTATGCAGCTGTTAAGTTTCTCTGTACTTCTTGTTGTCCGTATGATTACACTAATACACTCATACATACCTCACACCGATTTGCTAAGGCATCGCACATCTTACTCCAAACTTGTGACTGTATTGAGAAAAAGATTTTTACCCCCTAGCGTATAGATATTTACACATTGTGGGCGTATCCCCGCCCACCTTTTTTTAAATCAGGACTAATTGGAATCTATAAGCTTTACAATCAGGCTAAAAGGTACCGAGTTATTAAGTAACAATGTAGAACAACAAATAATGCAGACGATTTTTGAAGTTGGTTAAAAATAGTAAAATATGACTTAAGCATATTTGCATAATCAAAAAATACTTACAAGTTTAGCGTGAGTAATCATTTTACACATTAATCCTTGAAACTCCATATATTTTAGTTAACAATTTTATAAAACACCCTGTACTTTTAGTTTTATAAAAAGCCTTTTTTTAATATATGCACTAAGACAAACGGCACACGCACTTTTTTATTGCAAAAGGCAAACACAAATTGCAATTATCGATCAGGCAAAGTTTTAAAAATAATTATTTTTTTTTCTTGTTTGTTTTCAAAATAACTTTAAATTTAGATTAATTTTAATTAAATGCAAAACTTAGTTCGCATAAAATAACAACAACAAAAATAAGATACTGAAGTATGCTCGACATTTAAGAAAACATTTCAAGCAAAGAAAAAAGATAAATTTTCCTTAATGCTCTCAACTAATAAAAAAAATGTAGAGTTTGATGAAATAAAATAACACAAAAAACACAAATCCCAATGATGCTGGTGATTTGGTTGCACTAGAATAGTTTTATTTATGGTTTAGCTTAGGTATTTTTTTTGCCTTAAGTTCCATTTGAAATTGTTTCCTTTTTAGTTAAACTATTTTTTTTAATTTGTTATTTCGTACTATCACCACTCACAGCATGTGGCAGTTTAATTTGTTGTAACTGATTGACGTTTTAGGTGCAACTGATATCACAACAAATCTGTATCTGCGGTTGATATCTGTTAAAAGTAAAAAAAAACACAATTTTTTTTTTAAAGTTGTTGCTGCTGATATGCATATGTTGTTGCTCGGCATTGTTCTGGCTGTTAGTCTAATGCTAAACTGTCTGATAAATAGACATTAGATGGATAGCAGCATACATACATATGTAAAAATGTATGTATGTATGTATGTGCATATCTCATACATGAATATGTTAGTTTGTAATTATGTAGTAGAGCACATAAATATTAGAGGATTTATACTTACATTTCTCAATGCAAGTGTTAATGGATACAGATATTTAGTTGTTATTGTTATGATTCATAAAATCTTTATGCTTCTGTGAACACATCAAACTACTTCAAGCACAAGTTGCTTATTAAGTTGTATTTGCAACGAGAAGGTGTTATTGGGGAAGTTAATGTAGAGGGAAAATAAAGGGGAAGGATACCGTTTTTTCAGCACTTGAAATAAATTGAGTAAAGTGCGAATTTGACTCGCATACGAAGGGTTCAAGCACTTTTTGTCGTGTTGCCAATTTTTTCGGTTTTTGGCGATTTTATTTTAATTTGGGTTTTTTTCGTTTTGTCGTTTTTTTTTGTTATTGGCAATTTTTTTTATTTTTTGGCGACGTTTTTATTTTGGTGGTTTTTGTGCATTTTAGCGATTTATTTTAGTTTTTGTGCAATTTTTTTAGTTTTTTTGTGACCATTTTAGTTTTTTTTTTTTTTTTTTTTTTTTTTTAAGAGAAGTAACACTCAGGCAATTAATGCCTACTACTATTACTAGGTGTTACCTTCGTTAGGAAAGGGATAGTGAGAGAGAAGACAGGTGGTGAAGGAAGAGATAGAGGAAAGCTTCATTCTTTTACAACTCTGCTTTTTCGCACGTTTTTAATAATGCAGTGTTGCAGCGCCTCTCTGATGTTAAATGAGGCGTATTAATTTTTCGAAGCTGTGTCTTGTAGCCATTTTATTGATTATTTTACTTCGCCGATAATTTTTGCTACACAACGAAAGAGGGCGCTCTGATGTCACATTAGGATTAGTATCTGCTGAAGTCGGTATAGTTCAGTGACCAGTGACTATGCCTTCATCACTTGAACTTTCCTACAACAACTGACACAAAGGGACACTAATGCACATCAGAAAAATGCTTGGTGTTGTTATTTAATGACTGTCGGATACAGGGATTGAACCCAGGACCTTCGGTTTTGTAGTCAACGTGCTAACTACTTCAGCCAACGCCACCCTTCCTTTTTAGTTCTGGTAATTTTTTGAATTTTTTTTTTTTTTTTTTTGGTGAACATTTGCGATTTTTTGATTCAGCATTTTTTTTAATTTTGGGATTTTTTAGTTAAGCGTTTTTGAAAATTTCAACAGTTTCTCTTTTACGGTTTTCAAGATTTCAAAATTACATTAACTGACAGAATACCCTTTAATTTTGCTTTTTTTTTTAATTTCCGTGTTAATTGATGTAGTCTGCGCAAAAATATACTAACTTTGAAAATGTAAAGTGTCTGCATATAATTAGTGGTCTGTTTATTACATTAGGATTTGAACAAGTTTCGTTGCTCTTTTTAGAGCACCCTATAATTTTTATCTGTCATATATTTGTTGTTAAGCCGCTCAAAGTTCAAAGTATTGTGTGAAAAGTTCAAGTCCGTAGCTCAAACGGTTCTCGAGAAAAGAGCGCGTGACGGACAGACGTACAGGCAGACATCGCACACGCAAAGAAAAAATATGGTTGAGTTAACCATAATCAAACAGCAACATACTATGATTAAATTATATGGTTGCAGTCAAATCATATAGAAAATTAAAGTTTAAATAATATTATTATCATATCTTTTCACCCTTGGTCTACGGAGCTTTGAAAAGTAATTTTATAGTTTATTTTTAGTTCGATCAACGTTGCTCATTATACTCTTCGTACAATTGAGATGTTCATTTCGAAAACAGGGCAACTGCATGCAAACATAAAGATAGTAATGTTTATCTGCAAACAATTTTAAAAACGTACATAAGTGCCTCAATTTCAATGCGAATGCGGAGACGTACTATTCCTAGAGTCATATGAGTCATCATACAGCGTTCCGATACCTTCAGAATATGACCAAATTGACTGAGTATTAAAAATAATTTTAATTTGGTAATAAAAATCTGAAAACGGCTTCTAGATTTATCAATTCTTATGGTTCGGATTTTAGCGATAAAAAGAAAACATCTTTAATAACACTATGCGATAAAGGAAAAACACATGGACTGGACAGTAAAAGTTCGATAGTACTACCAAAGTGTAGTAGTACTGCTGGAGGTCTACTCTACAATTCAAAACGAAAGAAATTATTTTCGAACTTGCATGCATTTGACTTACAAATTGGAAAGTATTTTATTTCCTTTCGAATTCGAGGGTAGATACCCTTAGTTTAGCTAATTTGGTGACAAATATTTTGAAAATCTGTAGGCTCCCAAAACAAAGAGATGTGCTCAGTTTATGTCAAACAGATCATTCAGATTTAATAGTACTGGTTAACTATTTATGGCCAAATAAATTTTCTTAACATTTTAAGCCAGAAAAATTATTTTTTCTTGCCCTTTTTTTTGCAAAAGTAAAGGAAATGACTTTTAATTTGTTGTTAACAATATTTAATAAAGTTGTAACTATCGTAAAACTGAAAAACTTTTCTGAATATATCAATATAATCTGAACGTTTCTAGGCAATCTAATAGCTCCCACAGACCACATTTTGCCTAAAAAATTTACTTTATACATATTTTCCCGCGGATCTTATATTTCTATTAGGAAAATATATTAAACAAACATGCATCATTACCTCCAATTTTCCATTTTTGTAAGGAGAATATATTAATTGTACATGCATCCGTACCACCAATTTTATATTTTGCCCAATCACTTATATGTATATGTTAGTAAATTTTATATATTTCACGGAATCTTATTAAGCTGGTAGAATAATAAAAATTGTTGATTTAAGTGAAATTGGGAAAAAAATATATACATATGTAGAGACATAATTGTAAGATATGTGTAAACACAGAAAAAAGTATTCACCAATTAATATTTTTAATTAAGTATTTAATTGATTCAATTAAATTTTTAATTGTATTTATTAATTTGAGTGGAAAAATTTAATTAGTATTATCAAATTGTTTATAGGTGAAAATTTAATTAATTTTTTAATTGATATTACAAATATTTTAATTAATATTACAAAATCATTCATATTACTTTTTTGTGTGAACAAAAAGTTTACAACACATTTTTAAAGCATTTTTACGACATATTTCCTTTAGTTCTTGCTACTCATATTATAAATATTTAAAGAAACAATAATTTTGAAATCGATCGATTTTCATCACATAATCAAGTATATTTTTTAAAGATACTTTATTGCAAAAACACATTTTATTCGTTATTTTTTACAGTCTCATATCTTTTTCTAGCAAACTTCCCCCATTTTTATTAACACCGGCATAAATTAATTTATTGTTCTTTTTTTACAATGTGTCTGTCCGTTTGTCTGTTCATTTGTCTGTTGTAGTCAATATATCAGTTTTCAATTATAGTTTTTATATGCACACTTGCACGTATGTATGTTCTGAGATGCTCTTGTTTATTTGCTGTTGTTTATTATCAATGTTGTGCAAATTGTTAACAACTTTTTTGCTGTTATTACATGATTACAATAGATTTGACTTAAGGTTTTTTCATTCATTCTTAAAGGTGTAAATTACACAAATGTGGCTTGTAAGAACATTTTTTATAAGCTGCTAAATGCTAGCAAAGTAAGTTAGATTTTTTTAGTTAGTAAGGGGTATTTCATTAAGATATCTTATAATGGGTGTTTTTTATTGAGGTATAGAACTTTAAGTTGGCATCACTTTTTTAACTGGCGGCCATTTTGTCAGCTGTCAAGTGATTAATATTTAGTTTGGTTTGCCATTTCATCATGAACAGGTTGACAAAAGAACAACGCTTGCAAATCGTGCAAATTTATTTCGAAAATAATGGTTCAGTTCGCGAAGTTTACCGCAAGCTCCGTCCATTTTATGGTCGACATAATCGTCCATCAGAGCAATTAATTCGGTTAACCATGGATCGTTTTCGCACTACGTTTACTCTATGTGATAATACGCATCCGCAGAGACGTCGAACAGTGCGCACCGAAGAAACAATTGCCGCTGTAGAGCAAAGTGTTGAAGAGGACCCGAATGAATCGATTCGCTACCGTGCACAGCAATTGGAGCTTTGCCCATCAACTTTATGGAAGATTTTGAAGATTTTGAATGTGGATGAGTTGTGGTTCCAACAAGACGGCGCTACATGCCACACAGCGCACGTCACAATCGATTTATTGAAGGAAACATTCGATGAGCGCATAATTTCGCGGAATGGACCTGTCAATTGGCCACCAAGATCGTGTGATTTGACACCATTGGATTATTTTCTTTGGGGATATGTGAAGTCGCTCGTCTACGCCAACAAACCAGAAACGTTAGGGGACTTGGAAGCCAACATTCGTGGCGTTATTGCCAACATACGGCCCCATATGCTCGAAAAAGTGGTTGAAAATTGGACCTGTAGAATTGGCTTTATTCGAGCCAGCCGCGGCGGCCACATGCCCGAAATCATATTTAAACATTAATGGCATAAAATTATCCTTCCAATAAAGCAAAATTGATGGACATTAAAACGATTTTCTTGTGTTTTATTTCAATTCGAAGTTCTATACCTCTAAAAAAACACCCTGTATTAGCAGACTCTTTGGTAGTTTTTTTATAGAGTTTAGTCTTAGTTAAGATTTTTATTACTTTCAATATTTAGAGGATATTAAATAATTATTTTCAATTATAATTGATAGAATTATTATTTACTATTTATTTACATGATATTAAACTTATATAAATATAAGACCAGTATAATATTTAATAGAACTATATACTTGGGCTAGCAGCTATTAAGAGAATTAGGATTAAAAAATTTATGAAAACAGAATTTATTATCACAAACTGTTCGTAGTTGTGGTTCTATGATTTTGCTCATAAAAATAATTTTTAGTAAAGTTTTAGTTTAAGATTGCACTGTTCAACGAAAAATTTTACATAAATAATTTTGCAAAGAAACCCGACTTCAGTGCAAAGATGTGACCAAGCTGGAAGTAAACTCTTTCAAAAAAAAAAATAATAAAAAATTTGTTGGTTAAGAAGTACCTGAAATATAAAATGGGAGTACCTCCACCCATTTTTAACCCCAGAGTGTTAAAAGTTTGTAGTGTGTGTTTGTATATCTGTGTGTCTGTCCGTGTCCATGTACAAACCAAACGGCTGGACCGATTTCGATTTAGTTTCTTCTGTTTGAAAGGTCAATTGATCGAGATGGTTTTAAGCTATGTTTCAAGAAGTTTCTTCTTTAGATATATTTAGGGGTTTTTAAAATTTTTGATTTTCGTTATTTTAAATGCAAGATTATATCTATTGAAAAGCTTGAGGTGGTTCGTAAGTTTCATAAAAATCGGTTAAGTAGAACCTCGTGAAATATAAAATTAAATTCTAATGGGAGTGCCTACGCCCATTTTTTTGTCTATTGAAAAACTTAAGATGGTTGGTAAGTTTCGTAAAAATCGGTTTAGTAAAACTATAAATATAATAATAACTTTTAATGGGCGTAACCCCGCCCATCTTTTCAACTTTCAAATTCTTTAATTATGACAAACAAAGTAGCTTTCTAGGTTTCGCAGCAATCACACAAGTAGAATATCATAAAATCAAATAAAACAATTTGTGGACGCAGCCCATTTTTTTACAATGGGACCAATGGGAAGCTAAACCTTCTCTCTTTATAGCCTAAAATGTAGCGAATTATAAAATAATAAAGTAAAAAAAAAATAATAAATACAAACGAATGGATAACCTCCTCTTTTCTCTGTTCGTTTGACTCAGGTGATATATTCGCCTTCAGAATGCGTTACATAGAAAAGTCGATTGGTTGTAATTCCAAAGACTTTTGAAGCCACTTTTTAGGAAAATTTTCTCTGTAAAAAAGGTTGAAATTCTATCGCTTTTTGCTTGATCCTCATCTTTTGTAAGCGTTCAACTATTACTACAGCATTTTTAACATGCGCTCTCTACCACGAATTGATTCCTTATTCAAAATAATTAATTGATTTACTTGTCCATCCAATCAGGCTAATTTCGCTTGTTGAAACATTGCTGAGACTAAAGTGTTTGTTTCATAAGGTAGGCACCAAATTTTGAAACTGCATTTAACTTTGACGTTTAAGGATATGTTTTTGCAATAATTAAAGTTCCTTGCAAGGCCATGACAACATTCACATCCCTAAAACCTCTTTATTTTTTTTTTTGTTTATTTTTTTAATTTTATGCCTTTTTTTTGATAAATAAGTTTCATTTTTCTTATGTCACCTAAAAATAGTTTTCACCATGATATAAATATATATATTTATATCATGGTTTTCACTGCAATCTCAAATTTGTGTGTATGTATGTGCTGCAAATTGCAAACATGACTTCATTAAAATAAATTTAAAGGTTTATCATGTGCATATTGGCACAATGCATTCCGGCAATTCAATGCTTTGCTTGGCCCGCAGGCCAAACATTTCAGTTGAGTTTTTATTCAATTGGGACTTTCCTGTTACCAAATTCATGACGTTTGTTTTCCCCTATAAAATTGTTTAGTATAACATTTTGTTTTTATTTTTTTGTTTTTGCTTTAGTTTTTTATTTGATTTGCTTAAAATTTTAATATACAAATATTTATTTAGTTTAGACTGAAAATTGTTATAGATTTAAAGGCTAGTGGTAAGATAAAAAAAGAAATTTTCAAGCCATTTTTCAATAACTTTCTCAACTTTAGAAAGTAAAATTTTCAACCTGTTGTGGTTGCATATCATGACTCAAGTATCGATAACAGTTTTGTTCCACAATACCAAGGTTTAAATGACTGAAAAGGCGCCCAAATTAATTGATATTTTATTCACAAGTACTTTAAGATATGCAAATTATGGAGGTACCTTTAACTCAAAATCAGCTTATCTCGACTTAAGCAGGTTTTCCTTTTTGCAAACGTTTAAAAATTTAAAAGACAATTTAATAGTTTGACACAATAACATGTTTCGTTATAACTACAATGTGGTCATTTTAAAAGTTAACGTCTGGATTAACTTAAATTATATATTTGCCTTGTACTTGGTATGCGTTACATCTGTTATTTTGTATATTTATTCTTAACCTTTGAACTTTACAAAAGCGTTTGGGTATTGAATTTTACCCAAAAGTAAACAAATTTGTTTAACCATATGTTATAATTTTGCCATATGTTTCTTATTAATTTAGTAATTTCACTTACACATACACACATTTTGTATGTATGTATAAAACAACAACAAAACACCAAAGCAGCGGAAAATAAAAAGAAAAACTTCAAAACTCTATATTAGTGAACAAAAAAAAAACCAAAAGTACTTAGAATTTAGTCCCAAACACTTGAAATGATTTACTGCTCGTCCAGTGTCATCAAGTGTTGATGTATGTTTCAGACGCTTTAGGTTATGTGAATGGCCAACTGTACACTAACTAACAGCTGTACAGGGATATGAAAATGTGTGTGTGTGTATGTGCGTGTGTGTAGGAGTGTATTTTGAAAGATATGAAAACACATAATGGTGCAAATAATGTGAAAGTTTGTCAAGTGTTTGTGCCACTGGCCTCCTCAAATTGTTTATGTGACCCTTTCATCATAAACACATAAACACATAAACACACCCATACATACACACACACACATACACACACACACACGCTTTCATACATTCAAATAGTCTCAAAATAGTAAATCTTGCACGCTTGACAAATACTTGTACACACACAGCACACTTGCTTGCAAACACTCCAAAATTCAAAAGAAACAAACAAGGACGTACGCTCGCAATCTCGTTTTAAGTGTAACTCGTGCTCAAATCAACTAAAAACCAAAAGCACATTTGTTGGTTTGGAGATATTTGTTTTTTTCTCCCTTTTTTTAGCCGTTAAACCCACAATTTTTGTTTATAGTGTTGTTGGTTGTTTTTTAGGGTTTCGTACACCAAAGGTGAAAAGAAACCCTATTGTTTTCGCTACGCTGTCCGTCTGTCCGTCTGACCGTCATAGGGCATTTTCTCGAGAACCGTAAGAGCTACGGACCTGAAACTCGGACAGAGTGTGGAGACCCTTGGCCGCTACAACAACAAATACATGAGAGTTGGAAATTAAAGGGTGTGCCAAAACGAGCAACGAAAAATGTTAAAATCCCATGTAATATACATACAATTGTATGTATATGCATTTGAAATTTGTAAAGTTGGTGTATTTTTATACACACTACAACAATTAACACTAAAATTTAAAAAATTTTAATTAAAGGGTGTACCATCAGTTAATGTAATTTCGACTATGTAATTTTGATAACTTGCTGTATCTTGGAAATCTTAAAAGCAAACTTCTTGAAATTTTCAAAACCGGTAAAACAAAAAAATCTCAAAATTATAAAATCGGCAAACCGAAAAAAATCGCCAAAATAAAAAAAAAATCGCCAAAGCAAAAAAAAGCACCAAATTAAAAAAAATTTTTAAATCGAAAATAAATCGCGAAAAACCGAAAAAATCGCCAAAATGAAAAAATCGCCAAAATGAAAAAAATTGCCAAAATTAAAAAAAATCGCCAAAGTTTAAAAAATCGCCAAAACGAGAAAAAAGCGAAAAATAATAAAAAAAAAAATTATTTCAGCTGAAAAAACGTAAAAAACACTGTATTAAAAAATGCTCAACGCCCAACGTACGGAACCCTTCGTGCGCGAGTCAAAGTCGCACTTTACTGAATTTATTTTTATTCCTACTGTAACAAATTTGGTTGGAACCAGAGGACTAGTCAATGATTTTCACTTGTTTTTGCTTTTTTATTCAAGGAATTTAAGTCGTATTTTTTGTTTGTTTTTTGCTTTGTAGGTCAATTTGTTTTATTTGCAGTTGTGTAGTTTATTTCGTTATTTTTTTCTTTCTTTTTTGGTTTCAGAAGATAAATGAATATTTTGTGTGCTAGAGCAAAATTTTTTGCATTTGTTTTATTTTCATTCTTTTTTTAACGTAGTGACTTTTTTGCGTTTACGAGTAGTTTGTGCACAAAATCTAAAATTTCAACTGAAATTATGGAAAAAATAAATTGTACTTACCATTGCGATTTTCACTATCGGCGGGTTTCATTTGTATGGGATGATACATCTGGAATGGAAAAAGTAGCAATTGTAAGAAAATATATTTTTTAATGAGATAAAGAGCAAAAGCAAACAGTAATATTATAAAGCATATTAAATACTAAATTTTTTAAAAGGATTATTAAAAAAAACAAAAATTAAAAATTTTAAAAACCCCCTATATATCTAGAAAGGATGTGACATCTTCTAAACGGCTGGACCGAATTTCTTCAAGCATAGTTAAGAACAATCTCGATCAAGTCACCTTCCAAGCAAAGAAAACTAAATCAAAATTGGTTTAGCCGTTTGGGCTGTACGTGGACACGGATAGACACACAGATACACAGATACACAGCCACACACTACAAACTTATTACACCCCTTTTTTGGTCGGGGGTTTATAAAAAGTAGCTTTAAGAATCTCTATAATCCTGTCGCTAACCCTGCACGATTTTTTTCTGTTAAAATCACATAATTCAGCATTTGAAGCAATGACGCTAATAACGCTTTAAGTGACAAAATAATCATTTTTCTTTTGAAAAAAAAAGAACTGCTTTAAAGGGAAGACTATTTTTGGAGCTATGCTCTTTATGGCGCGATAGGAGTCAAGATGTAATTTTAGTAACAAAACTAATCGACACTATAATCGAAGTTATAAATTTATTTTTTATACTTAAAACATAAATCAATTCTTTGCACTTAAATGCAGAATACGAAAACAAAGGATACAAAATGTTTGATTTATGCCCTAATTCTGTTCGACGTATCGTATTGTCTATGGACGAAAAAAAGCCGCAGTTGTGACAATTATTATTTATTGTTTAGGCTAGAAGATTCGTGTATTTGCTTTATGATTTTGTTCCAAACATTATATCCAAGACATATTTTTCATACTATTTTATAATACTTTATAGTACTTTTACACTGTCTCGAAATTTAGTACTTTCGAGATTTCGAGCTAAAATAAAGCTGCTTTTTTCCAGATTTTCCATACAAAACAAAATTTAATTTTTCAGTAGATTTGTAGGAAATCTAATAGAAATCTAATGTTTTTATTTATTCTTTACTACCCTGTACAACAAAAGGGTGAGTGAATTAGCTACGGTCTGCTTAAAAAAGTATGTGCAGTTGTTTGGTTGTAGTTTTGGAAACAAATCAGTTGATGGGGTTTGTTTTAGATAAAAAAGCTTGATAAATGTCAAAAAAGGCTGGTGTAAACAGTATAGATTTTTATAAAGATATTAATCAAAATATGCCAGATTTTGTGTTGATGTAAATGCCCTATTAATTACATTTTTATGTTTTGAAAACATGGCAATAATATTTTTATTTTTCATTATCATAGACAACAACCATTTTTAAGAAAATAATTTAGAAAATTCAAAAACAAGAACTCAAAAGTATTTTCAAGCAAAACCGTCCTAGATCTCCTTACTAAATTAGGGCATTAGTTTTGTTTCGTTCTCTGAAGTGAGTGAAACAAAAACATTGTAAACGATGGCTTAAGATTTGTTTTTTCACATGAGCACAAACCAGAAAACGAATAAAATCAGCTGTAAGCTGGCTAACAGTTGCTTCCGGCCACAAAGAAAACATTAATCGAACGCAGTAAGAAAAAAATAATGGGAAATAAACAGAAAAGTTTTGAAATATTTTTGGCGAATTTGACATCATCATTTAATATAATTTTATTACATTGCTATTTCACACATACAATTTGTTTTATATATGTAGCTAAGCAGCATAGCTTTAACTGGATGTCCTAGGACACCTTGCTTTTTATTTTTGTTATTTTTTTTATTATTATCAAAAATAACTATAATTATTATTAACTGCCTGTTTCACAATATCGAAAAAAAACTTTCGGTTTACAATTTACATTGAAAACAAAGAAGAAAAAACATCATATTTTCTGGAAACATTTTTTTTAGATTTAATTGAACTGTAGTGAATTTTTAATCAGAAATAATTTCTTAATCCGGCTTAAGTTCAGTAATTTCAATTCTTATTGAATGAAATATTTTTATTAACTAAAGTGAGTATCTAAATAAGAGAAGAAAAATTAAACTAGACTTTATTAGCTGGGGGAAATACCGATATTTTTCTGTGCAGCCACGCACTTCATCAGCACCCATGTCTATCTACTGGGGTAGAGGTTATTATTAACATCAGCTGTTTAAGAAATAATTTCTTAATCAAGCTTAAGTTTATTAATTTCAATTCTTATTGCATGAAATATTTTTATTAATTTTTTTTATTAATTATTTTCTTGTTGTTTTCAATATTAGTTTTCCATCAAACATTTTCTTTCGATATCGCAAAACAGGCCATAGCTTTTCTTTTTGTACCTTTGCTAAATTTATCAATTACAATTCCCTTTTTATCATTTTGTTAGTTACTTGTCTTTCTTCTTTTGTTATTAAGTTCTTCCACTTACTGACTCTTTGTTATTGTACTTTGACGGCGATAATCTGCACAACTTCGAATAGTTTGGTTTTGCAAAATTTGTCCTTTACTACGTTATTCGTAGACTTGCGTCAACTATTCAGTTATAAATTATTTTTTATAGCGATCGATATTTTTTCTTTCTTTTTTAACGAAACTTTCGTGTTGGTTTTATCAGTAAAAGTATACCAGCTCTGCCTCCCTCAAAATTATTTCGATTAAGCGTTTAAAGTTTTGGTCTCTTCTTGGGATTTTTTCAAATTTGCTAGTTTTAAACTTATGAAATTTATAATAATTTTTCCATTCTCTTCTATGCTTATAATTATAGAATTATATCCACTAAAAGGTACAATTATTGCAGACATTAAACTTTCATCATATTTAGAGAGCAAATGCACATAAGTTAATTTGTATAGAGGAATATGCTTGCATATTTGCCTACGTTTAAGCCTTTGTGATACGAGGTCAGGGTTAAAATTAAACATAAACTATTACAAAAATTTTTTAATTGGCAACAATAATCTATGTATATAAAACAGGATGTGTGTATGTATTTATGTAACTTATGGACTTATGGACGATTTTAATGAAATTGTCAGGAAATCTCCAGAATATTCAGGCGGGTGACACTGTGAAGTCTGCTTTTCTATTTTTGGTCTGTAGGTGGAGGGGCGTGGCAAAATCCAATTTTCATATTGCACCACCAATACCATATGTACATATATATATTTATATTTTTTGTAGGGAGGGGAGGGATGAAATAGTGGAGCACACCGGGTTAAGCTAGTTTTCTATATTTATGATTTTATTTGGCTAAGGCTCGTATTGCTCTGTAAGCCAAAATAATTGTGATAATTATTAGTGAACAAATAACACCAAAGTTAATTGTAAATATTCTGACAAACACGTGGTAGAACGGAACAATACACTGTTTTCGAAGGTCGCAACACCATCATCATCAGCTTTTTTTTATATAGTTTTCACAGAGCTGTGAATAAATTTAATTTAGAATATATACACTATATTGTTGGATGGATTATTAGATTTTTACTTTTTACTAAGTTTTTATTAAATTGCTTATTTTCAAAACAATATATTCAAACAATGAATAACCTCAGCATATATTTTAAATTACAAAACTTTTCTTCAAGTGTAACGGTACTTTACTCTCATTTGTCTCATCCATACAAACATATTTTATTTTGCAGATCACTGACCTAGACGTATGTACATATATGCAACACGCAAAGCTTACTTTGCAAAGTCTATAGTTTATAGCAATTTTGGTTTCAGCAACAGTGCAACCTTTTGACACGAATAACTTTTATATAAAAAATTTGCTAATTTTTTTTCTAGTGAATTATAAGTTTTGCCCTCTAATTTTAGCTTTAATCAAAAGCACACAAAGGCGACATAAACATGAGCTTTCATACGCATTAGCTATTCGTTGGCTATAAACTACGTACTTATATGAGTGTGTGTTTGTGTGCGGTTTGAGTGTGTATATGTGTGTTTAAGGATGTGCTTGGGGAAATTGTGTTTGTATTCGCTCATGTGTGTGGTATAACAATTTAAAGTGGTCGACACCAAAATCCACGTTTTAACATTTTCGCAATGCAAGTATTCGAATTACTGGTACAACAAGAGCATGAAAAATATTGTTTTTTTATTTCTCCACTAAAACAAATTCTAAAACATGCACACTAAATCATTAGCGAATAAAATGCACTATTAGCCTTTAGGAAAAATATTAACAGCCTTATTTATAAACAGTCTTATTTATAAAGGTAATTAAGGCTTTATAAAACCTTTTTAAAAAAAATTTGTATGAAAATTTGTTTTAAAAACTCATTTTAAAAGCTTAACAAGTTTTTAAAAATAACACTGAAAAATTATTAAGGCTTTTTAAAGAAAATTTTTTAAGAAAAATTCTTTTGAAAACACTTTATAAAGCCTTAATAATTTTTATAAAATTAATATACAGCTTTTCTTAATATTTTCTTCAATCTCTTTTTTCCCTACTGGGTACTAAAGTTATTTAAGGCCAAAATACCAACAATGAAATGACTGTTCATTATTAATTATTCTCGTTGGACACAATTCAACTTTTTTTCTAGTTGCCTTGTTTTTAACAAAGTTCTTAAGCGCGCCTCAACGTAACTTATAACACAGTATTTCCGGCGCTTTAAAAATGAACTGTAATGTCAATAAATCAGTGTTAAAAAGAGTTGCATAGCAACAGCATTTTATTGCTTCTCTATGTCTTTTGTTCCTTTTTTTTTTTCATTTTAAGCAAATATTTTTTTTTGTAAATTTAATTAAAAGAATTCGTTTAAAAAATGGAATATTAAAAAAAATTATTGAGGTTTAGAAGTTCCATAACAATGGTTACATAGAATTTAGTTCGTGGAAATAGAATAATTTAAATAAAGCAGAAAGTTGAGAAAAATGAGGAGGAATAGTATGGCTTTCGATATCGAACGAAATTTGGAAATATTTCACTAGAATTACTTATAAAATATTTTCAAATTTAGATTTATAACTAATAAGGTTATTGGCCTGCTGTTGATGCATTTGTTTTCTGATTCAGTTACAAAATAAGATAAGAAAAGTATAACGAAGACAATTTTTATTTCGTTATTATTTTTAAGTACAATTCCGCGAATAATATTGTTAGTAGGTTGAGTTAGGCTGCTGGTAAGGAAGTGTGAAATTTACAGTCCAGCTCACTTACAATGATCCCTTTCCGCTACCTGTCAGTTAAAGAGAAGGTAGTGAGAGAGCGTGATAGGGAAGGGCTAGCGATAGAGAAGACAGTTATTGAAGCAAGAGATAGAGGAAAGCTTTTTTTATAAGTCTGCTTTCTTACAAATTTTTAATAATGCATTGTTGCAGTGCCTCTGGTGTCAATGAGACGTATTAAATTTTAAAAATGTGCCTAGTAGCCATTTTATTGATTATTTAACTTTGCCAATGGTTCTGCTGCACAATACCGACGAAAGAGGGCACTCTGATGTTACATTAGGATTAGTATGCGCTGAAGCTGCTGTAGTTTAGTGATCAGTGTGTCTATGTCTTTATCACTAGAACTTTTTCTACAACAACAAATACAAAGAGATACAAATGTACATCACAAAAATGCATGTTGTTGTTACTTAATGACTGTCGGAGATGGGGCTGGAACTCAGGACCTTCGGTCTTGTAGTCAGCTTTTTTACTTTTGATTCTTTTTGATTATTTTTAGTAAGTTTAAGTAATTCAGATTACTTTCCATTATATAATCAATTATTTATCAGCAATTCTTTTGAAATCAATTATATAATCATTAAAATTCTTTCTAAAATGTAATCTAATTGATTACTAATCGTAATCGAAATTTAACAGCTCTGTTTTGATCACACTCTAATTAATTTTAATTAAGATTCAGCTGCTCTCAGTTTCTAATTAAAGTGAATGCACTCCATTTGTAATGCTTGTACTCTCTCTCTCTCTCTCTAGTTCTTTTAATTTATATTATGTAACATGCTGATGCATGCAAAACTATTCCTAAAACATCTTCAAATAGTTTTAAAACAAAAATGATAAAAATAGATGTTTAACCCAGCCATGATTATAACTTCAATTCGTGTCTGGTATTTTTGTTTTTTTTTTTTGTATGAAATGAAAAAGGGGTCAACTATTGTGCAGTACGAAAATCAGTCTTTCAGTTCCTGCTAATAAATGTGTGTGTGTATGTATGTGTGTGTTCATGTACATATATGTATGTATGTATTTTTTTGTGTGCCAGTGATTCCTTTAACTGAAAATGGGAATAAGGCAAAATGCAAGCAAAAAGGAAATTTTGTTGCAAAAATTAATCGCTCATTGTTTTATAGTCATTTTTCAAAAGTGATTAACACAATGGTTGTAATTTCAAAAGAAATTTCGCGTGTTCTGGATTCCACAAAGTGCCACAGAGAAGGAGTCCTTCCTTGCTGTAGCAGTGTAAGTTGCAAAATATTAAATATTGCATATTAAATAGTTAAAACTAGTTTGCCTTTAGGACACCCAAGGGATTGTCACTATTACTTCAGCTAACGAAACCATTGAAAGTTGTACTACCCAAATCACACTTAGTTACTAATATCAATATTAATTGAAAGCATTTTAACACCAACAGTTAATAGTATTTCCACAGGTTCAAAATATTAGCCGTCTTGAACTAATTGACCTGGGCCCATTTAGTTTCTATTACATCTCAAAAAAAAAAAAAAATAACTATGGGGAGTTAAAATATCTTTGCAAGCTACCCTTTTCTTTATTTTGTTAAATACTTTTTTGTCAGCATGTTATTAAAGTTAAAAATATGTTACACTTAAAAAACACATCTTTCGACTTTTTCAAAAAAAAATTTTATTAAAATTAATACTTTAAATTTGAAAAATTTAAATACTGGATTTTGCTAACTTTGGAAGGAATAAAAAAGTTGTGATCTAATGTGATACCAGAGAAATATCATTATACAGAAGAAAAAAAAGAATTTAAGGAATCAATTAAAAATATCAATTAGCGGGGATGTGGTGGATTTGAAAATGTTATAGTTCTAGTAAAAATTTAGTAGTAAAATTAACAATAAAGTTCAATGGTTTTTTGTATCTTAGATGGCTTAAATAATTTCTGCAAAACTTAACTTTCTATGCACAAGATCGTCTGGCCATTAATACAGAACTTTCGATTGTGAAAATTTTTCATTTTAAAATCGAAATTCTTCATTCGCTCTTGGAAATTGAGTTACAATACGTTCCATTCTTTACAAAACTGGTAATTCGGAAGTGCTGCCACTACAGCCTGTATTGCCAGTTTCGGGGATTTGTCCCCAAATTGGGGATTTTTTTTCGCGATGGGGTATGAAAATTTCGTTTTAGGGATTTGGGGATTTGCTGGGATTATAACCAAATTTTAGGGAATTTTTTTTTAAACTGATGGTAACAAGAATGATTTTTATTAAAGATAATGTAAAAAGAATTCCAAAAATATATTCTTTTTGCCACACCCACAAATACCGCCCCTTTTAGTATTTTGTGCACTGCGTTGCCATTTTTAGTACGATCATAACATATTATATACCGGTGTTTATGGCTCCTTAAGTGGTAGATTTCTGTCTTAAATAGTTTTTTACTACCACGTCATATTCTAGTGATGACTTTCGTTCAAATATATTTAGCATTACGATGAGTACGAAACGAGTTTTAAAAAGCATGACTAATATATGACGTCGTAGTGGTACAAACAGAAATATAGCCCTTACGGAGCCATGAACACCGGCATATAAAATGTTATGATCACACAATACTAAAAGGGCGGTATTTGTGGGTGTGGCAAAATATAAAAAAAATATTTTTGGAACTATTTTTACGTTATCTTTAATCCTAGGCTGGGTTTACATCTGGCATTTTTTGTGTGTCATTTGCCCAAAAAAGCGTAACCAACTAATTACTAATGAAAAACTGTTTGATTCAGGCGTATTTATTGATTTAAACAGTTTCCATTCATGTTGGATTCTATAAAATTGTCTATTAGTTATGTATGGAACTATTTAGCTTAATAAATACATGTCTGAATCAAACAGTTTTTCATTAGTAATTATTGGTTACGCTTTTTTTACGCTTGTGTGGCATTTGGCACACCGATGTAAATCCGGCCCTAGGGCGTGACTGGCACAACTTTTTTTGGAACCTCTCTAATGGACATTGTAGCGAAAACAATAGGCTTCCTTTTCACCTTTGGTGTACGAAAAAATAAAAACAAATGTTTGAAAAGGAATAAAATTGTTCCTTATGACTGGGAATAACTTTCCTTATGGTTTGTTGCCGACAAGCTTTTAAGCTTTGCGGAACTTATTCTAACATGAATTGTATGAAAAAATACTGAAATGAAATAGATCCAGAGCAGGGAAATTATTCTAAAAATCTTTTGCAATTCGTGACGTCCTTGCAAAAAAAAATCGCAAAATTCCCAGCCAGCAAAATTTCAAAATATTTCAATATATTTTAATTCTTTACATTGTAACTGGGCAAATTTCCTAAAGCTTTTACTAACTCCCAATATCAGTTACTTGCTTATATTCTCAATAAATTAATATTTATATTTTCTTTATTTAATTCGAATATTTTGAATTTTTCTCTCAGTGCTAAGACTTTCTTGTGCCTTCATTGAAATAACAAAATTTTAAAAACTAATTAGTTATAATTTATAAAAATGCAAAAAAAGAAAAAAAGAGAAATAAAGACCAAAACCGTTAAGTCCTTTCTGCCATTATTATTATTATTATTTTTTTTTTTTTTTTTTGGTAAAATATTTACAACAAGCGCAACTGCAGCAATACACTTCAGCTAAAAAGTCAAAATCCAGCAACATAAATTTCATAAATTGTTGACTAAATTACCAACAAAATGAACCCACGAAGCGAGACAAAAAACAAAAAAGGCAATAAGACTGCAAAAAAATAATAAAAAAAATCAAGTTTATAGTCAACTGTTATATATTTTTTTTGCGATTTCCTTAAGTTCCATAAGACCTGAAAACGGAAAGCGAAACAGGCAAAAACGGCGAAAAATAAGTTTTGGTATAAAATTTTATAAACTTACCCCATTTAAAGTTTTAACATTGTGCAGGGCATCTTGAGCTTTTAAGGCAGCGCGGCGGGTATAAAATGTCACAAAACAACAACCTGTAAATATTAAAAGAAATCAAATGAAAAGTCGTCTTATGGCTAATAAAAAATTGTAATAAAATGAAAATACTCGTATACTACAACAAACAATTTAAATTATACTTTTTCTTTAGGAATTTTGATATATTAAATATTTAAATTTTATTAAAGCCATAGATATTTGTTTAGGTTTTCCCTTTTTGGCATATTGGCTAAAGAAAATGCTCAAGAGGTCATTTCCTTTTCAAGTGATTCATTATTCGAGAAAAATATTCCTTGTATTATTCAAGTTAAGTCGGTGTAATAAAATAAATGTGTTGTTTTTTTGAAGTTTTCGTCTATTTATTTTTTATTTTTTAACATTTATGAGTTCATAAATAAGGGGCCAATAAAAGGCAGGAGTTGTTTAAAATGCAAAATTCGTATCACGTTTATGCAATGATGGAATAAAGGAAAAGCATTAAAATTCTTTAAACAAATTATAAACCCTCAGTAGGTTTTGGTAACTAAAGGAATGAATTCTTTTTAATGGAATTTGTTGATAATTTTTTTTTAAATGTTTTTATTAAAGCCCTAATTCTCTTCGACGACTGTATCGTCTTGTCTATGGATGAAAAAAAGAAGTAGTTTCGATTCTTTAAAACAATTATTATTTATTGTCTATGCTAGAAGGTTCGTGTATTTGCTTTATGATTTTGTTCCAAACATTTGGCCATGTTCTGTAAACCGAATCCGAGTTAATTTCTCGTTTTCAAAAAATAAACAATAACCCCATTGGTGTGTTTTAAATCATACATACTAAATTAATTGGAGATATGATATTTCAAGCTCTAAAAAATAGAAAACTACAAAAAAAATCTGAAAAAGTTCGCTATTAGTGGATTTAATTTTTCTAAATCGAACGTTTTTAAGTCGACTCGATTTACAGAACAGGCAGCATTAAATCCAGCACATATTTTTTTCATATATTTTTCAAACTATTGTATAATACTTTAATTGAACTTTTATGTTTAAAAAACGTGGCAATAATATTTATATTTTTCATTATCAAAGACAACAACCTATTTTGAAAAAAATAATTTCGAGAATTCAAAGACAAGAACTCTGAAGCATTTTCAAACAAAAATATCCTAACCCCCTGTTTCTACAATCCAGGCAGACGACTCAGAAAGTTTAAAATGTTGTCTCAGAGACTACAATGAAAATGGACCAAGTAATAGGTCACTTTTCAATTATTTGAGAATAAGAAAGGGATAGTGCAAATGCAAAAGGTCAAGTGACAAAGAGATAGAGGAGCTGATTAATTAATTTTTCTGGTTTTTTTTCACAAAACTGCTATCTTGCTTTTCTTTATTTTTTATAGCATCATTGCAGCGCCTCTGGTGTTAAGTATGCGTATTACTTTAAGCTATGTAGCCATTTTATTGAAATTAGATCTTAGAAGATCGTTAGTTGCTTTGTACTCAACGTGCTAACTATTCCAGTCACAGAGAAATTATTTGCCTTAAAGCTAACATTTTCTTTAAGCCTCCTCTCTTTCCTATTAAGTAACAATTACATGTCCTCGACACTTCCTTTTTATGAAAGTTATACAAAGAAAAAGTCCTTAAATATAAGCAAATTCTTTAAAGGTCTGTTTATGACACTTATGTATATATGTATTCCTAATATATTTTTTTTGCAGCGCAAATTTATTATAATAAATTGTTTTTTTTTTTTCAAGGAAGAAAAATGATAAGAAATAGGGATGTTGTAATAAAAGTAATTTTTAGTAAATAATAAATTATATTTTAAATGAAATTTAATTTAATACGTTATTTCGTTGGAAGTGGTTGCTGCTTGTTTTATTATTTATTATTTTGCACAAATCATATACAGGCCTCCCAAAACTCCTTTTAATAAATCTTGTGTTGAAATGGGATAATTTATTTATTTTTAACTTAAGCCAAGAACGCCCTTAAGTTGATTTTTCTTTGTTTATTCAAACAGATATTTATTACATAATCATTCATGCCTTAACTTTTTGTTTTTGTTTCTTTTAATTCTGCTTAAGCAATTAAAAAGAGTTGTTTTTCTTTCAAATAAGTTTTGATGGAAATATATAAATGGTTAGAGTAATAATTAAGACATGTATCATAAGGTTTACTCCCACTTTAATTTAAAAGATTTTATATAATCTAATCCCTTTTGCTACATTTGATGCCTGCCATTAAAAAAGTTAAGGGTTCTCAGAAGGAAGGGGAAGTTTTGATTTCTATAAACAAATCGGTTTTAAATATATCTTTATAAACAAATTGTACTTTAGTTTTCAAAATGTTTTATTATAACTTAAATTAATCTAGATTAAATCTATATTGTCTTTTTGTTTAATTTTTGAAAGCCAATATGTTGAGTTTGAGACCAAAATTTTGTTTGGAAAATTATTAAAAAATCATTAACATCATATCTTCCTAAATTTAATAACTTAAAGCCCTTAGATTTGCATCTCATCATTAATAAACCAAACACCATAAGGCTGCTATTAGCTGAAGTTATTAATATGTTGACTACAAAGCAAATGAAGTTCTCTGAGAGCCAGTGTTCGATACCTGGCCGGACTCAGTCATATCAACATCAGAGATTCTCTTTATATGCGGATAATTGAAATCACCAACAACATGACTACACAGCTTAAAGTAGTACGTCTACTTAGCAGCAGAGGGCGTTGCAACAATGCGATAAGAAACAAAATGCTGTAACACCGGTCAAGCTAATATCTTGATACTTCACTAAATGTCCTTTTTCACTGTACCTTTCCTAAAGAAGGCAACCTAAATGCAAATGTATTGGAAACACATATTAAATATATGAGTATTACTCCTCTTGAAAAATACAAATACAAAAAAAAATATATAAAAAATAATTCTACAAAAATAGCCTGACTTCCATGGCAAAGATTAGAAGAACATTTTCGAAAAAAAATTTATGGGACCAATCTGGAAGTAAACTCTATCAAATGAGAAAAACTTTTGAAAATCTGTTGGTTAAGACGAAATATGTGAAATATAAAATTATTGGCCTGTTTCACAATAACGAAAGAAAGCTTTCGACTTACAATTTATATTTTTAAAGCAAAAACAAATTTTCCTATTTTATTGTTGTTTTCAATATAAATTTTCAGTCGAATGTTTTCTTTCGTTATTGTGAAACAGATTTAAGATTTTAATTATTTTAAATACAAAATTCTGTATTTCTTTTAGAAATCAAGGAGTCTTGAAAACCACTCAAAAGAACCACTGGAAATAAAATTTTAATTTTAGTGGGCGTGATTCTGCCCATTTTTCTAAATCGAAGATTGGGCCTAATTTAGAGTTCAAGGTATGTGATCAGTTTAAGTATAACCACGTGAAATATAATAATAAATGTTAATGGGCGTAGCCCCGCCCATTTTTTCAACTTTAAAATTGTTTTATTGCAAAAACGAAAGCAGTTTGTTAGATTTCGCAGCAATTAAATACGCAGAATATGATAAAATCCAATAAAAAAACTGTTGGCGTGTCTTCCCACTTTTTTACACTGAGACTCTCAGAAAAATAATAATAATTTTTACAATCGATGAAATATGTGTGGAGTTGTGGAGTAACAATATCAAGAACAAAAAATACCGACGAATTGATAACCCCATCCTTTTTTTGAAGTCGCTTAAAAATAAGTCATACCGGTGATTTCACTGTGACGGGTGTGACTACAATACTCACATTTTTTTTTTTTAAATATCAAAAATATAAAATTTACAATTTAAAAAAAGTGCTGGTGACAAAAATGTTAATCTTAAAAAATTTAATATTTAGGAAAAATTGTGCTCAGAATGACTGCGACGGGTGTGACCTTACAAATCCCGATTTTTACAGAATTATTGCTTTTGGGATACATTCTGTAAAATCTGCTTTAGAATGCACACAATAGTGTTGTTTAAATAAATTGTACAAATCAATACAATCAAATTAAATTCCATTTACCAGAAAAAATTTATATAAAAAAATTTACTTAACAATTTTTTCATACAAGGCAACAGCCGTCACAAAATGAGGTCACAACCGTCAAATTTCGGAAAAAGAAAAATTAGTTATAAATTTTTTCTAGGAAATTTTTTTCGGACATGTGACAGGTGTGACCCCTTTTTATAACGGCTGTAACCTTGTATGAAGCAATTGTTTTTTCAATGTCAGTAATCAGAATTTTGATTCTGGAGCTCATTGGAGGCATTAGAGATCCTAAATGAATTAATTTGAAGAGTGGCAATTCATTTTCATACACTACAACGAAGTTTACGTTTAGTGACTGATTTGTTATGAGAACGCTGTGACTTAAAACTACCAATTTAATTAATATGTATTCCAAACGCTCAAGATTTGATTATCTTGGTTTTTCCGCTGTCTGCTCTCTGGTTTCCTTTTACGACAGTTTTGTGCTTTTTCTTTCCAATGATTCTTAATCTATTAATATTTTCTGAGTACATGGGTCTTCTTTTCCTATTCCCATATCTCTATAAAGCTAAATACAAAGTCCATATTTATATTTATTTTTTTAAATTTTACTTTTTTCTAGTTTTATATTTTTGACAGTCATTGAATAAATATCACTTCAGCCTTGGTGTGACGGGTGGGACCGAATATTTTGTAATAACTAATCACTCGGTTATTGAAATGAAAACAAAAATATTATGGCAATATTCGATATTTAATGCAAATCTCCTTGCTTAAGTGCAAACACAAATTAAGCAAACAAAATACGCATACAATCCAGATAAAATATTTTGCATTTACACTTTCGTAAGACTATTATCATCTAACGCCGAATACCGCCTATATTATTATTGAAGGGTATCAAGTGCAGTAACAGATTGATTAAACTTTTCAAATTTTCACTGAGACGGGTGTGACCAAAGGTTTTAAAAAATTAAAAAAAAACTCTCGTCATAAGACATACAAAGTACAAAAGGAATAAAAGGAAGCATAAAATAAAGATTGGAATTACATAGAGAAAGAGCCGCCAGAGTATTCAGTATATGATTTTATATAAAAAATTCTTTAAAAAAGCAAAATCTGTATTTATGTATGTATATAAATTTGTCCAAAATTTTAATTCTTTTGTGGACATCATCAGTTGAACGAATTTTTATTAAATATTAGTCATTATTAATTTCCTGCGTAGAGGCGTTTTGCGTAAAATTGCTTATGAGCAACTTTTCTGCTTACGCTAGTTAATAAATATTTTGACATTTATATGAAAGTATAAAATCACAAGAATATGAAATACTTTTTTCCAACTACTTAAAACTAATTTTGCAATAAAAGAAATTCATATAAACGAAGTTCTCTTTTATTATCCAATCATAGAGTGATTTATGGCAATAAACTCTAAGCAAGTTCAAACTTTTGTTTAGCAAATACTCGTATATTCTTTAAAACTGCCTTTTCCTTTTATTTATCCCATTGCCAAATGTTTACTCAAAGGTCGTTTGGGTTGGTTTTACCAAACATTAAAGAGGGGGGGAGAGGGTGAGGAGCAAGAGAACGTTAATATAAAACGACATTTTACTTGTCATTTTATTTATTCTATATATGTTTTTTTTTTTTGGCCGGTATTTATTCTAATGTGATATGTTTTCCTCGCCCTCTCCTACTAATTTTGTTTTTATTTTCTTAAGCTTGTAATATATGGTTATAAATTTTACTACAATGAAGAATATTTACTGAATCTACTTCGAAGGCAGTGGAAACGGGGAGCAGTAGCTCGAAATTGAAGCTTTCCCGTAACTAAAAAGTGCTGCAGACGATCAAATAAACCTGTCAATCTGAGCATATATTTGAGTGCAATTTTAAAAAATTATTTGTTGACACGGGTTAAATAAAAATAAAATATTGAAATAAATACGCTAATCATTATTCGTATTTCGACGTCGTAACCTTATTATCGAAGCAGTACAAACTTCTGTTCAATCAGCCCTCAAATAAAATATATAATAACTTTTTGGCTTTCATCAAAGAGAACGGCTACCGTAGCCGAGAAAAAAAAACTAAACACACACAAATGTATGATTGATCGTATCGCTAATTTGATCGTATCCATCCATTTCTTTGCTTTTGAAAACTACTTAAATTTGAACTCAAACACATTTACATTTTAAATAGAAAAGAAATAAAATAAAATAAAATAAAATAAAATAAAATGAAATAAAATAAAATAAAATAAAATAAAATAAAATAAAATAAAATAAAATAAAATAAAATAAAATAAAATAGAACAAATAAAATAAAATAAAACTAAATAAAATAAAATAAAATAAAATAAAATAAAATAAAATAAAATAAAATAAAATAAAACAAAATAAAATAAAATTTTATTTTTTTATGTTATTATTAAATAAAATAAAATAAAATAAAATAAAATAAAATAAAATATAATAAAATAAAATAAAATAAAATATAATAAAATAAAATAAAATATAATAAAATAATATAATAAAAAATAAAATAAAAAAAAATAAAATAAAATAAAACAAATAAAATAATATAAAATAAAATAAAATAAAATAAAATAAAATAAAATAAAATAAAATAAAATTAAATTAAATAAAATAAAATAAAATAGAAAAGAAAAATGCAATCAATATTTAGCCAGAGCAAAAATAATTTAAATTTCACACATATTTTTTTTTCTCACACCATGAGCTGCAACTCCAGCCTGATTTTTACCCTAAGCCTCTGTAGAGGTCGAATAAGAAAATCGTTTAAAAAAACCATTCTGATTTTTTTTTGTCGAATGTTTGCTTCTTTCGTTCCACTGTCTTACATTTACTTCGATCAATTTCAATTTCGATTTGTAAAGCAAAACAAATTTAAAGATTCCATTTTTTATCCCTTGCAAATTTCCTCGTTTGTTATTTGATAGAAATATAAAAAAAAACTAAACATACAACTTGGAAATAAATTCAAATAAACTCTTGAAAGTTTTTTCCTGTTCTTCCTTGCCGCCGCCGTAGTTTTGTAGTTTATTTATTTCTTAAACTTGCCATTAATTCTAACAGTAAATAAGTGCATGAAGGTTGGAAGGGATAGAAGGGATGGAAGGGAAAGTGAAATAAAGGAAATGAAACGTATCGGAAAAAGTTTATAAATCTTCTAAAGTTTAGAGGTACGTAAACGTGGTCGTGTGTGTATGTGTTGCTCGGTGTGCGTGTGTGTGTTTGTTAACGCAGGAATTTGTTGTAAATTTGTGTTATTATTTTTATTAAATTGTATTTTCAAGTTATCTATGGAAATTATTTTCCGCTCTGTGTGTTGCCAAATGCAAAAAAATTTTATATTGTTTTTTTTACTTTATTGCTGTTGGTTTTGCTATTGTATTTTAGCAATTTGTTGTTATGTGTATATTTTATTGTTTTCTTTCTGTCTTTGTGTTGTTGTTACTTTTCCAACGTATTCTAATATCTTTGGTGTAGACATTTTTTTCTCTACCATTTTACTTTAGTAAAAGTACAGTTTTATATATTGAAATATTTATTGTGCAGAGGCTTAAAGGTTTTAATTCATTTCAAAATAAAATTTTTCATTTCAGCCAATTAGGAACGGAAGACAAACTTATTGTCGGCAAGGGTTAATGTCAAGGACACTAGCGTGCAAAACTGCAACATAAAAAAACATCAAAATCTATAAAAATCACTAATTTTTAAAGCTTCGGGAAAAAAATCAGGTAAGTCGTTACAGTAAAAAATTAACTTTTCCTTTAGATCTAAAAAACATGTCGTTTTAAAATAAAAGGCTTTAATTTAATTCGATTAACTAGATATATGTATATTCAAAATTTTAAGACATTATTACGGTTGTCCGATTTTTTTATTTAACTGCGACTAGCTTTACTAGATTAAAGCAGCATGTAATAATTTTCTTTAATTTAATACAAGCTGTCGAAGTAGAATAGAGCAATTCGATAATAGCAATATAGCAGATATTAATAATACATATCGTTAGCTGAAATGCAAAATCACCTAACAGCACTTTTTTAAATTTTATAGGAGAAAAATCCAAACAAAATTATTCAAGTGAATTTTCTTTATATTAATTTTTAATTCAACTGATTTTTATGATAAAAGTTTGACAATTCGTAGGGTAATGTTTCTTTAGGAACAAATCCAACCCCACGAAGCAATTAGCTTGTTTACGTAAAACACTCAGGGTCTATGACAGGAATCGAACCCACGACCTTTGGACTGACAAGATAGCATCGCTACTACTCAGTCACGGAGGCAAACAACACCTAATTAAATATATGATATTTTACAGTTGCGTGGTTTTCATTGCAGCTGACAATATAAACATTTTAGCAGTTTATTGAGAGGAAATAAACTGTGACAGACAGACGGACGAACCGACATCGTAGCGAAAGCAATACGGTTCCTTTTCGCCTTTGGTGGACGGAACGCTATAAAATACTACGTCCAAACAAACATATACTGATATATGCATTTCAGGTGAAGAGCTTTGAAAGCTCTTAAATTTGTTCCTGTTTATTTGCAAAGTTGTGTCAGTTGTGTTGTTTTAAATGTTGTTCTCTCGTCAGTGTGACGATACCATCGCTAACTATGTGATTTCTCAAAGAGGCGATAACAATTAATCATCGATATCTTGTGATTTAACACCTTTAGACTTTCTTCTTGGGAGCTGCGTGAAAAAAGGTCGATTCAAATGTCGCACAATCGATTCAAATGCTCAAAAACGAAATTCTAGAAGTTATTCAGTACATACAGCCGCAACTGTGGAAATTAGTGATGGAGAAATTCATGACCAATTGTTTTCAAAGCGATTTTTTGGCTGAAAATTTTTTCATTATTAACCCAAATTTTTTTTAATATTAAAATAAAATCTATTACTGGAAACCTTGGCAGTTAAACAGAAGAAGACAAGAATTCTTAAATAAATTTTAAACTTAAAGACGAGAGAGGATTGTAAAATTTCCTAAAAATGCTTAACTTGTGAACTGACATAATTATATCATTATTTTAGTATTTTTTTCATAGGAACTGAAAAGTCTAACTAAAAACAAATTAAGTTTCTTAGAAAAAAGAACTTTATGAAAACTTTATCCTCTTCCCGTTCTTTTATTGTACTTTTCTTTGTTACTTATTTTGACCATTATTAATTTCCTTATACCTACATAATATTCTTGAGAATAAAATAATGCTTCTCTGCAGGATTTTTCTGCTTAAACTACATAATTTTGCACACATCACACATCCGTATATAAAATAAACTTCGCATGATTATGGTCCTTCAAAACAAAATAAAGAAATAACACAAGAGACAAAAAGAGAAAGTAAAAAGAAACCCAACTACAAACAAGTATGCTGTGTAGTAGCCTGGCTTAAGTGCGTGCTTATATGCGAGTGTGTGTATATTTGTGTGTGTATGTTGGGTGTGCGGGTGTGTGTGTGTGTGCTTGTGTGTATGTTTGGCTTTCACTGACATCTTGCCTGTCTGAGTAGTTTATTGTCTGCCTTGTGCATTGTCTGTTACTATTGTAGTGAGTTTCGTAAGTATTTTTCTTTTCTTTTTTTTTTTTTTGTATATCTTTTGCTTTCTATTTTGTTATCTTTATAAATTTAAGTCAAGGGATACTGATTTATTTAAGTTCGATTAATTCGTTTCCTGTACGTGTTTGGCTCAATAGACAGATACAATAAAGACATGCCAACACAATCGCACATGCATGCATGAATGATGTCATCATCCTGCAGATATATTGTGTAAGTATATAAATTAAAGTCTATTATGTCCTTGTGTCTCAAAAGTTTGCTTCTGCTGCATGCATGTGTATTTTAACAAACTCTGTTAAGAAAAGCTACGACATGTGCACGGGAACAAAGAAAATTTATGTGTGTGTGTGTGTATGTGTGTAACGATTGCGTTTAAATGGGCACCACATGAAAGAGAAAATTTGTTGCATTTAAGTTTTTCATTTGATGAATTTGTTAAGAAAATAATTTTATCTTTTGTTTAAAAAATTTTTGAAAGAAGGATATAATAAAATGGAAATTTTACTTCTCATATGCAAACAAACAAAAGTTTAATTAATATACAAGGAAAGCAAATTGTTCTGATTAACGGTTTGCAAATTGTTCTAAATGTAAAAGCATATTTCTTTAAACAATTCCTTTTTTTTTGTTTTTGTTTTCAATGAACACATACATATACGAGAAAAAGAAATTTTCCTGGTTTTTATAGAAACCAAGATATCTATGATTACAATTTACGGAAGTATTCTAAAGAAATTAATTTATATTTCAAGTATGCTTTAGTCAAAATTTAGTTATAAATCTCACTATTATGGACAAGCCAAACCGCAAAATTTCCCAAACAATCAATCTAAATCAAGATTATTATAGTAAATTTGGCAAAATGGTCCAACTTTTTATGGCATTGCCAAGCCAAACGAAATGGTCAAAAGTACTTAAAAAATCAACTCTACAAAAAATTACAACGCAGAAGTTTCTGTTTAATGTACACCTACCCCTAGATTTACACGATAGATACGTTCCTGGGAAAGTCGTGTAAGTCGAAATTTAAAATTTTTGTATGAAAAATCATGTAAATCGAAAATAAAGGCAGAATCGCGTAAAAAATTGATTTTATTAAGAAATTATATATGTATTTCAAAATATCAGAAGCATTTACTCAAAACACATAAAAATAAACCTTTATTCATTAAACAAAATAAATGCTATTCATAAAAACAAAAACAAAGTTAATGTAATTCATAAAATATTCAAAAATATTCAATAAAACACATAAAAAATCGTGTAAATCGAGGTATTTCATAATTATTTTGTTTATGTTTTCAGTGTAACTAAGCAAAAGAAAATTTCTTGGCAACTTCGTGAGTCAGGCCGTAAAACTAACTAGCACAAAAATAGTAAAAAAAATTACATTGAAAAAAAAAATATTGCAAAATATATTAAAAAAAATAAAATAAAATAAAAGTATGGCAAATGAAATCGAGATAATTCTGTATTTGATTCAAATATATTGCTTATAAGAATTTCAAGCAAGCATTAAAGGCATTTTTACGGGAATAACAACTTTTTGTCTCGTGCGACATCGAACATAAATACTTGTTTTTTTTCAAATTTTTAAAATTTTAAGAAAAATCCATTCACATTGTTTTGAAATACAAGCTTTATTGCTCTCTGTCGCACGTGACAATAAATTTGACTTTACCGTGGAAATGCCTATATACAAACAACAAGTAGTTGTTAAAACGTGTCGTTCATCCACACATGCAATTACAATTATCATTGAAAATAAAATTTAAATTTCTTTCTTTCTTTAAATTTCTCTATTGACTGAGAAAAAAATATTTAATAAATGTCCATACAAAGTTAATGTAATTCATAAAATATTCAATAAAACACATAAAAAATCGTGTAAATCGGGGTATTTCATAAATCTCGCAATTAACACGAAAACCAAAAATAATCGTGTAAAAGTGAAATCGTGCAAGGAAAAGTATCGTGTAAATCGAGGGATAAGTGCATTTATATAATTTTCTTTGAATAGATAAAACAATAAGTTGAAGACTCGTTCTATAGAAAACAAATAAATAAAATTTGAACTTGTCAAAACAAAGAAATTGTGAGGTAATTTTGAAATTTGATTTACAAATACATTTAGCAATCGTGAAACATAGTTAGGGTATTCAAAAGGTAGTTTTAAGTGCCACTGTCGTATTTGTTTTTTTTTTCTTTCAAACAAAAATTTAAAAACATTCAGGTATTTATGTGATGAAAAACGATTCAGACACCAAACCGATTTGAAAACGATAAAAGGTGTGATGAGATTGGTAAAATCCTTTTATGAATAATTTTCTAATTTGATTTTAGTAGTTTTTAAATAATTTTTGGTAAATTTCTTGTCACAGCTCTATTAAGTTCTTTATAATTTATCTGCTAGCGGGCTTCATAAAGCTCAGTAATTTGAGATTGACTTTTTTTATCCGAATTCTTCAAACTTTTTCAAGATTATGACACTCTGTCATGCCACAGAGCTCAATTCCGTTCGGAAACGGCGTTCAATCTAACCCATTTTTGTAGCTGATGGTGTCTAAAAAAAAACTTAAATACGAAAATTAGTCAGATGTGTCCAGACTATTGGGGGCGCTGCTATTTTGGGCTATGCTCCGGCTAGTACTTAACATCTTGAGTTGGATTGAATTCCGTTTCCGAACGGAATTGAACTCTGTAACATGGCCGACTATAATACTTCAGACTACCGATTGAATCCCCCCACCCCCTATTTTATGTTTGTTTTTAATACAACTAAACACAATATGTTGCTCATGTCAGTTGTGTATTTTGCTTAGTTGCAAGAGTTGACGTGAATGCCCTTGTTGTAAGTAAACCACAAGCAATGACAACAACATTAATTTAATTATTAATACATTATTTATTCAATAGGTAGGTCTTCATTTTTCCTTTATAATTTCGCTTTAGTCTCAACATTTATAAACAAAATACAATCAATTCCAATTATCACTAACTACCTCTTAAAAAAAGAAACTCAATCAACTGTTACTTTGTTTGACTTTTTATATTCATTTATTTTATTTTTCTACTTAATAATTATTCTTCTCTTTATGCCATCAATCAAGCCACCACTTCTTCCTTTTTTAACATTCCTTTTCTTAACACTCACTCACTCACCTTTACTGATTCCGGTCGCTTTATCTCGCAAAACATTTATTGAATGAACGGGACCGTACTCTTCAAACATTTCGCGCAGTTGAGCCTCATCCATGGATTTTGGCACCTGGCCAACAAACATTTTAATATTGTCTGGATCTGGCTCCTTTTCGCCATATGGAGTATCGGCATCCATGCGAAAGCAAGAATCATTGTCGACAACATTGCGATTGGCACTGCACGTATTGTTATTATTATTGTTGCTGGGTATATTGTGATTACAAAGGCTGGTATTGTTGTTATTCAGCAGCGATGACGTACTGTTGTTGTTGTTATTGCTGGTATTATTGTTGCCGTTGCTATGTATAGGGCTATTCGGTAGGCTGTTGGTTGTACTGCTTTTATCACTCATACCAAATGCACTGTAAGAAGAATAATAAAAATATATAATAAAGGAGAGGTTAAGAGAAAATTTAAAATGTAAAAATGTTTTAGGCTCAAATTCACAGTCTTTAGTTAACTAATGAAGGTGGTTTAACCAATGAAATTGATAAGAAACATCGTTAGTTAAACCACGGGCTGTAGTTAACTATAGACTGTGAACTTGGCCCTTCAAGTATGTATTTATATCGCTCTTTTATTGCAATAGAGACATAACTCAAAAAATTTAGTTTAAAGTTTTCAACTTTCATAATCGCTACCTTAATATAGAAAGGCCCTAACTCGTTATTTTTTGATATCATGATACTTACATTTTTAGATACATCGAAATATACAAAAAACTCAATTTCAAAAAAATAATGAGTTGGGGCCTTTCTATATTAAGGTATCGGTATAATCCTGCCTGTGCACAAACTTTATATAAATAAACATTTTAAATCATATTTTACCGTTTTGCAGGAGAGCACTTTTAAGCGTTCAGGGGCCCGTTTCTCAAAACTACAAATTACAAATCTACAAATAAAATACACACAAAACAACAATAAAATTTGTAAAAGTGTTGGTGTGTTGTGTGTATTTTACTTGTGGATTTGTAATTTGTAGGTTTGAGAAACGGGCCCCTGGTCAATTTTAAACTCTAAAATTCTCTGTTAACCTTTGTTTTTTTAAGCAAAAATCGTTTCTCGTGAAAATTCACACAAATTAATTGAAATTTTGACCAGTGGTACTTTCAAATATGCAGATTACGGAGATGACAATAACTCAAAATCAGCTTATCTCAACTTAAGCACTTTTTACTTTTTGCCACAGAAATATGATATGATTTTTTTCTGCTTTATTTATTTGCTTTATTTGTTTTTTTTTGGGATATGTCTATGTTACAATAAACGAGCGAATATATTTATAATCACTTTATGTATATACCACTCATTTTCTACAAAAACGTCACAACTCAAAATATTAAATTTTTGAGTTGATAATGCTGTATTTATTTACCATATGTATATCTTGTATATTCTTGAGAGAAATATTTTATTTTCTTTTTTCATTAAGTTGTGGGTAAATTGAAAACTTTAAAGTGATTTTCAGTCAAACAAGTTTTTTTTTTGAGTTATGACGTTGTTAAAGTAAATGAGCGATATGTATTTTAATGTAATATTTCCATGCAACACTGCGTACGGAAAGTCTGCAAGATCAGTGGCAGTATTCTTAAAAATTTTATTAAGTTCAAAAAAAAAAATGCATTTGTACTTCAAGTCTACTTAAGTAAAAATTTAATTAACATGTACTGTAAGCTCCAATAATTTTTTTTTTGCGTAAGGGCGAAAGTATTTAAGTGAGGCCTGCCTCAGATATCAAAAAAAATTGCAGGTATATATTTTCAGATTTCGATCATGCATACTTATATTTATGTATATCATTAGCTAAAATGCATAAAGGTGTAACTAACAAAAATATAGTTTTACAGGAGAAGGAAAAGTAAAAAATATTAAACAAGCTTGTAGTTAATTTTTTTTGTTAATAAAAGTATAATTTTTGATCGCAGAAGTGTAAAATTTTGTGAAGACATGTAGTTTAATGGCATTCATAATAATCAATCAAAAGCTCGATTTTAAATTTTTTGGTAGTTACGCGGTTTTTCGTTTTAGCTAACGATATGTATGCAGATTTGCAAATGGTGTTCCGGAAATTTGAATAATAAATGTAACTTTTGTTAGAAGATATCAATGGCTCATAGAAATGCAGGAGAAGCTTCTTAATGTGTTAGGGCCTGTCCCACTATGTCGACAACTTTCGATATTCAAAACAAAAATTAATTTTAATATATGGTTTTTATGTGAGACATTTTTAGATTTATGTGCTGTTTCTACAAGTCAGGCAGGCGAATCGTCTAGAAAATTTGTACGAAAATCACTCAAAACGATGAGTGCTTTCCATACAAATTTTATACTCAAGTCAACCGTCTGCGTTGTAGAAACAGAGGGTTGAATGAATTGTATTGAATCAGAAATCAGAAATTTTTTGTTTCTATTTCAAACGTAACAGCATCTTCCTCGCTGTTGACAGAAAACTTTCAATCAATTAGTTATATTGAAAACAAAAATAAATTTTCTTATTTTATTGTTGTTTTCAACACAAGTTGTCGATCCAATGCTTTCTATCGGCATCGTGGGGCAGGCTCTAACACCCTGTTTCCATAAATCAGGCAGGCTCACCTAAAAAATTTCTATAAAAATCACTCAAAAAATTTAGTGATTTTCACATAAATTTTGTACTCAAGACGAACGTCCGTGTTGTGAGAACAGGAGGTTAGTGTGCTATAAGTCAAACATTGTCGTCATCGTAGGACAGGCCCTACCGTTTTCATACCCACATACGCAACGCTCACGTTGAAATATAAAGACAAAAGATTACATTAATGATGTTGATGATATGAATGCTGAAGTATGGACAATGAAAAATGCTAAAGACACAAGTATTGAAACTCAATAAAATACAAAAGAGACAGAGAGAACAGAAAAAAAGGCTGATAATATAACAGGTCGTAAATAACGTATTGTTAAGTGAAAAAAAAACAAAAACCTGAACATTTATACAAATAAATAAATTGCAACTAAAGGTTGTCAATTTTCATTTTCACAAATCCTTCAGTCATCATCCTGACACCCAACCATTCAATACTTTATTGTTTCATTTATGAGCCACATATGCCTCCTAAAGATTTCAAGCAGCCACATTACCAGGATGTTAAAGTTGTAATCTTTGTATGAATATTACATACGAATAAAGCAATCAGCAATGACGGATTACAACCTCTATAATAATTATTTGGTAGACTTAAATAATAAGAACCAAATATTCCGTAGTAAGGGAACAAACAGTGGTTGTGTAAACAAGTAAGAGTGCTATATTCGGCTGTGCCGAATCTTATATACCCTTTACCAACGTACGTACATACATATATATAGTATACAGACACATACATACATATTTGTTTTCATCTTGGGAGCTTTAATTTTAATTTTTCAAATTTCATTCGCTAAACTTTTCTTTCAGAAGCATAAAATATATTCAATTTATAAAGAAAACGAAAAAAATTTTTAGACCTATTTAATTTTACATAACACAAAAAGTGTGAGTTTTCCAACCCTGGAGTCATAATTTTGGATTTTTCTGATTATTGATACCAATCTAGTTCTTTAAAAAATACATAAAATATGTTAAGTGAACAAAGCAAAAACGAAATAAGGAAAAACTTAGTTTCATTTAATTCCTTTAATATTAAAAAATTCAGTAAAGTGCGACTTTGAATCGCGCACGAAAGGCAGGCTATTTTGCTTTTTCGAAGATTTTTTCAGTTTAAACGATTTTTTCAGTGTTGTCGCTTTTTTCTCGTTTCGGCGATTTTTTTCTGTTTTTGGAGGTTTTTTTCTTTTTGGCGATTTTTTTCTGTTTTTGGGCTTTTCTTCATTTTGGAGATTTTTTTTCAGTTTGGAGATTTTTTTTTCAGTTTGGCGATTTTTTTTGGTTTTTTTTCATTTTGGCGATTTTTTTCTGTTTTTTGGGGTTTTTTTCGTTTTGGCGATTTATTTCATTTTGGCGATTTTTTTCATTTTGGCGATTTTTTTTTCAGTTTGGCGATTTTTTCTGTTTTTTAGGTTTTTTTTCGTTTTGGCATTATTTTTTTATTTTGGCGATTTTTTTTCATTTTGGCGATTTTTTTTCATTTTGGCGATTTTTTTTTCATTTTGGCGATTTTTTTTTCATTTTAGCAATTTTTTCGTTTTATGCGATTTATTTTAGTCTTAGAAATTTTTTTAATTTGGTGCTTTTTTTCGTTTTGGCGATTTTTTTTTGTTTTTGGCGATTTTTTTCAGTTTGGTGATTTTGTAATTTTTAGATTTTTTTGTTTTACCGTTTTTGAAAATTTCAAGAGTTTTGCTCTTATGGTTTCCAAGATACAGCAGTTGTCAAAATTGCATAGTCAAAAGTGCATTAACTGATGAAACACCCTTTAATTTAAATTTTTGGAAATTTTAGTGTTAATTTTTGTAGTCTGTATAAAAAGTGTATATACATATAATTGTATGTATATTACATGGGATTTTAACATTTTTCGTTGCTCGTTTTGGAACACCCTTTAATTTCCAATTCTCATGTATTTGTTGTTGTAGCGGCCAAAGGTCTACACACTGTGTCCAAATTTCAGGTCTGTAGCTCGTACGGTTCTCGAGAAAATACTAATATAGTTTTAGACATAGTTAATTTTACATAACACAAAAAGTTACAGTTTTCCAACCCTGGAAACGTTTTTTTAATTTTTTTATATTTTTTTAATTTAAAATACCAGTTGTAATCGTACTGATGTGTAAAATAAGTTTATTTATTAAAAAAAATAAAAATTTGTTTTCGGTAGTTACTTTTATATGGCAAAATGAAGTTTACGTTTTCCAGCTCTGCAATCGTCTGTCCGATTTTGCTGAATTTCAATACCAATCTATTTTGGAAAATTTCTGACACACCAGTCCAAGAACGAAGTCTCTAGCTTTTCTGGGAGCTTCGGAAAACCGATTTCACGTACAGACAGACGGACAGACGGACAGACGGACAGACGGACAGACGGACAGACGGACAGACGGACAGACGGACAGACGGACAGACGGACATCGCTTATTCGTCTTCCCTATGCATAAGGATCCAGAATATATATATTTTATGTGTCGCTTATTGATATTATAGAAATTACAAACGGAATGACAAACCTATATATACCCTTTTACCATTTTTGTTGGTAAAGGGTATAAATAAGTATATCTGAATCAACAATATATTTTAACCAAGTAATAAGAAAAATAAATTCAGTAAAGTGCGACTTTGACTCGCGCACGAAGGGTTCCGTACATCCGGTTTTAAGCTTTTTTTATTGTGGCTTTTTTGCTTTTTTGAAGTTTTTTTCAGTTTAAATGATTTTTTTTCAGTTTTGTTTTGGCGATTTTTTCTGGTTTTGGGTTTTTTTTCATTTTGGCGATTTTTTCCATTTTGGCGATTTTTTTCTGTTTTTGCGTTTTTTTCATTTTGGCGATTTTTTTCATTTTGACGATTTTTTTTTCAGTTCTTTGCGTTTTTTTTCAATTTTGGCGATTTTGTTTTATTTTGGCGATTTTTTTCTAGTTTTGGGTTTTTTTTCATTTTGGCGATTTTTTTAATTTTGGCGATTTTTTTAATTCTGGCGATTTTTGGGTTTGCGATTTATTTTCGTTTTAGAATTATTTTTAACATGGCGATTTTTTTCGATTTGGCGACTTTTTTTATTTTTTGCGATTTTTTTTTGTCCGGACAGACGCACCTTTGGTGTTACGAACCCTAACAAGATAAAAATTTAAATATTTGTATGTATGCAAGTGTGATTTTTTAACTAAAATAAAAATTTTAAATGGAAAATTAATCAATTCGAAGTTATCATTTCCTTTTAATTTACATATTTTCAATTTTATTATAGCACAAACTTAGTATTTCAATGAATGACTATTTTTATTTTGCTCTATGGATCTTTATACTTTGCCTTCTTTGTACTTTATACTTTTTTTTATCATTGTGATATTTGTCATCATTCTCTTGGAAACTTTACTTTTAAGATTGCAAGTGCTTTTATATATAACAGTAATTGTTCCAAAGAATAGATGATAAGAAAATAAGAGAAGCAGCTGCAGTAGGAGAGCTTCTGTGATTTTATCTTGTTATCAGGGTTGGATATGTAAGTAAATTCTACTTTATAATCTCGCAAATTAAATATTCAATTTTAAGTGTGGAGTGTGTATCACACAAAATTTGAGTGTCAGTAAAAAATTCATCAGTTTTTGAAAATGAATGGATCATTTTTGAAACTTGAACCGTTTTTCATTAAAACACAAAAATATGGGAAATATAAAAATTGCATGCGAGTTATTGATAAAAATAAAATTTTTAATGCATTTTTTAAGTTTTTTCATTTGGTCCTAACATCTCACACAACCTTGTTGTCCATAAATATGTTTCATACATTCGTTAGAAAAAATTTCAGTATCCAATTTGTGTTGTTTCTGCTACAAAAAGTGCTTTCTGAATAATACATTTTGGTAAGCTCTATCAGTCAAATACCAATATATAGCCACTATCGGTAAAGCCGAAATTTTAGCGAAACTTTCACTCATATTTGATATTGTGTCAAGCACGGCATTGAGAATTTTAAAATTGTACCAACAACTTTCAAAAATTTTACTTTTTTGATCTTAATTGTACTAAAAAAATAAATTACATATATTTATTTGTTTTTATTAAAATAATTCATTTTGCTCTGGCTATCGAACCGTTTTCACAAATTTGCTTGTAAGTTAAATCATATAATTACAACTGTTTAAGCTCAAATATAAAAAATGTACAATTCAATAGCATGTGCTCTAGCATCTGAATTCAGAAGAAAAATTATTTGTAAAAGGACGAGTTCACAATTTTTTTATTTTTTCGATGCGTTTTGTTCTCACAAGTTGGAGAAATATGAGTTTCATGTTTCAAAAGTGAAAATTGAAAGAAATGCGGAGTAAAACTGACGAGATTCCTTAAATGTACTAAATTAGTCATTATAAATTAGTACTTTCCGAGTTTGAATAGTACCAAAAAAGGTATAATTGTACCAAATTTGCCATCCCTGTAGTGCCGTGGTCGGCAAATTAAGAGCGCCGCGCCTTTTAATATACTCTTCCATTACGTACGTGTACACACGCATTGTTGAGAACAACTAGTGTGTATTGCATGCTCTTAAGAATCAGCGTTGCCAGAAATGCATTTTTTCCCAACAAGAAGAAAATATGTGTGATAAGAATTTACTAAATTTTTTATTTTCAGAAAATTATTATGGCAAGCCAGAAGGTTTGTTTTGTCAACGTTCTTTGTCATGCACGAAAAAACGTGATATGCAAAGGCATTTTCAATCATATATTTCAATTATTTTAAAAAAAATTTTCTACAAGACCATCTTTTCACTCACCATTACATTGACGCAGCAACAACAAAAGATGCCTTTCTTTATAAACAAAACTTGAGTGTTTGTTGACCATAATAAAATCAAGTTTGCCTTTGGAGATTTAAAATTTCAAATTAGGGAAATGAGACGAAATTTCAATGGCAACACCGGTTTGCTGTGAGAGTATAACTCATACAATCGTAAAATGTAATGGTATAGGTTGCCGACCACCGCTATAGTGTATATCTACTATACCCAATGATGCCAACTTTTTTTTTGGCTATAAATGCACATTAAAATTTAAAAAAAGCACTAAAAAGCGTATTTTTGAGATCTTAAAAGCGTAAAAAATACTAATGTGCAAAACGATTCAAGGTCCAAACGAGTGTAGTTTAATAATGTTTAATATTTTCTAATCTATTCTCTATTTAATGAAATATATCAGATGAAAAAGGTATGCTTTACACTTAAAAACTAAATACACCAAGTTCTTATTAAAGTAATTTTAAGAAATACCCAAATTTCTGAAAAGCACTACTAAGTGCTTTTTCTTAGTTTGGCACTAACGTTCAAAATTTGGCGTTTTGAGTCTTTAAAAAGCACTTAAAATAGTGCCGAAAGCACCAAGTTGGCATCGCTGACCTCTATACCTTGTATTTGTTGCAACAACAGTGTGACCAGATTTTAAACTATCTTGAAATATTATCGAATGCTTCTGTAAATAAAAAACTGCTAAGAATTAATAGGCCTCCTGCTACGGTGATTTTGTACTAAATTAATGAAAAAATGGTGGAATAATTTTTAGTCTAGTTCAAAATTGTCGCAGGCGAACACGTAATACGATACTCGCAGCCAATACTGAGTAATTAAAATAATAATTTTTTGCTGTAATTAGGGTGTTAACAAAATGTTAAACTTAAAAATGGCAAAATTTATTTTTACAACTTCTTAACTCGGAAGGGATTTTATATGGCATGAAAAAGCAAATCTATTAAAAAGCAATAAAAGTATTAATGCAAAGTTATATCTACATATATTGAAATATGATTGGAAAATCTGAAGGCCTTATGGCCTAAATCACGTTAGAAAGTGATTTTACATAAAACCCAATTTTAAAAATATGTCATTTATGCTTTCCGTACAAATTCTTCACCTTAGAAAAAAAAAATTTGTTTTACTTGACCTTTCATAATTTTTAGAATTTGTACGCAAAAATAGAAAAAATTTCAAAATGTGATTTTTGTCTTCATATAAATATTACATTGGTGACGTGATTAAGAGAATTAATCCTTTAAATTTTCAAAATAAAAAATAAAACTAAATTGAACATATAACATTAAAATTAAAATTTTAAAATTTGTTTCTGTTTTAAATGTATTTGAACGAAAGAAAAAACTCATTCGACATCGTGAAATAGGCAGTAAGTTTTTTTCGTGTCTCACAGACATTTTTTTTTCTTATTATCAGTAGTTTTGTCCTATAAAATGCACACTGTGAATAATTAATTAAATATTAAAAAAAAAATCATCGAAAAAATTTTAAGAACATGTATTATTAAATTGTAAATGTTAGATTTGCCTTCAAATAATAAAATGAAATGTTCTAAATTTAACTGCACAAATGGTCACTTTGTCCAGCAACTATAGGTAGAGCAAGAGCAAGAGAGACAGATATAGAGAGAGTTCTGTTGTAATTACAAAAGAAATATTTAAAGAATTATAATTTACATGTAAACAAAGATCAGCTACAGCGTTACCGTTGCAAAATTAGAAAAAAAATTTTTTTTTTCGTAAAAAAGTCTTAGAAAAAATTTTTTAGATAAGGTTTAACATAAAAATAATAAAAAAAATTAAATAATATACTAATAATATACTATAATATCCCAAGTCAGGCTGGTGGATCGTCTGGCAAATTTGTCTGAATATCACTCTAAGCAATGAGTGCTTTTCAAATAAATTTTCTGTTTAAGTCGACTTTTCGGGTTGTGAAAGCAGTGGGTTACATTCTGTTATCCAGACAATTTTTTTATAAGCATAGCCGTGGTGCTTGTATTGATAAGTTTTTTTTAATAAATTTGTAAATGTATGCCTTTTAAATATTAATTTAAAATAAGTTTTGAAGCTATTTTAACGCGATAACTCTAACTTAAATTTTCACTTTGCTTAAATCTGAACACAAAAAAGAATCGATAGAAACTTCAACCTCAATTACAAATATATTGAAACTCCCATCTCTGTATTTGCTGTTTTCTTCCTGTCTTGCCTTATCATTTTCGTTCGATAATTAATTTAATTGAAACAACTGGAGTTTCAAATTGCTTTTCAATAAATATTTGTTGTTTTACTTTTTACTTGATTCTCTTAATAAATTAATTAATTATTGGCTTTCAATTTGCAATAAATTTTACTTTTAATTTTTGTTTACCATGTGTACCGAATTTAAGCCACTCTTTGATGTTAAGACATGCATATTTTTACCAGCTTTTATACATTTAAAGTGAAATACAAGATAATATTATAAAATAAATACAAATTTAATATATATAATTGTTCTGCAGAATTTAACTGACTATTTATATTTAAAATACGTACAATAGTTCAATTGCTATTTAAGAAAGTTTATTAAATTTCAGTAATATTATGGTTTTTAATAAAAATTTAATAACTTAATAATTTAATTATTTATAAAATTGTTTTTTAAAGAAATTTTAAGAACTGTGTTATAGAAATCTGTTTTATAAATCCTTACTAATAGTATAAATGTGAGAGTGAGCTTGTTTGTTACGATTTCATGTCCAAACCGCTAAACTGATTTTAAAAATTCTTTCACCAGTAGAAAACTACATCACCACCGTCAAAAAGGATATTTTTTGTATTCAATTTAGGAACCAGTTTTTTATATTTTGTACTAATATTTTTCGAAAAAGAATTTTTTTTAGCAGCTTAGAGCAGTTTTCATTGTTAAACCCATTTTAAAACATGTTTAAAGCATTTTTTAAACAGATCAATGCAAGCGGATAAAATTTGATAAAGTCTCAGTGAAAAATAATTGGAAGTAACTATTTAGGAACTACCCTTTCTTTACTTCCAAAGTATCCATAAGCATGAATTTAAAATACAATTTAATATTAAATAAAATAAATAATAATTTTTAAATTTGAAGCAATTTACGTAAGAGCATATATAAAAATCTATGTATTTATCTGTGCATTTTTTTCCTAACTCTTTAAAAGTAATGCAAGAATTATTTCACTTTTTTAAAATAAAGAAACCTTCATGCAATGATAACTCTATGTAAAAATCATTAAGAATCAATATGATTTACATTACTTTCAGATCACAAGTGCAGGATCTTAGGATCCTTTCAGATTAGGCAACTTTACTTGCGCAAGTCTTGTGCTTGTGGGTGTGAGAGGAAAGGTTGGTTTGAAGGGGAAAGAATTGCCAAGATTTGTGTACAGACTTGCTTGTACTTGGCAATTCTGTACTTGCACTTGCCAGTTATGTATATTCAAGTATATCTTTAAATAAATTATTTTTTTCTTCAACTTCCATTCCAACTTCAAATCACTTTCACAATTACAATGAATACATAAATGAAACAAAACGTCAACAACTTAAGAAAATTCGAGCATAAGAAAATTAAACTTGCTCAACAAAGTTGCTGAATATGAACAAAAAAGCAAGTTCAAAAGAAAATAAATAAAAATAAAAATTATACTTGCGCAATTAAAATTGCCTAATCTGAAAGGGGCCTTATTGACTAAATTGAAAGTTTCTTTTATTACCGGAATATTAAGGTAATTTAACGAGTTTTGATTTTTATTCGAAATTTTGTGATTTTTTAACAATTTTTTATAGCTTCAGGTTAACTATAATATATATTGGATATTTTTTAGATGTTTATGTGTGCGTGTAGTTTTTTTTTTATTTATAATTTTTTTGATTAAAAATTTATTTGCATTTTAGGGCCTTTTGTTAATTTTCAAATATTTAGGTTTTACTTTAAAAATCTTGTTTGTAGCATAGAGTAAATTACCTAAACAATTTAATTAAAAATTGGCTTCACGTAATTGGAACAGAAATTAATCAAGACGGTAACACTGTTTATAGCCCGTTTTCAACCGAGTATTGCTAGGAACACAATTGGGACGAACGACGAATTTCGTCCACGTCGACGAATTCGTCGATATGAGTTCGCTGCGTAAATTCGTCGTGTGAAGCACAACAACGACGAATTTACGCAGCGAATTTCTCTCTTATATTTGATAAAGTTGATTGTTTTGTGTACAAAGACAGAGAGTGAGAGAGAGAAAATTGTTTTTTCGTCGTTCGTCGGCGTACAAATTAGAAATAAACCTATCTCTGAATTCGTCACGCACGACGAATTTCGTTGTACGGTGGTATTGTGTTCATTTTCATATGCACACATGTGTTTTTTTTTATCACGAAAGTTCGCACCGACAAATTCTTCGTTCGTCCCAGTTGTGTTCCCAGCATATAACTCGTCCTCAATCTTATGGTAGATACAGACTTATCAACGTGTTTATGCAACCAGGCAGGTTGCATTGTCGGTCGCATAGTCTGTAGTCTTGTTTATGGTTGCATTCGAAGTTGCATTCGAAGTTTCGGAAATATCAAAATGTTTTGGTGTTTATGGGTTGCATTGACGGTTGCATTGCAGGTTGCTGTGCCTGTGTCAAAATATTAGAAAACGTGTTGCGTAAGCAAGTTGCAAAGTCTGTATCTACCATTACGTATAATCACGGCTGCCAGATTTGATGATTTATAGTAATTTTGATGATTTTTGGTGCTGAAAGTAGCAAAATGACGATTTGACGATTTCTTATATAAAATTTTAAATTTTTAAAAATTCCAAATATGACAGTTTCTTTATGAAAAATTTACTATTACAATTTATGTATTAAATACCTACTAAAAGATTTTGGTGTAATTTTGATCACATTTTATTTCATATTGATCTCTGTGTCAATTGATATTCTCATAAAAACATAAATATGAAAAAAGCCAAGTTCCTGTCAAAAATTTTGGCCATCAAAAGTAGTGAGACCAGAACTTGGACCTAATTTGGCAATATTTTTCATAATTTCACCACTGAGGGGAAAAAAGATATGAGGGGTTAAAACAGGACAATCGTTTCAATTTTCCAATCTTCTTTATATACATATATAATTGTACTGTACGTGTGTATGCCACTGAACTCGGCCTAAACGGCTGCGTTTGGGTGGCGCACTGGTAATTTATGTATACTGGTTATTTATCTATACTGCAACTAAACGGCTGGAACGACTTGAATTAATCTTTTTGTATGCATTCAAGTGGGGGCGTAAGACAACGTTTGCCGCGCTGAGCTAGTAAATACATATATGTATAAAATAAAACATATGTAAGTATGTTATTTTTGTTGTCCGATTTTTTGACAGTTTTTGCGGAATTTCGACTATTTTTCAATTTTAGCTGCCAACCCCGCACGCAGCTCGTTCGTTTAATTGCATTGTTGCCATTTTAGCATTTGTACTGCTAGACTTATCACACTCTTTTCCAAAAAAGCGTTCAAGTTTTTTTAGAAAACTACTAATAGACGATTCATAAATTTAAGGCCTAGTTTAAAAAAATTATTAAGACTTTATAGAGGCTTAATAAGAATTTTTTTTATAAAAATCAGTATGAACAAGCCTATTAAAAACCAGCATTTTTCTGTTTTTCTTTTGAAGAACATTTTGACAAAAATTATGGAGCGATTTAGCGTTCTTGCATCATAATTTTCTGGCAACACTGTATAATTAAGAACTATTGAGAGAGTGTGAGAAGATGTTTGATTAATATAGAAAGTTTTTTTGGAAGTCCTTGAACCAGGGATGGCAAAGTTGGTACAATTGTACCTTTTCGGTACTATTCAAACTCGGAAAGTACAATAGTACAGCAATGACTTATTTAGTACTGGGGAATCTCCCAAGTTTCTCTACGCATTTCTTTTCAAACGATTGCGTATGTCAATTTTCAATTTTGAACAATGAAACAGTGAAAGCAAAACGCAGCGAGAAAACCAAAAAATAAGGAAAACTCGTCCATTTTCAACTAATTTTCTTTTAAATTCGATTCGGTAGCCAGAATAAAGTCGATTGTTTCAATAAAATCAAATAAAAATATATAATTTGAACTAAAAAAAATTGTTGAGTACAATTAAGGTAAAAAAAGTACAACTTTTGAAAGTTGTTGGTACATTTTTAAAATTCTCAATGCCTTCCCTGCCTTAAACTCATTGAAGGAAGGGAGAAAAGAATGATAAAATAATACATTTTTGCTTCTACTGGCAATATTCGTTTGTTCTTCATTCGTTTCTTTTGTTCTGGCTTCATTGGGTATAACTATTTCATGGTATAGTAAAAATTTGTCAAAAAAAAACTTTGCATGTCTGAAAAGCAGTGCAACTTTAAAAGAGAAATAAAAAAATAAATGAGTTCTCCTCTCTCCTTATTTACAACAACAACTGCATTCATATCTTATGTCATGAATGTATTCTCCACTGGCAACAAATTTTGCTATACACACAAAATAACTGTTATAACACATGATATCAAATACTTGTATGAATGTAAAAATTTTAAATTTACAAAGATAATTAATTATACGTTTGCACACAAAAATAATTTAAATATAATTTTTTTTTAAATCCAAATTCGCTGACTTACTCAATATACAATTCGCTCTTTGGAGCAAAATCAAAGATCAAGCGGCGATTGCCCAGAAAACCGGCGTTACTTGCGCTAAACATTTTGGCAAATCTTGTGAATATTTTTTTAAATTAAACCACGTTCTTTCCGTTTAAAATTGCACAATATGTTTGTATGAAACTTCAAATATTAATACATGTATTTACAAAATTGCATACATATATTTAATAAATTAATGTGTAAAGTCAACTTCAAAAGTATTTTTTTTTTCAATATAATTCACAAAATTACTTTATGTTTTTAATAGTTTTATTTATATCGTATAAAATTTTTACGTTAAACACTTGACACTTTGCATAAGTTACACCAAATATCTCTGTTTTTCTTTTTCAATAAAATAGTTCAAAAATCAGTTTTAATAAATATGAATAAATAGTCCACAAGTCATTTACACACTGTGCATTCACTAAGACACGATTATTTAATTTTTTTAAAAACACAGGTCAAATATTTAAAATCAATATTTCGGGACAAGGTAAACGTATACGAGGCTTAAAATTCAACTCTCAACGACAACGGTCGACTTTGAAATGGACGATTATTTAAATTTCCGCAGTTTCATTATATTCTTTTGGTTAGTTTTAAATTTTTTAACAAAAACAATGTTCAAGTAAAAAAAAAACCGTTACGCATGTTAATGTAAAGTGCAAGTAAAAAAGAAATAATACAACAATTATGAAAAAGTAGAGAAAAAAAAATCATATTTAACCCTTTTAGAGACAACCAAGTTTACAATTAGAGGGGGAAAAATTTTGACCAGTGGAGTTTATAAATCTAAAAATACTCCACTTGAACTTCAACTATTTAGGACTACTGCCCTTACATACCCTTGAATCTACCCATTTTGGTTACACTTTTAGCAAGATATAGCGAATAAAGTCTCAGTCTCAAATGTCTTTAGAGATTTATTTTCGCAAAAATTTCTTCAACCTTAGCAGTAATACGTTACTATTTCTAAAGGGGGTTGCATCATTTTCGAATAATAATTTATGTACAAAACCATATTTGAATATTTAAAAAAAACCTCCTCCTGAAAACTTAAATTTTTGTCGCTTGCGATAAAATCGAGTATAGGGCTCGATATTATAATAAATTATTAGATGCCCCTGAAGAAGCTGGACAAAGAAAAGTTGTCGATCGAACGATTTCTCGTGATATCGTGGGCCAGGCCGTATATATTGGAATAATTTTCATAATAATTTTTATAAAGAAAAAGCATGTAGCTTGACTATTTTTATATTATAACTAGCTCTACCTGGTGTGTTTCGCTACACCTCCCCTCCCTGCAAAAAAAAAAAATAAATGTACATATGTATATATATATGGCATTAATGGTGCAATATGAAAATTGGATTTTGCCACGCCACTCCGGCCGCAGACCGAAAATCAAAAATCAGACTTCACAGTGTTGCCCGCCTGAATATTCTGAAGATTCCATGAATATTTTATCAAAATCGGCCCAGCTGTTTTGGAGTCCATACGTTACATACACATACATACATACACACATCCTGTTTTATATATATAGATATATTATAATATAAAAAAAATTTTAAAAAGTGATTTGAATATCCAAAATTTTATAAAAGATATGTTTGCTTATTTTGTTGCTTAAGCACCGTCTATATGCATTTTAATCTTGCTTAAGAAACTCAATATACTTGAAATAAGCTAAGAAGCACATACAAGAAGTTTATTAGCTTATTTAACAAAAATTTGGGTTAGAATTCACTGATGAGTTTCCTTAAGCAAGAACGAAACGCATATAGACGGTGCTTAACCTACAAAACAAGCAAACATTGCTAACATTAAGGCCAGTATATCAAATAAATATACTTCGGTATTTATTATACATAATTCTTTTTAAGGATTTATTAATTTTCCAAATTAAATTAATTAATTAAACCAGAATATATAAGAACTGTTAAATGCTCGGTTTAAACAATTTTTACTGTGGGGTACTATCATATTTATTGCTGACCCAACTACCAAAAAAGTCTGAAAAATTTCATATTTGAAAAATCCTTAAGGTGTGGAAAAATAATTAAAAAGAGTTAAGCTAAAGATGGCGATTAATTTAGGCCCTACAAAACAAGGCCTCGAAAAGTTGAGTATTTCTTTTATCTATTTTCACTTCTTAAGATTTTACTTATGCATATGTATATGCTATAAATATTTTTGCATTAAACATTTGTTGTTGTTACTACAGAAGCTTTTTTAAATGCATATCGTTACCTGAAACGTAAAACGTCATAACTAATATTTTCATAACTTTACAGAAGCAAAAAAACTTGCTAAAATGAAAAGTATTAAAGTTTTCATTATAAATTTCTGCAATATAATAAAAAAACCTCGAATAATTTATTTCTGTATGAAAATTGTATGTGTATAATATTTTCAAAACTATGTTATTTAGGGCTTTTTGCATCAGACATTTTAGAAAACAAAAGCCACATTGACATTTTTAATTTTTAATATTTAATATTGCCAATAAAGTCGCTATTTTTGTTTGTAGAAGTCTGTTTTTACTTTGTCATGTGTCAAGTAATAAGCAAAATTGTTCTTATTTTTCAACTAATTGAAATATAAGGACATAATTACACTACAATTCGTCGGTAATAAGGCCATATAGACTTATTCTAGAATTAGTTGAGAACTAATGCCGTTTTGGCTTATTACTTTTGACTTTACTACAGTGGGCCGACGAAAATTGGTACATTGTGCCGATAGTGTGATCCAGCCTTTAGGTAGCGATATGTATATCGACCAGTGTTGGTATCTCTACGAAGAGCAAACGCACATTAAGCTGTTGCGAAAAGGGTAAAAAGCGCAAAAAAAAATACGAAAAAGAGGGTAAAAGAGCACCAAATTTATTTTTTAATTTTAATACATTAAGCCACTTAAAAAAGGAGAGTTTGGAGTGTAAAACATCATAATATAATTTAAAGTTTTAGCCTCAAAATATTTAATATATGAAATATATGAAATTAAAAACTGCTTGAAAATTTCTTGTGTTATTTTTATTAAATTAATTTTTTTTTGACATTTCATTCAAATTGCCTTAAAAAGTCAATGGAGCTTCATGAAACAAGTCTCGCATATTTCCCCAATTGCACAAATGACAATTTTAAGAGTTCTCATGAAAACCCTTATTAATTTTTCAAAATGTTAGTAGTTATATGATCGGTGTTAGTTATTTGGTATGTCAAGTTTAGGCTTAACATACATATGTATGTTACTGAAAAATATTTTAAACATACAAAAGCATTAAAAGCATCACTTTTTCCTTAAGTAACTTAAAATTTTTTGTTTTTGCGATATTCACACTTATTCCAGTTGCCAACATTGACGGCACGTCAATACGATACCACAAGAAATTGGGACTTGGATACCCGTTGTCTAAAGCAACTGACAACCTCATGCTGTCAATTGTTCTAGGATGATTAAATATTTGTATAAAGTTTAACAAATGCTTACTGCGTACTACTATCAATAAATTATTATGCAGAGAATTATGTGGTACTTTCCAGTTACTTCCGTTTTCTATTTTGCAAGAAGAATTTAAATTTTTTTATCCCAATTATGAAAAGTTTTCTAAATTGTTTTTAACATAGTTTCCGTTATTGTCATTAAAAACAATTTAAGAAGGCTCAGTCAAAAGATGCTGCTATTAGCTCTTAAAAGTACATTAGGTTTGTAAATTAAAAATATTTTTATTTTACAAAAAAGCACCAAAAGCACTGTGAGAAATTGTTAACAAGCACTGTAAATACCCGCTTTTTAAAAAAGGGTATTAACCAAAGTTTCGCGTTTATGAAGAGGCAAAAAGCACCAAAAAATACCCGAAATGCACCAAAATACCATCACTGATATCGACGGCCTTCGATAGAGAGCAAGCAGTTTTTCATCCATATTATTTGTTATACCCACTAGTGGACCTTGAATTCTCCCCGCACTTGACACTCTTGATATGCCAACCTTTTTGATTATATTAATAAGAAAAGCCAAATAAATTTTTGAACTTTATTTCCACTTACACATATTCATATACCTTTAAATTTTGGGTACATTTAAAGTACAAGTAAACCGGCCTAGGTCTGGGCCCGGGTTTATTTTAAAATTTTTATGCACAAAATAGTTCGTTGGTTTGTTCATTAACTGTCAAAGTAAATTATTTTTGTAACTCGACAAGTCGAACGTAGTCGATATCTTGGATCAGGCCCTTAATTTTATCTTGGTTAACCTAAGAACTTTGTTGCAGCCAGATATCTAAGTATGTATCAATATAACAATTACAGAAAAAATATGCCAATATTTCGCAAAGATTTTGGACCATCTTCTGCCATATATGTATAAGTATTTTCATCAAATTATATATAGTTTACTGAAAAAAACTGCTCAGTATTAAGACTTTTCTCGCAATAGAGAGCTGAATTCTTTAAAAAATAATTATTTTCGTTTCTTCTGAATTCCTTTAAAAAGAATCTCTTATTACAACGAAATATTACCATAAGTTCATATCCACAGTATATCATTTACTTTAGCACTAATTGAAATTATTGGGCAAAAAATAAAATTCCAAATCAACAAATAAACATTATTTGTCTATAAAACATGTTGTGAAACATAATTTACAAATAATTATGTTCTGCGCCACCCACAAACTTAAAAGACAAATAAACAACATCATAATTAGGAAAATGGTTGTCATGATTACCATCACGTCATTGCCATCGTCACCAATGTTGTCATTAAGATTAAAGAATATATATAAAATCTATGGTTAGCATGTGTTCTGTTAAAGCAAATATTTCAAGTACAGTGAAGGGAAAATATTATGAGAATTTTCGAAACATTAAATAAATGAAAATGAAGGCAAAATTTAAAAAAACTTAAAACGAAAGTTGAAACAAAATGTGAAACTATCAAACTAACTGACATAAACATATGTTGGATAGTAATAAAAATGTCCTTTTAATCCTTGCTAGGCTAAGCAAAAGTTTGCTTTCAAAGATTGTATTTCTATTTTCGTCAAATTAAGTTTAAGTGGAATTCGGCACATATAATAATTCTACCAAACAAATGTACCTCAATGCAAAGATCTGAGACCAAACTGCAGGTAAACTATTTCAACCAAAAATAAAATTCTAAATCTGTGAAGAAGTATGTACGTTAAATATAAAATTAAATTTTAGTGGGCGTGAATCCGCCCATTTTTGTTTATACAAAATGATGTGTTTTTCAGAGCTCAGGATGTGTGTTAAGTTTTGTAAATATCAGTAAAGTAGAAGCACGTAAAATAAAATATTAAATTTTAATGGGCGTGACTCCACCCAATTTTTCAAGGGAAGATTGTGTGTATTTTAAAGCTCAAGGTGTATGGTAAGTTTTGTAAAAATCGGTTAAGTAGGAACAACGTGAAATATAATAATAAATCTTAAAGGGCGTAGCCCCGCCTATTTCTAAACTTTAAAATTATTAAAAAATCAAAGCAATAAGTAGAATTTTATCAAATGAAATAAATATATTTTTGGGCGTGTCCCACCCACTTTTTTTACAATGTGATTAACTGGAAGTTATACCCTCTCAAACAAAAAGGAATTTTTACAATCGGTCTAAAATGAACCGAGTGATTTAGTAACTGTCAAAAAAAATTAATAAAAAATTCAAACGAATTGATAAGCTCCTCCTACTTTCGAAGTCTGTTAAAAAATAGTTTATATTTGTTATATATAAAAAAGTAATGTGAGTCCGATCACAGATGAGATGTGTAAGCATCTAGTAATGTAAAAATTTTTTTAATATGGTCTTATGGTAACTAAAATAAGATTTATAAATTTTTGACTCTACTGTATTTAAAAATCTATGGAAAATTTTATCTATAGTAGTGGAATTATTAGTTGTGGGGGTTTGTGGAGAATTGCTCATATGCAAAATTTTGATAAAGCTTGCGACTGTGGGCTGGCAAAATTTGTATTAAAATCACCACCCATAATAAGTGGCATGAGATGGAGATTGCTACCCAATTCTCGTGCAACAGCTTCAGTGTAAGGTTATAATATAATATTATAAATTCTTTATAAAAATGCTATATATCTTTTAAACAGATATTTGACATTTAAAATGCTCTTTTATTTAAAAGTTTATATATATTTTATTTATTTTATATTTTTCAACTTTTTAACAAAATTATCCACACTGGCAACACTATTACACTTCACAAGCAATTTCTATTAAAATTAACATTGCTCCTGAAGGTGTGCTTTAAAATTCGGTTGAGTGTATTTCTATGCAGCTGTTAAGTTTCTCGGTTGTCTGTATGACTACAGTAATACACTCATACATAGCTCACACCGATTTTATAACGCATCGCACATCTTACTCAAAATTTGTGATTGATTTTTACCTCCTAGCGTATAGATGTTTACACATCAAAAACAAATCCTAATAAGGACACTTTTGCTCTTCAGTGTGTTGTTTTTTTTTTGTTAACAAAGTAATCAGTTTGAACTTTATTGTTTCCTTTCTTCTCTGAAAGCTTTGTTTTTTTTCTTGCACAAAATTTGCTTTCTTCTTTATCTTCTATATCATTATTATCAAGGTTTTTTTTCTTTTTGTATTTTGCTTTCATTTATATTGTATGTACATTTTTTGTAAGCTTTAAAATTTTTGAACCAAAAAGGAAAACAAAATTAAAGAGCAATTGCTTGCTACAAGAACAAGATTTCAACAAACAATATTTCCATTAGACAGTTTTTGGAAGGAAATGCATGAGGGAATACTTGACTGTCTCGACACAATTCACACACCATTCCGGATGGTAATTGGCTTAGTCAAATCTTATTAAATACAGTATACAAAACACTTACACAAGCAAATGTCGTATAAACATACATACATAGACATGGCAAAAAGCATAAGAGAATTTGTCCTGAAAATAAAAACAAGGAATTACAGCCGAGAGAAAGAAATGAATGCAGAAAGCATGAAAAACAGTAGAAAAGAAATGACATAAAAGCCTCTAACGCAACTCATAAGCATTCAGACTGAGGGTATTTTTTATTTTATATTTTTTTGCCTACTCTCCCTCAAAAACACATTTGTTTAACTTGCTTGCCAATTGTCAAAAATATCCTTGCTAAGGAATTGCTATGCGAGGGACCAACACATGCACATACACTTACACACTAATGTAAGTACAAAGAAAAATATATTTTTTTTTAGATTTTTTTTTTACCCACAGGAAGAAACAATATACACACATTAAAGAATTTTATTTTTTTTTTGCAGCAAAAAAAAATTGTCTAGAGGCATCTTATGCAAAAGGATATAAGCATATAACAAGAAAAAGCTTTCCAAAATAAAAGAAAAAAATATAAAAAGACAGGCTTCAGACCATCAATAACGAATGGCAAGATATTTTTTTTGCCAATAGGCGCTATCATTTAAGGCAACTTAATAATTTAAAACGTTTACACGATTGTATTGGGTGTGTAAATAATATTTTTAAAATTAAATCTGTAATAATGTATCTCTGCTGAATTTGCAAATTGAAATCGATTTAAGGCAATAAATATTTAATGCCAGCAAGGTTTTGCTAATTTTTATTGTAGAAATATTTTATGTGAAAAGCTTTTGCACAAGTTTTCATAAAAATTTTTATTTTAATTATAATCAAGTAAAAAAAAGCAACACGTTATTCTTAAGAGAATGTTATGTATATCTATGGCTAAATTTAAAAAAGGCATATCTAAGTTTTTTTTCGAAATCTGGTAGCTAACCAACCAAATCACACGCTGCGTTTAGGTAGCGGGCTCTTGATAACTTAAGTCTCTATGGAGCGTTTCTCGGAGGGGAAGTTGTGAGATTGTAGAAGTATTCAGTACTCATATGAAGAGTTTAGACCACCTTAATGATGGTTCATGTCTAAAGTGACCAGACATACCGCTTTAGGCGGGATTATCCCACTTTTCACTGTTCAATCCCCCTAGGATTTCTATTCCGCTTTATCCCGTTTTTTAGAGTTTTGAATATTCAATCTTTTATTAGATTTTTATTTGAATGTATCTGACAAAAATTCATTCCAAATATTTTTTAAGTGTGTGCCTCGCTGCACCCCATATACAGGGTGGGCCAAAAGTCGCGCCTGTGTGTAAAAGTATAATAAGTTTTTTGTTTATTATTTTTTTAATACAATATTGGCTTTGTACGATCTAAATTTTTTGCTGGCCATTTAAATTCTGAAATTCTTTAGATAATTTGGTCTTAAGTAAAATTCTACCACTTTGGTTCGTTTCTCGTTCGTTAAATTTTGCATGGTAGTGTAACCCGATTCGATCAATAATATCTAAATAAATTCAATAAAGTGCGACTTTGACTCGCGCACGAAGGGTTCCGTACATTCGATTTTGAGCATTTTTTAATGTGGCTTTTTTGCTTTTTGAACTTTTTTTCAGTTTAAATGATTTTTTTCAGTTCTGTCGTTTTCCTCGTTTTTTTTTCTTTTTTGCGATTTTTTTCTGTTTTTGGGGTTTTTTTATTTTAGCGATTTTTTTCGGTTTGGCGATTTTATAATTTTTTTTGATTTTTTAGTTTTACCGTTTTTGAAAATTTCAAGAGTTTTGCTCTTACGGTTTCCAAGATACAGCAAGTTGTCAAAATTACATAGTAAAAATTGCATTAACTGATAGAACACCCTTTAATTAATTTTTTTTTTAAATTTTAGTGTTAATTGTTGTTAGATATTTCAAGTGTATATACATACACTTGTATGTATGTATGTATATTACATTGGAATTTAAAATTTTTCGTTGCTCGTTTTGGTACACCCTTTAGTTTTTAACTCTCATGTATTTGTTGTTGTAGCGGCCAAAGGTGTACACACTGTGTCAAAATTTCAGGTCCGTAGCTATGGTTCTCGAGAAAGTACCCTGTGACAGACGGTCAACGTAGGGAAAACAATAGGGTTCCTTTTCACCTTTGGTGTACGGAACCCTAAAAATAATAACAAATAATAATTAACAAAAAACTTATTAAACTTTTGCACACACGCGTGACTTTTGGCCCACCCTTTAGGTACGTTTTGAGATGAAAAGAAAAGTCCTTTTGCATTAGAAGTGCTACGCTTGCATTCAACTTTCACTATTTTGTAGACTACAGTTCTCATTATTAGCAAAAATAGTTATAAAGAGTTTAGAAGTTCTCTTTGCATTAGTTGCCAATATATTTTTTTTAATTGAACATTTTCGCTCACTTTTCCCATCCAGATTATTTTCTATCCTTGGTATATAAAATTTTTTGTATAATTAAAAGCGTTTCTTTACATTACACATCCCGCTTTATAAAGGATATATATTTTTTAATCCCGCTTTTTGGTGATATTTTCTTCAAAAGTCCTCCTTTTGATCGATCATGTGCCGCTTTTTTGCAAAAACCATCTGGTCACGTTAATCATGTGTCATAGTCGAAGTCGAAACACGCCAAGCACGATAAGGTCCATAGTTTTCATAAACGCTTACTTATTATAGCCTTCACCAAAAAGGGTAATGGTTTCTTTCATTCTCGAGCTCAAAAATTTAACTACAAAACTCTTGTGATTGCTTTAGGTTTTCTCATTAAAACCTTACAATTGGCAAGTTTACCCTGCAGTTCTGATATATTTTCTCCTGTTTTTTTAAATTATATTTTTTTCCCCAGATATTAAGATATAGGCAAAAAAATTGCTTAAATGACAAGGAAAACGTATTCTAGGTATGAAAATAAGAAACTTTGCCGAAGGAACCATACCTCTAAAATGTATTTTGATGTCCCGACTTTTGATCCGAAAGGTCAAATTTTCTTGAAGGGTCAAATTTTGAAAAATCTCACTTTGACCTATTTAGAGTTCCTCAATCGAGTCAAAATGTATGACCGACCCCCACTAATTTTGGATGGCCGACCCACCTATGCCAGTGGCATACCCCCTGGAACCACCCTTGGTGGCTTCCCATACAAACATTTGTGAAAGGGGGTGTGCCACTGGCATAGGTGGGTCGGCCCTCCAACATAAGTGGGGGTCGGTCATACATTTTGAATCGATTGAGGAACTCTAAATGTGTCAAAGTGAGATTTTTAAAAATTTGACCCTTCAAGAAAATTTGACCCTTCTTATTTTGATCCCTAGAATACGATTTTCCTTGTCATTTGAACGATTTTTAAATCGATCGATTTTTCTGGGCCTTCTTCTCTACTACTGATTGAGAGCAATAAAGCGTTAAATTTCTCGAAATAGTTGGTTTGATATAATTTATGGCCTTGCAAGCTTCAGAAATGTAACAATTACAGAAGCATTTATTATAAAAAATATATTTTTTTAAACTTATTTAAAAATTCTCTGTTTTTTTAAGCCTGCAGCTTACCGGCCTACTTGTATTCGTATTTTCTTAACACACCTTTGCATTTCATGCATGCACAAACATGGTTAATTTGCATATTGTTTTTTAAGCATTTCTTCTTTCTGTGATAACAAATTTTATTTAGAGGTCTTTTGGGGCACATCATATAAGATAAATAAAATAAAAATTTTTATGTACATATGTTGCAGTATATTTACCAAAAAAGGAAATAAGTTAAATTTTAAATTTTTGCAACATCTTGTTAAAATTAATGTTTACTTTTTTTTTCATTGTAAATTCAGGTCAAAAATTATTTTTCATTAAAAAGTTATAATTATGTAATTAAAATTTCAAGTTTTCATTTCAATTGCAATTGCTTTAGTTTTTTCCACAAATTGTTACTATATGTAGGCTGTATGGTTTTATGGCCGCTATCATCACATTGGTTGCAATAAGAAACTTATTAAAAATTAGTTTTTTTTGCCGCAAACTTTTATTTAATATCAGCATCAGCATTAGATTTCCCTTTCTCGTTATGAAAACAATAATATGAAAACTTAAAGAAAATATAATGCAACAATTATACTAGAATTATACGAGGACGGATCAATAAGTCCGTGAATTTTCAAACTTCCCTCGTAGTTATATAGAATGCAACAATAGTAATAGATTATTGTCTAATTTTGAGCAAGTGTGGTCATTTACTTTGCGTTTAACAGCTGTTCAAAACATACAACCTCGTGTATTTTTCTAAAAATGGAAAAAGTGATTTTCGAGTGCTCATTAAACATTATTTTTTGCGAAAAAGAACCGTCAGTCAAACCAAGGACAAGCTCGATAAATACTATGGGGTATCTGCACCATCGATTTCAATGGTAAAAAAGTGGTTTATTGACTTTCGTTGTGGTTGCACAAGTACGTTCTGGACGGCCAATTGAGGTCAGTACACCCGAAAATGTCGAAAAAAAATCCACTATATGATGTTGGCCGATCGAAGAGTAAAAGTGCGTGAGATTATTGATGCCATAGGCATTTTGTATGGCAGTATGGTTTCGATTTTAAATGATCAGCTGGGTTTAAGAAAGTTGTCTGCCTGCAAGATGGGTGCCACCTTTGCTCTCAATTGACCTTAACGTAAACGTGTGACAACCGCAAAGGATTGTTTGGAGTTGTTTAACCGCAATCCGAATAAGTTTTTGCGGCGTTTTGTAACTGTGAATGAAACATAGATTCGTTATTGTACTCCAAAAACCAAGCAGCAGTCTTCTGCTCCGAAGAAGACCAAGGTGAGTTTGTCGGCCAATAAGATGATGGCAACAGTTTTTTTTTTTTGGTTGTCCAAAGGATAATCAACATCGATTACATTTAAAAGGGAAAGATCAATAAACGGCAAATATTATGCCAACTTATTAGACCGATTTAAGGAGGAGTTAAAAAGAAAACGATCCCATATGATCAAGAAAAAAGATGTTTTTCGTCAAGATAATGCACGAGTGCACACATGTGCAGTCTCAATGGCAAAACTCTATGAATTGGGCGATATTCTCCGCATTTAGCACCTAGTGACTAAACCTGAAGCAATGGCTTGCTGGAAAGAGATTTAGCTCCAACGATGAAATTATTTACCAAAAAATGCCTATTTTAAAGACCTCGAAAAATCCTATTTTTTGAAGGGATACAAAAAGTGGAGAAACGTTGGACTAAGTGTATTGATTTAAAAGAAGAATATGTTAAAGAAAATTTTGTTTTACAAAAAAAAACTGCGTTTCATTCAAAACGTCACGGACTTATTGATCCTCGTAGTACAGTGGGTTTTATTAACTTTACACTCTTAAGACGCAGTTATCGAAATTATGAGAGTTTTATTTAAAGGGAAGAATTTAATTTCGTAATATAAAAATATTTTCTCAGCAAGCTCTACTTATTTACAAATTTTAATAAAATAAGGTGTGTGTAAGATATCATCGAATTTGTTTTTGTTCGTTCAACAATTTCAACATTAAAAAATTTTATTAAAAAAATATTTGTAAGCAAATTTAAAAATATAAAAAAATATAAAACAAACTAGAAAACCTTTTGAAGAATTGTAAAATGTTCTTAAAAGAAATAAGAGAGACTTTCGAAAAATTTTAAGGAAAAGAAAAACAAACAAACAACAGGCAAACAAATTCATAATCCTGCCTGTTCTTTAAATCGAGTCGATTCAAAAACGCTAATAGCAAATTTTTTCTTGTTTTATATTTCTTAGAGTTGGAAATATGATATCTGAAATTAATTTAGTATATCTGAGTTAAGACACATCAATGGAGCCATTATTTGGAATTAAGGAAAAAAAAATTTACTCGGATTCGCTTTACAGAAGATGGCCGATTATTTCCGCTTTCAATACCTCAAAGGGTTAATGATTACTATGCAAGACGATTTTAGGACCTAAAAATTAAAATTGCTTAAACTTTTCTATCCAAAACACTTGCGTTCACAATACAAAAATAACAAAAATAACAAAAATATGAAGGAAAAATGCTATCAGGATAATTTTCCACTTCGAATAGTTCATATAAAAACGCAGGATTTATGCAACAAAACTCAACAATAATGCCACAATATTTACAGCAAGAAATTAAAGAAAGAAAAAAAGTCATTATGGCAAGTAGCACATTAAATGCAAACAGCAAATAAGTTGTAGGCCGCTGCACAAACAAATACTCCCCAGCATTAGAGGGAAGATATAAAATTTACTATTAAACCCTTAACACAGACTCATCATTGTAATTTTTCTATTGTTAAAGGAGGATGACCCGACTTTAGCCAACAATAGCAACTGCAATTCTACAACAAGAAAATGAAAACAAAAACTTGTTAAGTAAAAAAAAAATTCAGAAAATAAAAACTAATTCCAACTATTGAAAAGTCAAAAACTTTTCCATACCCAAAGATCAGAAGAAGCAACAATGATAATGGAAAACTATCAACAACATGCTACATACATAACAAAAGTTGTACAATATGCTGCTGCCACTTGTAAAATTAGAGTTTCTGTTGCTGCAATTAAAGGGTGTCGGCATCACAGGAGTTTTTTTAGGGAAATATATATATACGTTGTTTTGCAACCCTTTAAAAATTATGAAATAGAAAAGAAAATGGAAATAGAAAAATTTATTAAGAAAATCTTTAAGGGTTTCTAAATTTTTTTTTAATTTCTTTTTTTTAAACAACAAATTTGCTCATACCCAGTTGGCCAGCAACGAATTGCTTGCAATTGTTTTTTAGCTGCAAGGCCATAGAACTTCAGTTGGCTACTTGGCTGTTGATTAGTAAAGTTTTGTTGTTGCAATTGCAGCCATCAGCTTTAGGGAAGTATGCTTCAACAGCATATTCACTCACTTACTCACCGACTAACTGTTACTAAAACAACCAACAGTTGCACTTAAACATAGATACGGCAGCAGTGAGTTGCTATTTAAACTGCTACTGCTGCCGGTGATGTTGCAAGTAGTACAACAAAAACATCCAAGCAAAAACAATAAAAATATATTTAAAAAAAAAATATATATATATATAAAAAACTTGTAAATATGAGTATTGGCGTGATGAAAGTGAATTTCGTTTATAAAGTTCAAGAGAGAGAGCTGCAGTAGGAGGCATTTTAAGGGAAAAAAATAAGTTTAAATAAAGAAAAAAAAAACTTGGTAAAATGAAAAGCAACTAGAAATCCATAAGACTTAAAATTGACTTAAAAAAAACAAGAACAAGTTGCTACATTCTGCTAAGCCGAATCTTATATACCCTTCACCAACAAACGCATTAAATACATGCATATGTACATATATTCATACATAAGTATATATATTTTTTTTTGTAAAAGGAAAATCGTTTCGTTTTTTTGTTTATAAATAAAAATATTAAATTTTTCTACCCCGGGTCCATTCTTTTGATTTTGCTTATTTCCAATACCAAGCTATTTCTCTTTAAAACATAAAATATGCTTAATTAAAAATCTTTTTTGGTTACGTTTTATATTAAAAAAACATTTTCCAGCCCTGTATCTATTGTTTTGATTTTTCTAATTTTTAACTCCAACTATTTCTCTTTCAAAATATAAAATATGACTAATTAATACAAAAAAATTTAAGCTGGTAATTTGTTTATAAAAAAATAAGCTTTCCAGCTCTGTATTATTTTTGTTTGATTTTTCTAATATATAAAATAAAAAATATGCTTAAATAACAGAAAAAACTTAAAACATTTTTTTCTATTGCTAGCTAGTTTTATATTTATCAAAACAAAGTGTAGATTTTCCAGCTCTGGATCTTTTTATTATTAGTTTACAATACCAAAAATTTTTTTATATGAAATAGACTTAATTAATACAGAAAACAAGTTTTATATTAGAGAAAATTGTTTTCCATCCAGGGATTCATCTCTTTGATTTTTTTTTAATTTATAAATAAGGCTATCAGCGCAAAAGTGGTGTAACTAACATTGGTTTGTTGTTGCTGATGATAAATACATTATTTACCATGCCAACATTATTTATTTTGTTATTCTAAAGAAAATGGAGCTGAAAAATCGTTTTTGCACAGATCACAATATCGCAAAGTAATAAAGCAATTAAATAATTAAAAAGAGCAATTGTTTAAATAACTAGATGTGGGTTACACCACTTCCGCGCTGAAAGCCTCAAAATATATAGATACAATTTTTTTAGTTAGTTAGTTTAATATACAAACAAATTTCGATTTTCCAGCCCTGCATTCATCTCATTTCTTTTTAAAATATAAAATATGCTAAATTAATAGAGGACAAATTTGTAAGTTACTGTTTTATAAAAAAAAGTCCACCCTTGGATTAATTTTTATTACATTTTCTAATTTTCAGTACCAATATATTTCTTCTGAAGATATAAAATAAGCTTTTTAATAGAGAGATGAAATTTTTTAGTAAGTTTAATATGCAAAAAAATCGATTTTCCAGTCCTGCAATCATCTTTTTGTTTTTTTATTTTCTGTACCAATCTATTTCCTTTCAAAATAAAAATATGCTAAGTTAATGTTTAAAACAAGTTTATATAAAAAAATTTAGTTTTCCACCCCTGGATTCATCTTTTTGAACTTTTCTATAGTTTAAAATATAAAATATTCTTAAGTATTAGAGATAAAGTGTTAGTCTAATATACAAAAATTTGATTTTCCAGTCCTGTATTAATATTTTTGATTTAATTTAATTTTCTATTTCTTTTCAAAACTTAAAATATGCATAGAAGTAACAGAGGAAAAATGTTTAAGTTACAGTTTTATAAAAAAAATCCTGCCCTGGATTATTTTTTTATATTTTCTAATTATCAATACCAACCTATTTCTTTGAAGATATAAAATATGCATTTTAATACATAGATAAAATGTTTAACTTAGTTTAATATCCAAAAAAAATAAATATTTATCATTTCAAGGTCTTGAGCCTGAAGAAAATGATAAATATTTACAATTTTTAAGGTCGAAGAAATTATCTAACATATAAAAAAAATATTAATTTTCCGTCCCTGGATTCAACTTTTTGATATTTCAAATTTATAAAATATATATAGTAAGCTTAAGTATTACGGATAAAATGTCTTAGTTAGTTAGTTTAATATAAAAAATATCGATTTTCCACCCCTGGATTTGTCTTTTTGATTTTTCTATGTTATAAAATATAACATATGCTTAAGTAACAGAGAAAAAACTGTTTTATTATTAGTCAGCTTTATGTATCGTAAAAGCTTTAATATCCCAGCCCTGCATCTATCTTTTTTATTTTTCTAATTTTCAATACCAAAATATTTGCTTTTAAAATATAAAATATGCTTTTTTTAATAGAGTTAGTCAGTTTTATATAAAAAATAAATTTTCTACCCTGGATTCATCTTTTTGATTTTTCTTGTTTATAAAATATGCTTAAGTAATAGAGAAAAAATGTTTTAATTAGTTAGTTTTATATAAAAAAAAAATATTTTCCAGCCCTGATTTTTGTAATTTTCTATTTCGGTTATTCGACTTCACTATTCATAAGGACCCAGCATGTACAACCTTATGGGTTCGCGTATAAATATTATAGAAATTACACACGGAATGCCAAAGCTAAATATTACCTTTTTTCTGGTGAAGGGTATAGTAATTTTGACTATAGAACCTTTTATCAAGTTGCCAGTTATAAATGCAACCCATAAAGTATGCAATAATTCTATGCTATTCATAGCAAACCAAGTAAACACATTCTTTCTCACTTTCATGTTTTGTTCTCAGCTGAACCGTTGTATGAGTGGGAGAGAGCTCTAAGAAAGATGTATGTGTGTGTGTGCGATAGTACTTGTTTTATTTGGCTTAAAAAACACTGTTATTCTTACTTCCTCTTCTTTTAAAGTTGTTTAAAGGATTTAAATGTGATTATAACGATTTTATACTCGCTATCAAGCAACATAGTTGAAATTTCTTTTATTTTTTTTACTTTTTTTTTTTGAAAACGTTAACGAAAATATCACAACCATTGTTGACTGTATACAAAAGAGTTTGAGCGAAATGTTATTGAAATTTGTGAACGAAAAAAAAAATTAAATGAAAAGTATATTTAAAGATGAAATACAAATGAAACTTTTGATGGTTTTTTTCATTGAATTTGGCAAATAAAAAAATTTTATATTAATGTATATATTTTTTTTTTACTTTTCTTTAATATTTTAAGTTTTAAATGAAAATTGTGTGACTTTTAAGTCACAAATATTGATTAATTTCGGTGTGTTGAATTCTTTATTTGACTTGTTGAGAAAATTTTTTTGGCGGAAACTTGTTGGAATTTAACAAGAAAGTCAAGGATTATGTAAAGCTTTTAACCTAAAGAAAAATTTAATAGCATTGCGTTAGTGTTGGTATTATAAATTGTGAAAATAAATCGAAAAGCTATATTAAGTATTTTTTAATGTGAATTTAAGTTCTTTGCCCTTGGCATATATTTTCTTAGGAAGTTAGATAGAGAAAGAACGATTTTGACAACAATTTCTTCTACAAAATAATAAGTTTGGCAAAATTGATCAAAAAGGAATATGTTTATTAACTTCATATTTATTTTTCTATGTGTTTATATTAAAAAAATAATTATATTTTTTCTAATACTCCAAATCTTAGGCCAGCGGCGCCTCACGATTGTAGAAACCGCCTCAACGTCTTGATGATTATACAGTTGGGAGCGGTGCAAAACTAATGTTATTTACTTACATCCTTGTGACGATAAGTATTTTATAAGAGCGCGAGAATTGTTGTAGCTATAATACCGAGAACGCTTATTAATAAAATCTACGTGTGGGCTTAGAAATGACACAGTCTATATATGTGACCTTCTCCGAGAAAATGGACCTAGTGTGTCAAAAAAAACGGGTTTAGACTTAAGAGTGGATTCTGGTACCTAAAAGGGTGTAGAAGAAGATTAAATGAGTTAGATTCCTGATAAAAATTTATTTACCCCAAGACTGGGACACAATACTGAAGCATCACTTTATTTTTTTTCTTTCTTATAGTTATTTTTACAATGTGTACAGAGCAGCAACAATAGCAAAGGTATTGTAACACTACAGGTGAAAAAAATACGTCACCAATCATAACTAATCATACCAAATTGCATCTCCCAACTGAAGGTGTGTTTGAAGTGATAATGCGTTAAAAAACTTTAAATGTGTTTTTCTCAAAACTTCATTTTCACACACCAGCTCCCTTTTCTCTAAGAAGGTCACATATTATTAAAAGTAAGCTAAGGTTTTCCTTTTGTAAAGAGTTCATTATTGTTTTCTATATAATAAAGAATTGTGAAACATCTTAGAACTTATTTCATTGAATATAACAATTGTTATAAATACATACAGAATAATTTACGATAAAGTTAGAGACTTTTCTCGTTGTATATCTGTCTCTTCATTAACTCTACTTGCCCCATTCCTTTTCTACTCACAGATTATACAAATGGAAGGTCTCGCTAACTAGTCAACCTAACCTAGCTTAATCTAAGGATTCTACTCTATTCAAATAGTTTAAAAAAGATTAATTGGATTGTAATTTGACATAAAAAAAATAGTAAGACAAACACGTATTTTAATGATTCTTTGTTTAAGTAATGGACCTTATCGACTTCAACTACAACATTTTAGTCCTAGATTAGAAAAAAAATTAAAATATGTTGCCTTGTTCTTTAATCTTTTACAAAAACATTCTAAATCGAAGCCGTAATATGCCAACCACAATAAGGCTAAATACACAAACACTTACTTTAATAAATTGAAAAACGTACTTTTACTTCTGTCAACCCTTTAAAAGCTTTCATCTATCTTAATACAACTTCCACAGTATTGATTCTGTTTTGTATTAATTTTTTTTTTAACTTAATAACAATAACGTTTTAAATTTATTATTTGGCAACAGCAAACTTCATTTCAAACATGCCACACTCACAACATCAGTCAGTTTTTTATATGCAACTTGTAAAAGATTTATTTCTTTTAAGCCCACTCTGATTGTGCTTGTATAATAATGAGTATCATATATCAAAGTTATCAGTATTTAGATGATACTAAGGCCGCCTTTGTATACAAGCAAAATAAAAGAGTAAAGTTTCGTTTGCACAAGAATAACCACACAAAACCACTCGTAAATAAAAACCCACAAGTATATTAAAAATATTGAAATCATGATAAAAAGCCACAAGGCTTTCTAGGAAGACCGCAGCAATATACGATACTAACAAATAAAATATATAAAATAGTCTAGCGTTTTATTTTACAAAAACAAAAGCAATCAGGAAATTTAATAAATGATACAATTTGGAAAAATTCAGTAAATAACTCAAGACTTAAACATTTTCTTCAGCAATTATAATTTGTAAGCAGCTAGTTGAAAAGTTGCTAAAGGAAACTTTAATAAGCAACAACCCAGTAAAAAAAATTGGAAGTCATTCTAAAGGAAGTACATTTTCATTGCTTCCAAAAAATCGATATTTTTAATTTGCCGATAGTTAGCAGAAAACCAAGTAGAAGTTTATTTTAGTCATACAAAACCTTGTAATTCCTCTCTAGTTTTAGAAATTACTCACCAGAATTTTTAAAAAATCTTTTATTTTTAAGAAACTTATGAACTATTTTTGGTCTAAAATTTTAAAGTTATTTGCTTAAATTTACATTAAATTACTGTTTCGCGTTTAAATTCCTATAAAAAGAAACTAATTGTTAAAATAGGTAACTATTAGCAATTTTTCCTAGATGAAAATATTATCATAGAACACAAAAAAGGACATTTTTCTTAAAATCGCTTCCAATTCGGTGACCAGGCAGCGAAAAAGAGAACTTCTTGCAATGACAACCCTATGTAAAAATCATTACATCGGATCGAAATTTGCACTACTTCCAGATCGCAAACTCTACATTTTCATGACTTTTTTGGAGTGTCTTTTTTTACTGGGAATTAATAAATATTATTTTTAAACCCCGACTAAAAAATGGGTGTTATAAATTTCTAGTGTGTGTCTGTGTATCTGTGAATCTGTGTATCTGTTTATCTGCTTATCTGTGTATCTGTTTATCTGTGTGTCTGTCCGTGTCCACGTACAGACCAAACGGCTCGACCGATTTCGATTTAGTTTTTTCTGTTTGAAAGGTGACTTGATAGAAATGGTTCTTAGCTATGTTTCAAGAAAATCGGTTCAGGTGTTTAGAAGATATCACATCTTCTCTAGATATATTCGGGGGTTTTTAAAATTTTTAATTTTTGTTATATTATTTAACAATTTTAATTTCTTGATATTAATTCCGTGATTTTCCATATTGATTACGTAGGAAATAAAGTTAAGAAGATTTTGCTATTCATGTCATTTTATTAACCATGTCTTAAATAAAATGGCTTGGATTTGATTTATGCTGTCCTTACAAAATCTTAAGGTGTCGTTTCATTTCAAAATTGAATATCCTTCGAATAAAATTAAAAAAAAATTATATAATATTAAAGGCGAAATGCCAGCTTTACCTACTTAAATCACATGAAAGCTTATGTTAGCTTAAATGCGAAAAGCCGTAATTTCATAACAAAATTTTACAGTTTTACGGTTACAAATTACACTTTTATTAACAAATAACTACAAGTTTGCTAAATTTTTTTAGTTTTTTGATTATTCTTTGAAACTAAATTTTTGTAAGTTACGCCTTTTTGCATTTTAGCTAATGGTATATATGTTCATACCACTTCTTTTTTTTATTGAAGTTTTACTGTCTTATTAGAGTAATTTTATTGTGACAGGTGTGACCAGACACACAATTTTTTCCATAAATCAAAAATATAAATCGTATATAATTAAAAAAAATGCAAATGCTTCTCAAGAATAACAAAAATTTTAATTTTAAGAACCCCTGAATATATCTAGAAAAGATGTTATATTTTCTAAGCGGCTAAAGCATTATTCTTAAAACATAACTAAGAACTTTTTCGATCAAGCCACCGTTCAAACAGCGAAATCTAAATCAAAATCGGTTCAGCCGTTTGGTCTGGACGTGAACTCGTACAGACACACACTTCAAACCTATAACACCCCTTTTTTTTAGTCGGGGCTTAAAAAAATAATTAACATTATTTCTGCTCACAAAAGCTACCAGAAGGCAGTTATGAGTGACGGGTGTGACAAATATAAATTTTTACAGAATTTTTGCCTTAAGGATGGGTTCTATAAATTCTTCCAAGGAAATCACACAAAAATTTTGGTGTAATAAATTATTCTAAGCCTTTTTGAATGTATTACACAATACTGGAAAAAAATTTACTTTTCTTAAAAAAAAAACTTTTTCGAAGATGTGCCGGTGTTATTTCTATTAAAATTGATTTTACATTGTCCCTATCCGGAATTTCGATTCTTATGCCTCTTGGTGGCATGAGAAATTCAGAAGGAACCTCTCTAAAGAGTTGGAATTATTTTTGATAGATTACAATGCAGGTTACGTTTCACTTTAGTGATTGCATTTTAAGCGTTTCCGTTGTCCGTTCTTTCGTTTTCTTTCTCAAAATTATCTTTTAAAATGATCCTTCATCCATCATGATTGCTTAGAATTTCCTCTTTTTCTGTCCCTTTCTCTCTATGGAGGACACTTTCTATACTAATACCTAACATAAAGTTGTTTTTTTTTTACTGATTTCCTTAATAATACAACAATTTAAGGTAAATTTTTTAAATCAAATCTCGTTATTCCTATAATAAGCCTTGTAAATATTTAGCTTAAACCTGGTTAATAGTTAAGTTAAAAGGCTTTGAATTACCTTCCCTCAACCATACTAAAAAAAAACTTAAAACTTTAGCCATTTTTAATTTTACACATAAAAACAAAATAAAAAACTTTCTTAATATACTTAATGCATCTTAACTCATTCACAAAACAAACAAAAAACACTACTTAAATCCTTTAACAATGAATAGACACAATTTTAAAGATTTTTTGGAAATGTATATCATTTAGAATTGTGTGTACATCCTTTCTCTCTCTCTCTCTCTCTCTCTCTTAATTGTGTAATCAAACACCGGGCCACAATTAAATATAAAATCCGCTTGCTAAAAACACCATTGTACACAAAATATTCTAAACATCTAAATATAATTCAAGAAGGCTAAGAAGAACAACAAAAAACAAACAAAAAAATTAAAAAAGAAAAAGAAAAAACTTTCAAACAAGAGCAGAACATAAAACAAAAAGTTCTTAACGTTTGTTTTATTCTCTTATTTTTACAATTATACTTAACCTACAATTCAACACTTTCCAACAGTGCCTCTGCTGGCTTTCTACACTTGCCAACTTTGTAACGCTGTAAGTCGGGCGCTGAAAATAACGGACGGACAGGCAGACAGACGAACAATTGGGCTGAGTGTCTGAGTGCAAAGGATTTTGCAAAAGGATTTTTATAACATTTCACGTTATTGTTTTTTTTTGTCACTGGCGCTAGTTTAAGTTGACATACTGGCGCGCACGAGTTGACGTTGACAGATAGTGATACAGCAGAAAATGTGTTTTTTTTTGTAGTAGAATATATTTGTTTGCTTTATGTTCATTTCGTAAGGCTTAATACTTTTTAGGGTTTCTTGTTGTTGTTGTTGTTGTTATGACAGAAAGCTAAAAAGTATGTAGAGGATTGATTCTACTTAGGCTTGTGGTACAGCGTGAGTTCTAAGGAAGTTAAGGTGTTACTAAAGGATGCTGTTGACTAAGGTATTAAAAAGTAGATCACAAAGCCAATGAAGGTCTGCCAAGAGACCAAGTTTGATACTGGAATTTTTTGTTTTAGGAAGATTTGTAAAGGATATGCTATATATTTTTAACTTTTTTCAAACAAAAATTATGGGTCATTCAGACCCATACATTGTACACATTTTTGCATTCTAGTTAGCAAGAGTTTTGAATACGAAGCTACTGTTAGAATGTCATGCCTGCAATCAGTGCTGAACTTACGTATAGGCCCGTGAGGCGCGGGCCTAGGCCGGCATGGTTTAAGAAACTTACGAAAGAAAGTTTTAAATAGGTTGATATTGATCATTTTTTTTCAATCAATGAGACATTTTAAATTATAATTCTGACCTTACCCGTTAATTGATCGGTGCTATGTAAATTTTTTTAGATTTATATGATAATGTTCTACTTCAGTAGACCATTGTGCATTGTTGTTGGTTTGTATGATCTATTAGGGCGCCTAGACACGTTCAGATTATATTACCAAATATGGTTATTCTGAAGGAAATGAAAACAAAAATTTTAGTTTACTTTTGCAAAAAAACTGCATGAAGAAATAAATTTTTTGACGTAAAAATTTAATAATATTTATTCGGAAGACTCTTGGCTACATTATTGTCATATGTTGTAAAGCTCTGTCACTAAGAGTCTGAATTAGCTGTTGGCCAAACCTTGATGACACCATTTTTTTGAGGGCACACTGATTTTCGAAATCCTTGGAGGTTCATAAAAATTAATTGGTCACCAAAATCGCCAAACTGTATACAGGGGCTTACTTTCTTTTGGCAATACTATCGAACCTTTACTATCAGGACCGTGCAGATTTGCACTTGTAATGCACAGTGTAGTTTGAATAGTTATAAACTTCATATTTTATTTTAAAAAGGTTTTCTCCATAGAGCAAAAAGGGCGGCATATCTCACGGGGCCTAGGGCGATATCCAACATAAATCCGCCCAGGCAGTGGCGGATTTGATTTCAAAGAATATTTTTTAAAAAAATATGTTTGTGTTTGTATAACTTTTTTACATCATTTATGTAGGGAACATATAAATCATGTTAAACTTGTGCAAAAAAAACTTAAGACTTGAGACATGACAAAACTGCAAAAAATACATACAACACAGTAAGACTAGTCAAAAAAATAAAACTCTTACAAATGTGATTGTGACAAAAATTGTTCAGCTGGTTTGTTCCTTGTACAAGCTTCCTTATATTTTTTTTTTACTCTGCTTTAGTACATATTTGTATGAAAAGCATCACTACAAAGGGTGTTTTTATACATTTCGTGAATAAGTACAAAAATATATGTATATTCAACTTAAATAAATGTATGCTAAGGTGTTTGCTTTAAGAAACAAAGCCGTAATGCAAATATAAATAAGAATACCTCGAAAATAAATATATTATGTTATATAAGCGTACATATGTTTACCTTAGAGGGGGAAGGAAAGTAGCATCTTGTTCTTGGAAAATAAAATATATATTGCAAAGCTTTAAAAAGTTTTTGAGCTCTGTAATTGTTTTCAATTCAATTATATCTCATGCTAGAAATTTGTTTTAATTTAGTGAACTCAGTTTTATCAAAGCTTTTGTGAAGAAGTTTTTTTGGAATGCCAAAAAAAAATTAATTTTTTTTTTATAAATAAGAACCAACTCTTTTCATTAAAATCGTTTAATATAAAATGCAAAAAAGAGTAAGTAACAAAAGAAAGATTAAAAATCGATTTTTGTTTGATTGATTATCAGGGAATAGCAAATATGGATGACATATTAATGCGTTTTCGAACTTTTTATGAATTTTGGCAGCGAGTTGTTGCTGCATATTTTTGCATATTTTTCCCCTTAAATCATATTTTGGCATATTTCCGTCGTACATACATATTTTAAGTATTTCTTGATTTTTTAAAGCATAGCCTGAGGCTTTTGGAGCATATTTTGATACTTTTTTTTTACATGCTTATAAAAAATACTCTGGTGAATATTTTTAGTTTTATTTATCAGCCTCTAAATGTCATTTCCAATGTTCAATGTATGTGTAGTCTATACATTTGACCTAATTATTACGTGCAAGTAAGTTTTATCTGCCTAAATTCCTCTATTCAAAATGCGAAATGAACATATTGAAAACTTTTTCCAACACTATACAAACTGTAAAGAGCTCTCTCAGAGATGCTTTTATGTTCGAAATATGGAAATAGTGACTACGAAAAATGCTTAAATGACACTGCAAATGCATAAAAACTAACCAGTCAAAAGATTTTAATTTACAGCGTTGTTTTGATGAAAACCAATCTGTCTACCATTACTCAACTTTTTGGCCATTAAATAAAAATCTATGGCAATAAGGAAAAAGTGCTTAAGTCATATTTGACTGTTATGCAAAAGAACACTTTTAAGCTTCAAAGTCGATTTTCAGAAATTTATTTCTTTCACAGTTAAATTGGAAAATTTGGTATTTACTTAGATTGTTTTTAAAAAAACATAATTCTACACACTATAAATAATACACTGAATTTCAAATATATTAAAAGAATAAGCTATATTAAGCTGTTATTCCATATGAGATTATAAGTTGAAAATATATGTACATAAAAGTAGCAAGTTATTGCGTTATAACTTCCTGAAAAATAACAAAATTATTGAGATTTTGACCAGGGGTACTATTGAGTATGAAGATTACAGAGTTGTCATTAACTCAAAATTAGCCGATCTTGACTTAAGTACTTTTTTCTTTCGGCCACAGAAATATTGAGTATTAATTTCAACGAATTATTAAATCAAAAAATATTTTAATTTCCAAATGAACCAATTTATGTAATTTCTTAATTTTAAGTGCATATTTTCCAGTTTTTAGTGCATATTTAATGCACAGAGCATATTTCTGGTTTCCCTGATTACTATGAATGTCATTGAACTGCATGACATTGATAAACTGTTGCACTTCTGCGATAAAAAATGGAGCTTTCAATAACAAAGGGACGTAACTGCAAATGCGTTTTTATTTCATAAATGCAAAACGAGGTATTTACACAATCACCCTAAAATTGTGATCGTCCAATGGTTGCGCTGTTGTTGTATCAGTATAATATTTTCGAATTTTTTTGTTGTTGTTATATAACCATAAATCTAAAAAATCCTTGAAAAAACATTTTTATTTCCTGTAAAAAAATTTTAATTCCTGTAAAATATTTTTTTATTATTTTAATATATTTAAAATTTTTTTTATTATTAATTTATACTTAAAATCTGACGACTCAAATTAAATTCATCCTCGTACTAGGCAATATATGTATAAAATTTGTAGCACAATACATTTGACAGTGATAGTTACATAAAATTAGGCGTGAAATACTCACAACACTCACACACACACACGCACACCCAAACAGTTTATAATACTTAACAAACAACAAATGAAACTAGCATTAAACAGTAGCTCAAAAAAAATCTATTTTTTTCTTTTACTTTTTAGCAACATTAAAAAAACCCCAGCCAAGTCACGTAAATAATTAAACACGTGACATGTTTACGAGCTTAGTTCTTTTATATGAAAAATGTCACATACTTATAGGAGAAAGTTTCCCACATACACACAAACGTACACACAAATATCCAACATGCTTTTTGCTATTATGGCAACTGTTTTTTTTTTTTTTTTGTTTGTGTTTCCACACTTGCAACTTGTACGAGAGCATGTGCAGTTTTGTATAATAAAAGTATAAATAGAGACACGTGTGTAAGTGTGGGGTAGGGGGGGTTTAAGAGAAAGTAAAGCTTAATCTTTTAGCGAGGTCATAGGTCTATATTTTGCCACATTGTAGCAAATTATATGCAGTTTAAATTAAGATGTTATCACATGTCATCATGTAAGTTTTATACTTTCTTTTACTTTGTAATCATGTATTTTTGTAGTTGGCACGTATTTGAGGTAAAAAAGTGTTCTTTAAGCCAAATGATGTTGAAATGGATAAAACATAAGTTTTATATTTATGAAAAGTAATTTTTGTCCTTTTTTAAATGTTGTTGGGGAAAATATACATTCTAACCTAATTTGAACTATGAATTTTTTCATAAAATTAAATGCAAAAAATATTTTCTACATATATAAAAAAAATATATAATAACAATTCAATAAAGCTCGAACTTGACTCGCATATGAAGGGTTCCGTAGGGAATTCTACTGTCTTGCCGTAGAATAAAGTTAATGTAACTCTTTCATTGTCTTTTCCTTAAATGCGCTTACAATTTAATTTAATTAACTACCTGCTAAATTATTTGCTTTGTTAAAAAAATGATGATCATGGTTGCTGGTTATTTTAACAAAATTTGCTTACTAATTTAATTCTGCACTTAATTACAACATGACAAAGTAACACAGAAATGAAGTAGTTGTTTTTTTTTTTTTTTGTTTCTGTTCCAAAAAGTGCAACAACTAATTTGTTTGAAATTATAAAAACTGGAAATGACAAGCAACATTTCATTAAATTTTTTGTATGAATGACAAAACAGAGATGCAAAATTTTTCCTCTGTCTCTATTTGTTTGGTTGTAGAGGTTTTGCATAAAGCCCTTTTGACTCCTTTGCAACAAAATGTCAATATCCTGTCAAAAGGAAATTGTGCCACATGAGGTAACAATTTGTTGTAGTTGCAATTTTACTTTAATAAAAACTAACAAACGGAAATGCATTTAAGGATACGTATTGAACAGTGGGTTGGCAAACAAATTATTAATATGTTAGTGCGTTTAATTTTGAGCAAAATCAAGCAGATTTTGCATACGAAAGAAAATCTACTTGATCTAGTAGAATTTAGCTGAACATATATGGTTTTTTTTTTCAAAATTGTACTAAAAAGTAAATATCTGTAACTGGAAAGGTGTGTAGATTAGCTACATTGCAAATGTTTGGTTGTTGGCTAGGAAAAATTTTAGTTAATGGTTTTTGTTTTGGATATTGGATCTTGAGAAATGTCAAAAAACTTTGTGCTACTAATTGGCGAAGATTTTGATAAAGATTTCAATTGAAATTTTATAGATTTCGCGAAAATGACAGCACCCTATTACAATCTAGTGAGAGCAAAGTTAAACGTCGTTATGAAATATAAACCAAAAAATATTGGAGTCCTTAAATAAATATACGAACAATTATTTCGAGTGAAAAGCTTTTTAGACGCGAAAGGAGGAATAGGTTATTTTGGAGATAAGTATCTGGATTATGAAACTTTTTGCGAACAGATAATGTGAATCCATAATTTATTTCTTACGATAGTCTCCAGCTTTATCTTACACACCATTTATCTCTGTATAGAAAATGTGAAAATATGGTACTGAATAGCAAAGTTGATAAATTTTCGTTATATTTTATATAGTGATACGATTATCGTAATAAAAGTTACAGAATCCAGATACAGTATTTTCCTTAAACTCATATCAAGTTTTCTTCCAATTTCACTTAGGAAATTGAAGATGTTTGAAAGCCATTAGAAGCTTTGACATTCAGTTCTACGAATAAAAATACGACAACCTTGGCGCCGTCCTACTGTGCAACGTATGAATATTTGAATATCAAATTAAGGGGAAAAAACTATCATTTTAAAAATCACACACAAAATTGCTAATGAAGAAAAAAGAAATTAAGACAACCTTAAAACATAAATGAATTGTGGTATCTTGAAAGTTGGAAAACACCGTAACGCAAAAGGGGGAAAGCCAGTTGAAAACAAGCACTCAATAATTAGGCATGTGTTTACAGCAGCCTTTTCTCATTCTTTTAACCAATACATGCTGTTTTTCTTTTAGCATTTATTTATAATTTTTATTTTTTATTTTTACTTTGTTGCTTTGCCATTCTTGTCGGAAATTTCGCTCCATTAAGTTAACTAACAAGGCATATCCTTGACAAAAACCTAAATATACAAAAATACAAACGTATCAGCACTCATTAAACTTTGGCATACAAACTCACACTCCCATACACACACACGCACACACACACTCACTTACACATACAGAAATCCTTATCAACACACATGGCTTTAAGGCAATGTGCTTTTTGTTATACTTTTATTTTTGGGAATGAGACAGGCAAAAATTATGTGAACTGTATTGGCAAATGGGGCAATGATGTAAAAAGGAAAAGTTGCAAATGCGAGCGTCTGGTTTTGTATAAAAGATCTGCATGATTACGAATCAAATACAATAATTTTGCATTTTCTAAAATGAATATTGAGCTATCACATAACATTAGAAAAATAAAAGATGCAATAAGACTGTTGTTCACTTAAGCAATGAATCAGTATGATTGTTTTGAAAACTTTTTCTAACGAATATAGTTTTATGGAATATAACAAAATTTAAAAAGTTTAAAAACCCCCGAATATACCTAGAAAAGATGTTATATCTTAAAACATAGCTAAGAACCTTCTCGATCAAGTCACATTTCAAACAGAAAAAAACTAAATCAAAATCGGTCCAGCCGTTTGGTCTATACGTGTATTCGTATAGACGTAGTTACTTTTATATAAAAAAAAAATTAATTTTCCAACCCTGGAATCATCCTTTTAGATTTTTTCTGATTCCTTATACCAATCTAGTAGTTCTTAAGAAAGTATATAAAGTATGTTAAGTGAACAAAGAAAAAAGGACACTAAAAAAACTCTTTTATTTATTTACTTTAATATCCAGAAAAAAAGTTAAAAGTTTCCAGCTATGGAGCTGTGGTTCTTATTTTTATAATTTTCTACACCAAATTTATCCTTCCAAAAAGAAAAAGAAAAACATTAATTAGACCTAGTTACTTTTATATATCACAAAAAGTGTAAGTTTCCCAACCCAGGAATCATAATTTTTTATTTTTCTGATCTCTTACACCAATCTCTTCCTTTTAAGAATATAAGATATGCCTAATTTATAGAAAAGAAGTACAAATTAGTTTTAGTAGGTTACTTTTATATAGCAAAAAAAGTTAAAGTTTTCCAACCCTGGAAACTTATTTTTAATTTTTTTTATATTTTTTGATATTGAAACAGCAATTTTATTCGTACTGAAGTATAAAATAAGTTTATTTTTTTCGGTAGTTACTTTTATATGGCAAAATAAAGTTTAAGCTTTCCAGCTCTGCAATTGTCTTCTCGATTTTACTAATTTTCAATACTAATCAATTTTGGAAATTTTCCGATACACCAGTCCAAGAACAAGGTCTCTAGCTTTTCTGGGAGCTTTGAAAAACAGATTTCACGTACAGACAGACGCTTATTCGTCTTCCCTATGCATAAGGATCCAGAATATATATATTTTATGGGTCGCTTATTGATATTATAGAAATTAAAAACGGAATGACAAACCTATACCATTTGTTTCGTAAAGGGTATGAAAAGAGAATGAGTTAATAACAGTCTGCTGTTAGAGAGGTAACAGTGCAAGCAATATCATTGCATTATGAAAGTAAGGGGAGAGTGGATGTGAATCAACTCATGCAGTTCTCTAATTCCTATGTGTGTGTGTGTGCTTGAATACATACTTTGCTGTATGTTTTTCTTAGCTAGTGCCTATTTTATCGTTATTGCGTATATTTTGAGGTGGAATAAATGTGGGTAATGAAGCGTTAATATTGACACTAAACAGGCATTTAACTACGTTTTGCTATACATATTACTATTTCTGTTCTGTTTCAACACCCACACCAACCTGTACTTTTAAAATACTCATTATATTTTAGAGGATATTAAGCAGAAATTAATGAAGATGAAAAACAAAATGAAATCTTCTTGCGAGAGCTGCAATTTGTTACACTTGACGTACAAAATTGACA